>LPNX010529681.1:0-11741 GCA_001517045.1 Pseudotsuga menziesii | reverse complement strand
TTTGGAGGAGCAGGTGAAAAACTCGAAAATTATAAGTCAAAATATATTTGGCATATAATTCTCAAGGAGGAAACACTCTAGAGTAGAGTAATGATGACTAGGTCCTCAAAAATACAAACCTTTTACATAATTTCATCATGCTAATTCATTTAATACAATTCCTCTCAAGGTATGAACATGTAAAAGATAAAAAATAAAGGGGAATTGATTGGAATGATGGATCTCAAAACACATGTGATGAACAATTGATTTGTTCAAGTTTTTAATTGCTCGTTGTAAATACAACTAGGTGAAACTTACTGGATAACACCTGGTTAGACCTAGGTGAGGAATTTGATCACCATGTGCTCCCTTTAGTCAAATATAGATTATTTGTTAAAGGGAACATGGAATATATTTTTTCTACCATGCCGATAAATCCCTCAGAGCTTCCTAGCATTGAAGTTAAGATGCATTTGGATATCCTGGTTGTGCACTCTCACAAGAGAATAGATTATCAATCTCACTTTCGATTTGTGTTTCAGCGTCTGCTAGCACTTTATACGCAAGTGTATATATTTTAGTTTTACCTACCAAAATTTCATAGCTTGACTCTAGTCGTTTATCCATTTCTATATAGTTTTTTTATATCTATGGACTAATGTTACAGTGCAAGGATTTTTTGTGGAACAGTTTCTTCAGGTTATAAGGGGATGTGCCTAGTATGATAGTGCCTTCGACATGTATATATATTAATGGACATATAGGATAGGATCACATTCCCATTGCTTTTTTTCATTGTCCCATGACTATGTCACATTGATCCTTGGTACGACCCCACTACTTATTGACACAGAACCTCCTTGCTGCTTATAGAAGTGTCTTTATGTAAGCGGTAGATATTTCTTGATAATGGGTAAGCTAGTTAGATCATTTTTTCCGTTTAGTTCCCATGTTGAACTCCCTCTACATGTATGTGATTCTCTTGTATTCCCACCATGACTTTGAGTGGAAACATCATGGTTTTGGCCTAGAATCCGTAGTAGAGGTTCATGGAATCTTGTGGAGAGTCTGTAGTAGGTGAAATATTAATGTCCATGTTTCGAGCCATCCTTGGCTCATCTTCAAGACAATATCGATGCCTAAGAGGATCTTAAACCTCTAATTTCTTATAAATATAGAACAATCCATAAGTAGACGACTCTAGGGTTTTTACATTAGAAATTACATTTGTTGGTTTATTAATTTTTAATTAGTTTTAATCATTTTATTATTATTTATAAATATATATAAATTAATTATTCATTATTCTTTTTTATTAATTTCATAAAATTCATAATTTTATTATATTATAATCCTATGTCTAAAAATTTTTATTTTCAAATTCTATTAATTATTTATTAGATATCATATAATTTACAGTTAATCCAATGTATGTTTTATTATGGTTTATTAAAATTTTATCATAATTTGTAAATTTTGTTTTGTAACCTATTATTATTTATAATATCTTATGTTATATTTTTTCATAATTTGCATATTTTTTGTTTTGATTTTAGGTTATTATTAAAAATTTACAACTTATATGTTAATTTTAGTGTTTTTATTAAATTAAGTTTATAGTTTATAAGTTGTTTAATTTTTTAGGTTTTATGTTAGCTTTCATAGGTTTTAACAAATTGGGTTATTAATTACTATATAAATGTTTATTAATTAATTTGGTGTTTATTGGTTGGTTCAATTTAGTGAGGTTAGGAATCCACAACCTGGTGATGGTTAGGCCATTATCCCTATTTAGGAAATTGGGGTTTTTTACGATTTCAATAGGCTCCCTAATTCCTCTTAAGGACCAGTTATCCACTCGAGCGAGAACTTTCATGTCTTCTATCCTGATTGGATGTTTTCTCATATATTATGCTTCCTATATACCTTAGAGACTCTCACATTATATCAAGTTGTAAATGCTTTTCATGTGTTCACTTTCCTTTTTAAGATTAATGCCGGCTCTCCACTTCACTTTTACAAGCTGTACTACCCGAGCTTGTCTCATTTCTAGCTAAGCATAGCTTAACTTTTATCCTTTGCAACTTGATCACCACTCACCCAAGAGGAAACATTCCTCTAAGTGTCCTTGTCCTACATATGCTTCCTTGCATTGAGCATAGGTATGTTCAACTGCTTGGAACTAGTTTGCTTGACCATGACACTCATTTTTTCTTCGTTGTACTATAAGTACATTTTATTATTTTTCAATCTTTCTAATATGAAATGGACAAAAAAAAAACATAAAATATGGATGGGAAATTATATTTTCTTATATTGGAAGCTATCATGTATCCTTCAAACAGAGCATCGTTTATGAGTCCGTTCATCATGGCTCAGGTTTCTAGTATGACCTTAGTATTTTTACTCGTTATTTACAGTTTTCTCCATCGACTAGTTAAGATTCCATTCACTATGGAGCCTCTGTTGATGCCTCCTATGTCATAGTGATCCATCCAACTGTTGGAATTGTTTTTTGACTTCAACATGTTCAACATCGACTTCGACAAGTTTGCACCTCGACATGACTTCAAAAAACTCAATGGAAACTTTAACAATCAGCACTTCAAAAAGCATCATCGACGCCGGCAATCAACACAACTACAATAGATTGTCTCTTTGTTTTCTAGTCATCTATAACTGTTGAAATTATGAACCATACCAACTACTTTGTAACTGAACATAACAGGAAGAGAACCCAAGCATTCTTATCACTCTATAGAAGCATATACATTATTGTAATTTATATGACAATAAAAAGCAAGTCAGTACAACAGTAATGAAACAATAAATTTCGGTTCGAAATATTCCATATTGTCTATGTATGTGTGTATGTTTATTTGTATTTATTGTTTTTCTCATTAGTATTATGCTTTTTCTATAAAAATACTTGATTCATTCAGTCGAACTATTGTGCCTATCATGCACCTAGGGACACGGATCATTGGTATCAAAGAATATTCAGAGCTTTGTTAAGAGTTGGTTTATGCTTAAGTCATGTGTAGATACTCCTATCGAGGTTACCTGAGTTATTCCTATTCAAAAATGCTCGCAAACTCAACAATCCAAGCATACACTGCCTTTTAAATTATAGTATCTATCTACTCGCACCACTAGATCGAAGATGGCTGAAGAAACATACAATAGAAATGAAACTGACGAGACAGAGCAACTTATATAGAAAGCACCGGATCAATAGCAAACCAAAATTTTTGCCGAATTCAATGAGATCCTCATGCGATTCTCTTTGACATCAGGAGGATTCTTGACAAGACCCAACTCTGACAAAATCATTCCATTCAAAGTGAAAATGAACTTGGACATACCAAATTCAGAAGCCATGATTGACACAAAATCCGTAGACAATTGAGTACAAGAACTGGAATCCTATTACAATGTCAATCAACTATCAGCTGCTAAAAATATCACCATTGCATGATTAAATGTGTCGAACTCTATGCAATACTGGTGGGAGAACCTATCGACAAATATGAACAAAGAAGAATACCCCATAGATACATGGGAGAAATTTGTTGAGTACATATGGAATGAGTTCTACCCACCCAAGTACATTGAACATAAGTATAAGAAGTGGCAGAAACTAAGGCAATGGAAAGACCAGTCCTTCTATATTTATATCGACGATTTCTATTGACTCATGTCTAGACTTGGCGTTTAAGAAGAAGAGAAATTGCTTGTTTTGAGGTATGTCAATGGATTGTACCCATACATTCATCAAGAGATGGAGTTTCTGACTATTAGGACACTTGTGTCTGCATTGCATATTCCATTAAGCTTGAAGCTAAATGAAAAGGAAAATCACATTTCACGACGAAGCTGATAGGTCGAACATTTGACAAGAAGTCACCAGCCGAATCCGACAAATCAAGATACCATTCTCATCCGACCCCACCAAAGAAATACCATGGCAATAAGAACTTTCAGAAATTCAAGAGGGAACATAGAAAACAACCCCATACCGGGAAATGGTGTGATTACCATAATTCATCATCGAATGATATGTCTGAATGCAATGCTCACAAGACATCTTTAGCAAAAATTTTCTAACTTCGACTTGTCTGAAAAAACCCTAGTAGAATGTAACCAAAAATCATAGGGCCTTTTGAAATCAACATCGACTTCTCCAACAGCCTTAACTATCATCTATGAGGAGAAACAAGAGTGCCTTTTATATACACAAGTATGGGTTCAAAACAATCCATTGCATTTGATTGTGGATAATTATAGCTAGAATAATTTTGTTTCTGAATATCTCGTGAAGAAAATAGGTCTTGTCACCACTCCACATCCTCATCCTTATGATATCGGTTGGATGAAAGATGTACATGAACTAAGGATCACTTGACAATGCAAAATAACTGACTTCATTAAGCCTTTTGAAGATGAAGTACTCTATGACGTGGCACCACTTTCTGTAGCCGACACCCTGTGTGGGTAACCTTACTTATGGGATTGAAATCGGAGCTATCAGTCATGACCTCAGAAGGTGATTATCAAAGTACGGGACAATGGTATGGTATACCAAAGTGACAACCTATACCAATGGTTGTGATGGTATATTCCAAGTAGACAAATAATCTCATCAACCATGCTTAGATATTCACATTGATCATGATTAAAACTCAACATCCTAATGGAATCCAACAGCCTTCTCTCTGTCTTTTCTTATTTCTAGTTAATAAAATATTAAATCATTTTTTTACCTTAATAATTCTTGAGAAATTATTAAGGAGTGCCTTCATAATCTTTGATTATGAAGGTACTCCTAGTTTGTGGAAACTAAAACTTGAAGGGAAAATCATTTTATGTCATTGAAGTATCACTAATGACTCGGTTTTTATAGCTACTAAACCTACATCCTATATAGTCGGTTTTTCTTATATAATACTGTACATTAAATTTTTTACTATATATCAATGTATAAAGATGATACTCTTCGAGATTGATCTAATTGCTTATTAATTTCTATGCTTTTAAATCTTATAATATCATTCTCCTATATACTCTTCTCAAGTTATTTAAGACCTCATGTTTTGTTTATAGTTTGAGTAATCTACAAGGTAGCACAAGTGTATGGGAAACTTCATTTTATACCTTATATGGTTATTAGGTTTATGGTTGATAATATTTATCGATTACATAACCTAAAAATTATCTGAAGGCTACACTTAAGTGACTATTTCGACCATGGATCATTGGAATATGTCTTTTATCCTGGCTACAAATGAAACTATGTCAATGAATAATATGTGACACATGCTTCTATGGTACACATGTCATATTGGTATCGATTCATATATCGTTGGGACATTTGGGTGTCATTTCCATTTAGGAATTTTGTACATAGCCATTATTTCTCATCGTCTGTCATCATTAACTTGGATCTATTAGTTTCTATGTGGAAACTAGTAGGGTTTTGACTGTGATGGTGGGTAAACTTGTTTCGATTACAAATTCTTTGCATGAATTGGATTCCTATTCCCTCCATATTTATGACCTCTTTCCAAACACACTCTATCCACTAGTTTGACATTAGAGACATGGCTCCACTTTTCCGATTTGAACCTGATTGGAATGGGTTGTTAGAGATAGAACCAGAGGCATCTCAATTGTTCAAAAAAATTGGTTGGGGTTATTTATTTTGGAGTTTTAATGGAAATCATACAGAAGTTACCCGATAGTTCTCTTTGTCTCTTAAGCATAATGTGGCTCATATTGGTGACCTTCGTCTAGTTATAACTGAGGTTCTCATAGAAAAGGCCACCGAGCTGCCTCCAAAAGAGGAGCGATAGTTTAAATAAAGGAAAATAAATAAGAATAAGTGGAAACGTTTTCTCCTCCCTCTTCTAGATGATTTCGATGACAATCATGGCTAGCCGAATAAATTTCTCAAACCCTAGTGGCATCCACTCATGTAACTAATTATCAAGTATATTACTTGCGATGGTCATTTTTCTCATGTCCATTTATACCATAGTAGACTCCATGTGGAGTTTAAGGGTTTGAAGGTCAATCTTCCCTATTTGTTGCTCAATAGTCTTGAAAATATGGCCTATGTGGTCCAGCACATTGTTAGTGATCAACATAGGAGTTTTTTTCATCACGGTTCTCTTAAAATTGTTATTCAGTATCAGTTCTATTCTGTGGGTAGGACTTGGTACACGTTTCTGAGTGAAAATCATTTTGGGAAAACCCAATATTGGACTTATCCCCTTCCTAAAGTCTGACAGAAGGGGAGACGAGCCTCTTTGAATGAGTGTTCCAAATTAGAGTCGACATCGAACCCTAAGGATATTGAAACCAATAACCCTATCCCAGGAAATGATTTGAAAGGTGATATAACAAAGGATCATTGTATTCCAGTTGTTGAGGCTTCTATTAATCTATCGCATCCTGTTAAACCCCATGATATACTTGCACAAAAATTAAAAGGTGATAGGTATAACTCCCGATTCTATATTATTCATGGCTAATGCATACATTTATATATTACATGTGACGGTTGTGTTTCACCTTCCGCCCATCCTTTTCGGCTTCCTATGTAACTGTTCAACTAACTATTTATTTATTTATTTATAATATATAATCCCGATGGATTATATTCTAACAATCCCCCTCTTAATCCGAAGGGGTGTTCGTAAGTCCGAGCATGTTTTTGAATCTTTCAAACTTTTCTTGTCCAAGCGCTTTGGTGAAGATGTCTACAACTTGATCATTTGTGGAACAATGTCGAAGATGGACTATCTTGGCCTCTACATGATGTCGAATCAAATTATACTTTTTGTTGATGTGTTTGGTTCGATCATGGAATCTAGGATTCTTAGCCAGCTTGATTGCAGAAGTATTTTCAACCAATAATGGAGTGGAATTTTCTTGTTTTTCTTACAAATCTTCAAGTATCTTCCTGAGCCATACTATTTCTTTCGTTGCTTCAGCTGCAGCCACATATTCTGCTTCTATTGTTGAATCTGCCGGAACTGACTATTTGCATGATCTCCATGAGACAGCTCCTGATCCAAGACTCATAGTGTATCCAGAAGTTGATACTCCTATCTCCTTATCGCCATCAAAATCTAAGTCTAAGTACCCAATAAGTTTGAAGTCATCCACTTTAGAGTACTTGAGTCCAACGTCTTGAGTCCCCTTCAAGTATCTTAGAACCCTCTTTGCAGCTGACCAGTGTCCTTCACAAGGTTTATGCATGAACCTTGAAAGTATGCCAACAACATAAGAAATATCTGGTCTAGTTGTTGTAAGGTAGATAAGACTCCCTACAAGTTGTCGATACTTGGTCGCATATTTAAATTCTTTTCCTTCGCTTGATGTGAGCTTCATTTTTTGTTCCATTGGAGTAGAGATAGGGTTGCATTCTGTCATGCAAAATTTGTTTAGTAGTTCTCCAACATATTTCTTCTGAGATAGGAATATGTACTTAGGATGTTGAGTGACTTCAATTCCTAAGTAATAGTGGAGATGTCCCATATCTGTCATTTCAAAGATCTTTTTCAAATATTTCTTTATGGATGCTATATAGCTCTCATTGTTCCCTGTCATCAAAAGATCATCTAAATACAACACAAGATACACAACAGATCTTCCAACTTTCTTTATAAACAGTGTTGCATCATCAAGATCAAAATGTTCGAAATTTAACTTCAAAAGATGCTCGGTTAACTTTTCATACCATGCACGAGGTGCTTGTTTTAGGCCATACAAGGATTTGACAAGCTTGCATACCTTTTGTTCTTTCCCTTTCACAACAAATCCTTCTGGATGAGACATGAAGACATTCTCTTTCAAGGCTCCATTCAAGAAAGCAGTCTTCACATCCATCTGATGAACTTTCCACCCTTTCTGAGCAGCTAAAGAGAGTAAGGTACGGATGGTAGCCCATTTTGCTGTAGGAGAGAACGTTTCTTCATAGTCAATTCCTTCCTTCTGTGCATAGCCTTTTTCTACAAGCCTCGCTTTGTGCTTGTCAAGTGAGCCATCTAATCTATATTTGTTCTTGTACACCCACTTGCAGCCAATTGGTTTGGTTCCAACTGGAGGGTCAACCAGCTTCCAAGTTCCATTCTTTATGAGTGCATCATACTCATTCTGCATAGCTTCTTTCCACTCAAATCGAGTAGAAGATTCTTCAAAGGAAGTTGGTTCAAAGTTAGCAGATAAATTAAATTCACAATCAAATGATACATCCATGTCATCACCTGAATTATCTGCTCCTCCTCCATCTTCATGTCTTTTCGAACTTCTCGTTCCCGTCTTTCCAACTTCATCCGAATGGACACTTTCAAGTGTCTTTGTGGCCTATTTAGGAATCTTTCGTGATGGTCCTGGTTGATCAGCTGGTTGTGCTTCATCATTGATTGAGAGTCTTTCAATTCTCTCAATCACATCATCCAGTTGAACCTCTTGTTCAGGTGAAGTAGCAGGAACTTCTTCATGCGGGGGAGTTGGTGCTTCATATGGAAATTCCAAAGGTTGATCCAGAATAGGAATCCCCCCTTCAAGGTTTGGAATTTCATATTCATTTTCAGAATATGTCTTTGGATGAGGATAATTTTCCAAATGATCAAGCTGTCACTCAATGGACTGGTCATTTTTATTAGTCTCAAGAAAAATGACATCTCTGGAAATAACAAATTTCTTGTTTACCTCATCATACAGACGGTATGCCTTGGAGTATTCTTCGTACCCCAGGAAAATGCATTTTCTACTTCAAACACCAAGCTTGTTTCTTTGCTCCTTTGGAATCAAGGCATAACATGTGGAACCAAAAACTCTGAGATGCCTGATTGAAGGGAGATGGCCAAACCACATTTCATGTGGAGTCTTGTTATCAAGTGCATTTGAGGGACTTTTGTTTCTCAAATATGCTGCACATTTTACTGCATCACGCCAAAACATTAGTTTTACATTCTTGGAAAACACCATTGAGTGAACCATATTCATTATGGTTCTATTCATTCTTTCTGCTACACCGTTTTGTTGAGGAATGTAGGGAACGGTAGTCTGATGTGCAATTCCATGTTGGCGAAGATAATATTCAAAAGCATTTGAAGTGTATTCTTTCCCATTATCAGTACGAAGTGTACCAATTTTTTATTGTGCTTGTTTTTCAATCAATGCATGAAAGTCTTTGAATGTTTGAAATGCTTATGATTTTTTCTTTAAACAGTAAATCCAGCACATTCTTGAGTAGTCATAAAAAAATGTTGTTAGAATAATCAACCCATAGTATTTACCCACTTAGACATTAATTCATTTATTTTTGTCTTATTTTCCTAGTCCATGAGTCCCACCATGTGCAAGTTGCTAATTTCCTATCCATAGAGGTCAAACTTGCCATTATTGACTCATGGAGTGCTTGGGAAAGCCTTAGGAATCAAATCTGCTTTATTCCTGGCCTCCTAGGTGCCCATCTGCTTTTTCTGCTTTATTCCTTGCTTTTTCAGTGTTTTAAGGCACATAGGAAAGCAAGACTAGGTGAGGTGAATCAGCTTTGTTGCCTCTTCCTCCTCCACTCTTCCCTCCAAGAAAAAGCATGTATGAGCTGCCATTTGACCACTCTTTAGATTTCCTATGCGCCCTTGCTAATTCATGGGGTCCTTGATAGATTTGGGATCAGCTTTTTACACCTATGGGGGATTTGCCTATTTTGGGTAAGCCTGCTTTATGCTAGATTTGGATGCTTCCTTAGGAATTCGATTTGATCATGTATTCTATATATTTAGAAGCCTATGTTATTATAGGGTTGGCTATTGTACACTCAGTTAATATAATTTTGTGTTACAGCTCCATATTCAGTCTCCATTGTTGATAATTTTGCATGATCAATTGTTAATTGTTGTGGGTGAAATTAATCTACTACAGGAATGAATTTCTACATGGTATTAGAGATTTGTAGGTTGTTACTCTCCTCCAAAAATTGTTTTGCAGGTTCGAAATCAAGACTGGGAGCCTTATACTGACAGCCGGGACAGATTTTCTAAAGCTATGGATTCACAGAAAACTATCCTCACTCCCTTCAACTTTCTTGAATGGAAAGCAGAGATGGAGATCTTGTTGAGAGAAAAAGGCCTCTAAAGGGTGACTATGGCTACAGAAGCAGAGCCCAATGCTGCTGCAGAGAAGATCAAATGGCACAATCGGAGAGATGAGGCTTATGGCCTCCTATGTCTCAGTATTTCCCGAGACCTCCTTTTCCATCTCGATGGATTGACTTCACTGGATCAAGTATGGGAGAAACTTTCTGAACTCTTTGGAAAGACAGATGAGATGAGGGGACACCAGATCAAAAATGAGCTAATCTCCCTGAGTCCCAGTAATTTTGAATCCCTGCAGCTATATTTCTCCAAGTTCAAAGCACTAGTTTTGCAGCTGAAAGAGTGTGGTATTGAAAAGAAATATGAGCAGCTCATATTGTCCATCCTATAGAAGCTAGGGCCTGACTACTCAGTCTTTGTTTCGACCTTCTATGCCACAAAACTCACAGCTCGAACCTGGAAGATGCTTAGCCTTGCAGATTTCATGGAATCTCTCACACAAGAACAAGACAAGCTGGTGATGATGGGCACCATCAAACCTTCCAAATACCAAGCTCTGGTTGTTGGAGATTCGAGGGTGGATTCAAAAAGCAAAAAGAAAGCTAAAAAGCCACCTGAGAAAGGAAGAGACAAGAAGCAGTCTCCAGAGGATCAACAAGGTCCCAAGAAAAATACCCAGAAGGAGAAAAACAAAGGTGATATGAACAAGTGCTCATACTGCAATAAGGGTAATCATATTGAAAGCTCTTGTATGAAAAAGCAGATAGATATGTTAACTCAACTGTTAGAGAAGAATGGCATCTCCCTTCCAGAAGGCTCAAAGAAGAGAGGAGGATCAAGTTCTGATGACAGAGAGAGAGTTCATGCTCTAGTTGCTGGCACATCAAGCTCACCCAGTTTTATCATAGATTCTGGAGCTTCAAGACACATGGTTTCGACTAAGGAGGCCTTCTCCTCACTGGACAAGTTGAAAGGACCATCTATTGTACTGGCAGATGGCTCTCTCACTGAAAGCAAAGGCAAAGGAAGGATAGAACTTGATCATGGTAACTTCAACAATGTGTTGTATGTCCCTGGTCTCGCCTCCAACCTTCTGTCAGTGTACCAGATGACCCACACTGGGTCTCCTAAGAAAGTCATATTCTCACCAGATGAAGTTGAGATCACAAAAATCTCAAGTGGAAGAATCATTGCAAAAGGAGTAGCGAATCATGCTCAAAAGGTATACATGTTTTCACACTTCTTGCCTTACTCAAACCCCTCTGCTCTTCTTATCCATGCTAATGAAGCTAGCAAGCTATGGCATGAAAGATTTGGCCATTTAAATTACAAGTATTTATCTGATCTTAGTGAGAAATATATGGTCATAGGGTTTCCCAAGATAAAATTTTCCAAAGGAGTATGCCAAGGCTGTATCCTAGGAAAACACCCAGAGCACAAATTTGAGAAAGCCAGCCATGAGAGAACCTCTGCAGCCCTTGAGCTGATTCACAGTGATGTTGCTGGCCCATTCCCTCATATGTCCATGAGTCAGGCCAAATATGAATTAAACTTTATTGATGATTTCTCCAGGTATTGTTGGGTTCACTTCATGAAACACAAGTCAGAAGTTTTTGGCCTATTCAAAGTCTTCAAGGCTTTGGTTGAAAA
>LPNX010529673.1:240776-344376 GCA_001517045.1 Pseudotsuga menziesii | reverse complement strand
ATAGAATTTTGCTATAGAATGGTATGTTTAATACATGCCCCCTCTGGAGCAGAAGTTTTGTACAAATGAGAAGATTTTATACTTCCCTTTCTGCAAACCTGAGACTATTACAGCTACTAACCAGTTTTAGAGGGTAGTAATTTTATCCAAAGGGAATAAATTCTATAATATTTTGAAGCAGTGCAATGCATTAAATATCACGTACCAATATGACAGGAGCCCAGAGAGATATAACTGCACCCATGTTTCCTGGTACTGCAAGGGAAACAATCTTTAAATAATGATCTAGTAGAAGATGAGAACTAAAGCATAAATATAAAACACGTATAGCTATAATGGAAAAAATTGTAAACTTAATCCATTACCATTTGGGAATAACTCATGCCATTGGTAATGGACATCTTTTACATTCATTATGCCCTTTGTTGGTTGCACAAGAGGTTTTATCTGCATTGCAAAAGTGCTCTAAAAAAGTTAAAACTTAATAGTTGTTTGCTCAAAAGATGTACTATTACAATACTTTTCCAAGAGCCTAAATATATGATAAGTTTTCTATTTACTTGTATATAGTAGCTGAAAGACAATTTGCTGATAAGTAGAAGCACCTAGAATACAGTATACCTGCAAGTACAAAAGGATGAACAAATTATCTTTCATGTACAGATCGAGTTAATTTTATTTTCACATGAATACCTTGACTATTATATTAATAAATATGAACTTGTCCATGGGTATGTGGTTCAGCAGTGAAGTTGGTGGAATGTCAGGGAACTAATCAAGATTATATTCCCCCAGAGACACGAATAAGCAATTGGGTCAAGGAGCAATTCCTGGGTGAATTTGACAGAATAGTACACCCCTTGTTATGGCAGCTTAGCTGAACAGAAATGCTTGTGATGATTGGGTTTCCCTTGAATGCCATTTTTCTTATGTAAGAGGGCCACTTGTGGTGCCCCACCTCCTTGAGCTACTTATACTACCTTTGGGGCTGTTTTAATGCTTCCCTCGAGTGTAAAGGAAGAACTTTAAAAAATAAATAGATAAATGTAAGATTACAAAATGCTTCCTACCATTACTCAAATATCCCAAAGGCAGCATGAAAACATACTTTAAGAGTGTCAATTGACTCTTGTGCATCCCTCTTCCGACGTAAATTCTTGGCTACATGTAGCATCCTTTGCTAGGTTAGTCACCTCAAAAATAACTTACTGACATAAAAGACAGGCTTTTAAATAGACCATCCTCTGCTAGGTTAGTCACCTCAAAAATAACTTACTGACATAACTTACATGTAGCATCCTCTTCTAGGTTAGTCACCTCAAAAATAACTTACTGACATAAAAGACATGTTTTTAAATAGACCATATTTAAGACCGAGGTTGATGACCATCATCTATATTATAAAAGTAAATCTATTTGAAAAAATACTCTGTTAACAAACATAGATGATGACAAAAATTCTATCAAACAAAGTTGCTTTCATATTGCATGTATGGAATCATGAAGGTTTGTCAGGATACCTGTGACCACCAGAGGAGAAACCTTATAATGAGCCAATCTGAACTTTCAATCCATCGCCGCAACAATGGAAATAAAAAAAAGACGGCAGCCAATATATTTGGTAGAAAATATACAACAACAGCCAATATATACAATGAAGGCATATTTCCTGTTTGCCCAAGCCACAACTGGACAATCTTGATTATCCGAGATGGATTTTCCCAGGTATGCACATAGCATGTCAAAAGGATAACAAACCATGCAATAGCAACAAGTAGCTTTAGAAAGTGCCTGAACATATCAAAGAGTCTCATGCTGTGATAAGCTTTAAAGTTGAGAACAATATCCAAGACACCGGAGGATGTGAAGAAATATTAGTGTGAGAAAGTCTAAATCATTTGTGGTCCAAGTAAACAATTTAAAAAACTATGCGGATGATTTTTTATTTAACCTTGTCATGCTTAAATTTTTAGAATATTGATTATCTTAAGAATTAGAAATACAAGAAATTGTGATGATGAAAAATACAAGCAAACATAATACATTCATCCATAGGGAAAAGTCGTGAAAATGCATCAACAATGATATATGTAAAAACCATACATGCAAACTAGAGATTATTAAACAGGATAGCTTGTTACAAATGGATGTAGTATTTTGGAACTCTACGATGGCTTGGCTTTGATAAACAGTCTTAGAGATTGGGAATTCAGAAGCAAACTCTTGGGCCCAGTTTGACGTGTTTACCCTGAACAAGACGAAGTATTGCTGCTGTAATAAATATACTCAAGGCCTGCTCAAAAAGGTCCTTTTGAAAAATATCCATTGGAGAACCCAATCCATTCCAAGCAACAATAACCATTGCCTGCACAACAATACAAATGAGTTTTTTTTATAGGAATGATATAATGATGAAACCTGGTTACAATAATAAGAAATATATACTGGATTGCCTGAAACCATACCTGCAATGCTAGAATGTAGAATGTCCACATTCGATCAAAACTTCGAAAGATGTGCCAGAATGTACGCATTTCCACAAAGTTTGTCTTTCCAGTGCCTTTTACTGTGACCTTTGTAGATGCCTTCTGGGACTGCAAACAAGTAAACACTAATGGATTTTAGCACTACTTCTGGTATTGAATCTTTATTTGGTGCTCGATTATAAGGATAGGAATAGGCCCCAATCATGGGAACATACTCAACATACTTGTTCTCTGCAGGCCTGCAATCCACGACTGAGGAGGAATTGACCGCAAACAATGAACCATGTTGCTCAGAGAAATTTGACAAAATTGGCAGCTCTTTAGTGTTTTCTCTCAAATCCATCACTGACTATTCATTGGAAAACAGATTTACCATTTCCTTGGTACATCGACTTTCAGCGAGTACACTGTTGTGCATGTCGGTTGTGTTGCCAAAATTAATCCAGAGGCTCCTCTTAACAAAGTCTGTATTCTGAGTTGTGGTGTCTCAACAGGTAAATCACTTCCTGGACTTTTTGATACTGATTTAAACCATATAATGTTTTACAAATTGGGTAATTCAATTCTTAAAGTGTGGTTTGCTGGATTGTTAATAAAACCATCCATGATCATTTCCTTGATTGGATTTCTTATTCAAAATTAATTTTGTTGTGGAATCAGGGATGGGTGCAACTTTGAACGTATCCAAACCCAAGAAGGGTTCAACAGTAGAAATATTTGGCCTTGGGGGTGTTGGGCTTACTGTAAGTTCTAAAAACAAGTGTTCTCTCCCTTTTTGTTCATGTGTATACACTGAAGTTCAAAGACTGCAATTTTGTTGAGGATAATTATGATTAGTTTACAGTTCAGCTCCCATGTTTGCAATTTTTTGGGATCATTATGACCAGCCTAGATCCAAATCTAGGCTCTATCAAGTGTCTAGAGGGATCAATTTAATTTTAATTTTGGGTAGATCAACATCTTGGGTATAAAATTTATTACTATTTTATTACAGCGTCACCTACAAACGTGACAACATCTCCCCATACTCCCCCATATTGTGCTCAAGAACGCCTTTGGACACAACTAGTTTACTCTTTAATAATATTTTATTACAGTTGTACAAACGTGACAACATCTCCCCTGTGCTCGAGAACGCCTCTGGGCACAACTAGTTTACTCTTTAATTATCTGTTAGACTTCTGATTTGGCCTTTAACTACGCTGGCTGCTGAAGGGGCAAGAATTGCAGGAGCTTCTCGAATAATTGGAATCGATTTAAACAGTGACAGATTTGAAAATGGTTGTAGATTGCCCATTTCATGGTTGTACATCAATTGCATGCATATAGTGGTGTCCTGTATTTTGTTTTTGCAATGATTTATAGAGTTTGAGGATATGCCCTTATTTGAAATCCATATGGCATGCTTAGGTGGCAAGCTGGGGTGCATAACTTTTGAAGAGAAATGTTTTGATCATGTCATTTGCACCAAGGGATTCACATGAAGCCCAAGTGTAGTTTTCTTTGGAGCGAGGCGTGCCTGCTGTGATTGGTGTAATGGAGACACAACAACTTCCTTACCCTTCCAGGGCTTTTGACATGTCTCAATGTTCACGGTGTTTGATACCTTGGACTGCAAATGGTATTGGGGACTTTTACAGGATTAATGCTTTTGTTAAAGTTAAAATTTTGAGCTATAGAAGAGCCTTGAATTTACTAATTTGATTCTCAAATTGATTTGTGTAGCTTCATTTGTTTGCAGATGGTATGTATTTGATAGAAGTGGATAGAGTCTTGAGACCAGGTGGATATTGGATTCTCTCTGGTCCTCCCATCAATTGGAAGCAATATTACCAATCTTGGTAGAGATCAAAAGAGGAGCTCCAGCAGGAACAAGAGAAAATTGAAGAAATAGCAGAACTTTTGTGCTGGGAAAAGAAGTATGAAAAAGGTGATCTTGCCATTTGGCAAAAGAGAATTAATACTCGTTCTTGTCCTAGAAGCCTGAATACTATTGACCCACCTCCTGCCTATGAATCAGGAAATCCAGATGATTCTTGGTAAGTTCCTGAACTTCATAGCTCAAAGTTGAAGACAGTTTATGTAGCGTAATTTTATAACAGAACATAATCAGATCGATAGTGTGCTATAATCTATTTTCAAAAATTCATTGCTGGTGAACAAAGTGATTATATTTATGAGCAATGTTTGTAACCCAGACATTTTTTGTGCTTAAGCAGGACCATAAGCTCAGTGCTGTAGGTATTCTTAGGTTTAAATCTAGGCTCCAATACATTCCTGGGGTTTGACAGTTAAAACCTATTTTTGTCCTTCCTAGAATGTGCTTTTAGATCCAGGTATTGGCTACAGTTGTTATTCTATTAAATGAGCATTTAACACCTGTCCTTGTAAGTATTCTTCTATTGGTTTTTTTCCCTTTAAAAGACTAATATCATGCCAAATTCTAAATTGGATATCAATCTTGCAATGGATATGTTACAAAGTGCATTGTGGTTGTAGGATTCCTTTGAACTAAAATGTCAGTGTGGCTGACTATGAAAAATTTAAACTCGCACTGCTATTAAGCTGAAGTACATGGTCTGTTTGTTTGTCATAGTTTTCTGACATGTAGAAATTTGGAGAATTGTTTTATAACAATTGATAGAATGGCTGTTGACCTATTATAATTTGTGATTTTAATTGTAAATGCTACAAGATTCAAGGGATTAGCAACTTTATATCCTGAATCAACTTTATATCCTGAATACAAGTCAGAGATACATTTTGAATTCATCATTTTTATCTGAGTTTTGAATTTTTCCTGTCTGCTTTTACATTTTAATGGCCATGCATGAATTGATCTTGTGCTGCAGACAGGTTTAAGTTTAACTGTCTAAATCTTAAAAAATTTCAAGCATGTTTGCATAATTGGCTTCATATTTCGTTACAGTACAAGACGAGTCTGTTTTTCTCCCGATCTGCTTTGACAGTGGCCTAGTTTTACTTAGATGATTGAAATTTTATGCTTATATGATAATGTCTATAAAATCTGCTGACCCCCCAGGCATAAGAGAATGCAAAGATGCACTACACAAATGCCTAAAGTCAATAATGCTAATGATGTGTTTGGATGGATTTTGGAGAAGTTCCCAAAGCGCCTGAATTTAGATATTTAAACCTTATTATAATATTTTCATAATAATGATTTCTAAAAATTAAAAATAAAATAATTAAAAAATTTTAAAATTTAAAACTGACTTAAAAACCTAGAACCTATTATGCTTCACACTAACTATAAACACTGACGGGCTTCTTGGTCTTTTACCTCATGCTTCAGTTGTCTCCTAATGATGATCCCATAGTAGGGATCGAAACGACGAGATTTGCGAAATCATCCAACGCAGATCCTTCTTATTTACAATTCTCCACTGCGTAAATGACTACTTTCATAAATACTAGTTACTGGTAAGTTGTAATAGTAATAATTATGTAGTTTGTAGATTGATATCTATCATAAATTTGTTTGAATATCATCATTGTCAAGCAATAACAACTTCTTAAAGGGTGCTAGCTCAATGGTAGAGCGCTTGCCTAATTATAGGCAGGAGGTTGGTGGTTCGATTCCTCCGTGCCCTATCATAAATTTGTGACTACAAAAACGACTAAATTCAGATATATACGACTATTAGTAGCTAATTTCCCGTATCTTAGTCGTATTTATCTTAGTCATTAATATGTTAACATCTAGTAGTTTATTTAGTCGTATATTTGGTCATTAATGGTTGCAATTAGTGACTAAATCAACGACTAAATCTGTGACTAAATCAATGACTAAATCATTAACTATCAATGACTAAAACAATGACTAAATCATTGACTATCAATGACTAAATCAATGACTAAATCATTAACTATCAATGACTAAAACAATGACTAAATCATTGACTATCAATGACTAAATCATTGTCTATCAATGACTAAATCAATAACTAAATTAATGACTACTAAGTCAAGCTATTAATGACTAGTGAAATACGACTAGCTATAAGATAGTGGTAATTTGCTACTATTAGTCACCAACTCAAAAATAGTCATTTATAGCCTGATTTTAGTCATTTTTTTAGTCATTAATTTCTCATTTTCTACTAGTGCTTGAAGCGAGGAAATTCTTAGATATTATAACCTTTAGTTTGAAATCCTATACACAAAATTTTTGGTCTACCAACCCTTGAATTGCTAGTTCCTGAGTTTTATCTGTAAACATAGCAATATTATTATGAACCTGGGAAGGTCTGACCTATTTTCGGGGCTGCAACTTGTGAAAATCACAGGATATCCAATAATAGATTTGATCCTTATGGCCTATTATAGTGCATCTATAAGTGTAGCATTCCTCTGTTATGTAAGGGAATTATGATCTAGCCATTTCATCTCCACCACATCCACAACAAAGAAAAAAAACACAATAGATAATCAAGAAAAACACAGAACAAACCTGAAGGTCTAAACATTGATGTCATTCTGAAGGCAGTGGAGACCCAACGTGAAGCTCAATACCAATATTTGTCACTTTCAATTTCTGTCCACCGACACCAATCTCATCACCATGTTTAGAATTGCCTGAATTCCAATTCCATTTACTCTTCGTAGATGTGTCTTCAAGCATCTTCTTAGATTCAGACAAATTACTTGTAAATCTAGTCCTCTTAGCCTAAGTATTCAACACAGTAAGTCCGCGTCAGAATTGAACTCCCTGTACAGGTGCTTGAAGGATAAAGAAAGAAAACAATTCTTTAGGAGCCCAATCCTTTTCAACCAACAATCATATATAACTCAGTGACTGTAACTTGGTGAGACCTCTGGCCCAATCAATTATCATGACCTTTGATTAGCCAAAAAATAGAAAGTTAGAGAATTTTTTTTTTTTTTGCGAACCATAAAAGCCCCCATAAGGCTAAAAGTTCATGCAATTGCTTTGTTGGATCTCTGAAGATCGAGGTGCATGGCACTAATATTACTAATAGAAGGTAGACAACTTACAAAAATTACACTTCATTGCCAAATTTGCAATTTTTCATGACACAATTAAAAATGACTAACATAAATGACCAATTCATATTCTTCTAGCTAGTCATTTTTTATGTCGTGACTAAATTAGTCATTTATTTTAGTCATTTTTAACTCAGTCACTTATTATCTAGTCATATTTGTTAACTGGTGACTAAATTAGTCGTTAATTTTAGTCGTTTATAGTTGAGTCAATCAAAATTGCTGATATTTAGTAGTAAATCACTTGGAAAACCTGTGGTGACTAGAATTTTTAGTCACCTAGTAGCTAATTCCTCATTTTGTACTAGTGTTAATAAAGACATGTTCACCAACCTGGAACTCTTTTTGAGTTCGTTTAATATCTGCTTGACTTTTTTGTCGGTCCTGGGCAACTTTCAAGTTACCTTGCACATGTTTTACAATTAAATCCATCTCTTTTAACAGTTTAGGTCCTAATACTAACCTGTCAACTGGATTATTCCATGATATTAGGGTATTGCACTTCCTGCCATACAATATTTCAAAAGGACTATATCTTGTTGAAGCTTGGTAGTGATTGTTGTAAGCAAACTCTACCAAGTGTAACTAATCTTCCCATTTACCTGGTTGTTCTGTAACATACATTCTGAGCAAACTCTCCCAAGTGTAACTAATCTTCCCATTTACCTGGTTGTTCTGTAACATACATTCTGAGCATTTCTTCCAATGCTTGATTCACTCTTTCAGTATGTCCATCTGTCTGAGGATGGAAAGAGGTACTAAAATTTAATGTAGTATTCAGTCATTTAAACAAAGACTTCCAGTAATTGCCTGTAAACTTAGGGTCTTTGTCTGAAATTAATACTTTTGATATTCCATGTAAATGAAAAATTTGTTTTAAAAATATATTAGCAATATTAGCAACCTTGTAAGTAGTTTTTACAGGTATAAAATGAGGTGCCTTACTAAGTTTATCAACGACTACCATTATTGACTCATTCAAATTTTATTTTCTAGGTAGTCCTATAATAAAATCAAGGCTGATTATCTCCCACTTCCAGATAGGAATAGGTAATGGCTGGATGCCAGTGTTTAGTCTTTACTTGCTGACATTCAAAGCACTTAGCAATGTATTCTGCTAGTTCATTTTTCATGTTTGGCAAAAAATAATCCTTTCTTAACATCGTTATAGTCTTATGATAACTAGGATGTCCTGAGTAAGGAGTCTTATGAATTTCATTTAAAATTAGTAACTTAATATTAGGTACATTAGGTATATACAGTCTATATATATATATAGTAATAATCCTTTTTCGTTTAAATTATACCCTGTACTTAAACTTTCAATTAAATTTTCTCTTATATTTGCTTGCAATTTCTGATAATTTTCATCGAATCTTACTCCTTCCTCTAGTTGTTCTTCTAAATCTGTTTTATAGGTGTTTATTGTTGCTACAAAATTTAGTTTTTCATTCCTACTTAAAGCATCAACAACCTTATTTTCTTTTTCCTTAATATGTTGGATTTCAAAATCATACTCGCTAAGGAAAGCTAGCCACCTAGCTTGCCTTGCGTCTAAGTTAGGTTGATCCAATAAATATTTTAACCCTTTGTTATCTATCATTAATATAAACTTTCTTCCGATTAAATGATGGAACCACATCTTCAAGGCATGTATGATAACAGCCAATTCTAAGTCATAGGTCGCATAGTTTTTCTGATGAATCTTCAGCTTCCGAGACTCATATGCAATGACGTGTCCTTCCTGAGTCAAAACTCTGCCTAGATCGTCATTACATGCGTCAGTACATACTATAAATTATTTATTAGGATGAACAATTGTTAAGATTGGTACAGTGGTTAATAATGTTTTTAACTTTTTAAAACTATCTTCACACTTTTGACTCCACTTGAAATTCTTCCCTTTCTTCTATAAAGAAGTTAGTGGATTTGCAATTATTGAAAACCCTTTGATGAATCTTCGATAATAACCAGTAATTCCCATGAATGATTGGACACCGGTTACGTCTTTTGGGACTGGCCATTACTCGATTGCTCTTATATTTTCTCGATCAACAGAGATCCCTTCTTTAGTCACTACATGGGCCCACGTACTGTATTTTACCCTTAAAAAAATCACATTTACTGAATTTTGCATAGAGCTGAAGTTCTTGTAATTCTTGTAAAACAATTTTTAAGTGGTCTTCATGTTCTTCTTCAGACTTTGAATAAATTAAAATGTCGTCAATGAATACGACCATGAATTTATCAAGGTACTTATGCATTACATAAATCATCAGACACATGAGGACAGTCGGGGCATTAGTAAGCCCAAATGGCATAACAACAAACTCATAGTGACCATACCTAGTCCTAAAATCTATTTTAAAGATGTCTTCATCTTTGATTCGGACTTGGTGATAACCAGATTGTAAATGAATCTTTGAGAATACAGTCGCTCTACGTAGCTTATCAAACAGATCATCTATGCGGGGTAACGGATATATGTTTCTAATAGTCATTTTATTAAGTTGACAATAATCTATACATAATCATAGAGTTTCGTCCTTATTTTAACAAAAATAACAGGTGCTCCCCAAGGAGACACACTAGGTATGATATAATTCTTATCAATATGTTCTTTTAACTATGATTTTAATTCATTTAATTCCAATATATTCATCTGATAAGGGGCTTTTAAGTTGGGCACTGCACCAGGTACCAGTGCAATAGTGAAATCTAACTCCCTCTTCAGAGGCAGTCCTAGAATTTCTTCTGGAAATACATCCGAATACCCCCTCAGGATCATAATGTCTTCACGTTTTAATTTATCTTTGTTATTAGTATTTTATTCACTAATTACTTAGTACAACAAATGATTTACAACCCTTCTGAACAACGCTCTTTACTTGCAAAGCAGATATCTATCATATAGTTGTTTTCCTAGGGATTCCTCTTACATTTACTATTTCTCCATAGTTATTTAGGGAAGTAAAAGTTTTATCAGAATAGTTCAGGATTACCCTATGCTGTTCTAACTAGTCCATACCAATTAACATATCATAAGAACCTAAAGGTAGTACATTAAGCTTAACAGAGGTTCCAAATTGATCCATTTTTACAGTACAATTCTTAACAAAACTAATCACTTTTCTTTTTGTGCCAGTAGCTAGCTGGAATAACCATGACTTTGCAAACTTTTCTACTGATAACTTGCATTTTTCTACTAAATAAGGAGAAATATAACTTAAGCTAGCCCTTGGATCAATTAAAATAGATATAGGTGTTTGATTCAGCTTACCTTCCACTTTCACCATGGAAGTTTGATAGTCCGCCTACCTATTTTCCAGTGCTACATTGATCTTGGGCATTGTCTTTGCTAGATCACCAACAATCATATCCTCTTGCACCGTATGTATGTTGCTAACAATATTCTTTCGGTTGGGGAAAAATAATGCATAATGAGGACCATTACATTCCCAACATTTTACTAGTTCTTTTTGTTCATTATTCTTGGTGTAATTACTGTGATTATTAACAGGTTCTTTATTTCTTTGGCCATTTGGATTTAACTGTGAATTACCTTTATTCCCTTGGAAATTCTTATTAGGAAAATTTCTTGTGTTATTATTCCTAAAATTACGGTTAGGTATGAAACTTTTCCTCCTCTGTTCAAAATTATTAGATCTTTTAGCCTTCCAGTTTGACATGCTTTCCTTTTTGCTATTCTGCTCATAACCTAAATTCGAATTTCTCATTGCCTCTTCTAAGGTTTTTGGATTATCATATTCAATTCTATCTTTTATATGAAAATGTAAACAGCTTAGAAACCGCTATACCTTAGGCTTCTCATCCACAATGTAAGGCACACATCGAAGCAAACTTAAAAATTTACTATTTAGTTCTCTCATGTTCATTGTTCACAGCTTTAGTTCATAAAATTCCTTAGCCCGCTCTTCATAGTACTATTCTGACAAGAATTTCTTCTTCACATATTTCTTAAACGTGCTCCAATTAATATTCTTCTCCCTAATTCCTTTTACTCATTTTAGGTCCTGCCACCAAATATCTGCCTTCCGAGTGAGGTTGTAAATGGCCATTCTTGATTTTAGTTGATTAGAAAAATTATAAATTTGAAAATATTTCTTCATCCCAGATAGCCTTGATTCAGCCTCTTCTCCTTTCTCAGTTTCACCATTAAAGGTTGGTGGTTTTATTTTCTTAAATTCTCCTGAAACTTCTTCATAAGGTTTAGATTTTCTCTTTCTTGTCTGATGATTATCTTCACTACTATCACTAGTATACTGATAATTCTTCTTATGTGGATTGCCATAAATCTTAGAGGATGAGCTACTTTCGATTTTAGACTGTTTAGAATTTTTATTTTTATGTTGGTAAGGAATATCTTCAGATTCTGTTCATTTATTTTTTTCTTCATTCTAAAAGTTTTCCATTCAAATCTGATTCAACTCCTCCTGAGCTCTCAGAATTCTCTCATTTTCCTTTTTGACTATTTCCACCTTTTGTTCTTAGTTCTTTAACGGTTTGTAATAATTCAGAAGAGTTAATAGTTATTTATTCTTGTATAGGTTTTCTTTTATAATTACTTCATTCAGTAAACGGGGACTCCTCATTCGCATATTCCTCCAATCTTTCCATACCTGCAGTTTAACTCAGAAAAATTTCTCTCGAAATAATATTTCAAAAGAAAAGTAATAATAAGTATACATGTTTTTAAATCTACTGTTTATCTATGCAAGTTGAGCCACATTCAATCCTAGTGTCTGAACCTTGTGCTCTGATACCACATGTAATACTCCAAAAATTCATAAAAATTTAAAATTTTTCATGTAACATAAAATGTTCGTAGTCGTCACTGCCTAGGAACAAATAACTGCTAACGGTTACTTTAAACAGTATTAACTAGAACTTAACATTTTGTAAATCTCTAGTTCTATATATTTATTAGTTTGTCTTCATAATTCCATGTTAAGGACTTGATTTAGTAGGTTATGATTTGGAATAATAGGAAATGAAACCTATGTTTAAATCTTAATTCTAAGTATGTTTTTACTGTCTTATGACAAGTAGGAAATAACTTCAGTTGAGATTGAGGCTTACTTAGCTTATAGATAATGCAGTGAAGTGATGCTTCTTTTACAGGTCCTTTACAGGTAAGAAGTTTTGTTACCAGTTTTCCCACATTGATATTATCATCCCAACTAGCATAAAATAAAATCCTAGTTAAATTATTTGTTTTACAGCTTGAGCAGTAAAAAAGGTATCATTGATCCTATTTTTTATGATCTTCATAGTTGATAGTAATAACTATAATTTTATTAAACTAAACTTAGCTTAGTTACTCTTCCAACTCGCTACTGCTAAAACTTGTTCATTCAACTTCCATCATTCTATTCTCAGTTTAAAACTTGAATGTAATTCTAGTAAAATGCATCTTGTGAAACAGATTTCTTTATACAAAATAATAAGTTACAATAACCTAGAATATCTATGATCCAATTAAAGTCATAAAATACTTTGACTGATAACACACATGAAAACTAGTACTTAGTACATAGGATAGTTTATAACTATTCTAATACTTACCAAAATAGAGATTCCTTGATACAAATTGTTTTTCTTTAAAACTATAGTGTTATTACTTTTTATTTTAAGGAAAGAAGAATTATTCTTCATAGAGGTCTATCCTATTATCCTTTGTATGATTTCTCATCTCATAAGGGTATTATTGATAAACCATATACTAGTATCCATAATTTAATACCTAGACTAAAGTCCTAGCTAGGTATCTTCTATAGTTACAAGTATATACATATAAATGATTCCCTTCTCCATTTTGTATCTTCCTAAAACCGATTACAAAGAATTGTTTATTATGTGAAAAACTATAAATAGCATAAGTTTTTGCGTCGAGAAACGCTCTACAACCCAGTATGGGGTAGATCTTGTAACGTTACGTAACGTTGAAGCGTTACGTAACGTTGTAATGTTACGTAACGCTACATAGATGTTGGCTATAAAAAAGATAAAGTTATGTCGGCTATTAAAAAAAATAGAAAAAAAAATTATAAGTAATGTTACATAATGTTATGTCAGCTAAAAAGAATAGAAAATTAGAAGAAAAAAAACAACAACTATATAAATAGAAGAAGTATCACAAACTACATCATAGCTATACCTTGATCCAGCAACAGCAACAACCGCAACAGCAACAACCACTAATGTTCGGCAACAACCACTGTGACAGCAACAATAAACCCAGGTAAGAATTTTAAATTTGCCAATCGACAATCAATTCACATATTCTTTTTGCAAGTAATCAATTTAGATATTCTTTAGATATTCTATGGCTGATATCCAGGTTCAAATTATTTTCATATTCAAATTATTTTCATATTCTATGGCTGATAGTCGAGCCACTTATTTTAGTAGCGCATAGTCGAGTCATAGGGATCTCGCTTTCTGTATGTGTTCACTTTCTCCAATCTGCGTTCTCTCATACCATCTGTGTCTGTGCATTTGTCATTTGAAACCTATGTGATTAAACTCGCTATTACATCCATAACAAACACCAGAATGTAAGCCGGATCTGCATACTGTAAGCCGGATCTTGCATAAACTATAAATGAATCAAAACATAGACATCACTTCCTACGTCTGGAATTGCATAATAACACACTATATGCTCGATATACTGTGTTTAATATCAAATTCATGCCAATTTACAGACAAACAAATAAATATGAACAATCGAGCCACAGGGATATCGCTTTCTGTATGTGTTCACTTTCTCCAATCTGCGTTCTCTGATACAGTCTGCGTTATCTCCTCACTGTCAGTACTCTTAAATAGTTGAGGATTTTGCTGTCGCATTTATTGCCTTGGGTTGCATTTGTTTTCAGATTTCCGGGTAGGTTTCAGATGTTTTCCAGATTACAGTTATAATAGAAGAATTCTGCATTGACTCATAAAATGGTATCAAACACCTCGCTATTTGAAACCTAGAGTAGAGTGCATTGTGTGTCACCTTGCTGAATATCAGTCTCCCGAGTGCTGAGCTAAGGAATCTCTTCTTCTATGATAACCGTTGATGTAGATCAAATCCTTCGCCAACATCACCAAATTGTACAGCACTTTTTCTTAAGATCTGCTCCATTATCATTTTGACAGGAGTGTTGTTGATTAACCACAGTATGGATACACTGTAATCCAAGGTTCCCATCACTCTCTCCTCGAAACTGTGTTGGAATTGCTGCCATTGCCTCTTGCCTAGAGTTGAAACCTGGAACATTTATTCAACTCTCACCCCGTTCAAATCCAAAAGCATATATACCAGCCTGTTTCGTATTAAATCAAAATGAAAAATGACATTTCAAATCCAAAAGCATATACCAGCCCGTTTCATATTAAATCAAAATGAAAAATGACAGTTCAAATCCAAAAGCATATACCAGCCTGTTTCAGATTAAATCAGAATGAAAAACCTATTTAGTTGCATTTTATCCGAAATCAACCGGTGCAAGTTGTAATGTTAACTATCAAAGTTCAGTGGTTAAGTAACTTCCTAAATTCTTGTCAACAACAAATTCCGATATAATGCACACATTCTTGTAAACTTCTCACGGCCATTTTCTACAAGTGGTTGTTGGCAGCTAGGCAATAAGACTTTCATGGGTCTAGAGGCAGATTTGATTCTTTCATGGCTGACCCTATTGGTCCACCTGGTGAGATCAGTAGAACCCAAGACGCTTATAAATCCTCAGAACATTACTCACCTTGAAATCCTGGAACTTCTCTTTCTCTGGCGTGAAGTGTGTAACGCGGTGCAGCCTTTTCTCCCGATTTCCAATTCATGGGCTTTTGCTGACAATCGATTACTTTGTTTTCATGGCATCTCTGAAATTCAATGTCACCAGAAAGCCGGCGATTCTCATCCCTCCTTCACTCCCTACTCCGAAACCATGATTTAATGTATTATTTTATACATTAAATCATGGTTTCCAAATACAATGATTATAAATTTTCAATTGTAAAATTGGCTATTAGCATTGTACAAAATCTTGCTGTACATTAATTAAATGAAATAGAAACATAAACATTAGAGAAGAAAACTTCCATGTACTTTTATAAAACGTGTTGGAGAAAAGATATCATGCCAACATGCCAGGATTAAAATGTTAACACTGCTCCAAATGAGCATGGAAGAAGCTGTAACAATATTCCATCTATAAATATATATGCTTTCTTCCACAGATCGAACCGAACCAAACCGAGTAAAAGTGAAAGTGAATATTATATACAGACCGAACCAAGTGTACGGATTAGTATACAGACCGAACCAATTATAAATAGATGTAGAGTCCTTTTATTTCTGAAAAAGGATGACAGATAATTCTAGTGCATCGCCTTCACGAGATGGGAACTCGCCATCTCAAGATCAGACAGTCTTTTCATCACAAGATGCAGTTCCCCCAAAGAGAAGCATCTCCGATTCCGCTCATAAAATATGGCGTAACATCTGGTCGGTATTTTATAGAAAGGTAGGGATTAGAATTAAATAGATTGTTCTCATTTCTGTTTATGGGATACTATTTAGAATATTAATCATTATGATGCAGAAGGGTGCTGTGCTGTGCTGATCCTCTTTCGCAGCAGGAGGTTCTTGAGGGCTATCATTAACTTATAGTTAATTTGTAGATAATAGCTGTAATTGTGATTGTGCAGAAGAGACTCATGTTAACAACATATTTAAAGATGACAGTGGAAACGATACCGAATATATTGTAAATGATATATTTCAGCCGACACAATATAATATTAAGTCTTGACGAAATAATATTTGTAACATCACTTATAGAAAATCACATATTATAATTAGTTGGTTTGGAATTTGCGATACCGAAGATATTGTAAATGATATTTTAGAGAATTTAAAAGTAGTAAATATTTTGTTTAAAAGTTGATTAGGGTTGTTGGAAGTACCAGCGACCGGGATTTTATATTCAGAAACTTAAATTTTAAATTCTCCTTTTCCAACAATGGGATTTTATATTCAGCGAATTTCTATCCTCCGGGCTGAATACTGTAGGCGAATCATAGAACTGATAAATCCATCTCTCTGAATTCATAAAGCCAACCCGAATATTAATATCTGCTAGAAATATCACGCCTAAAACCAGCCATCCATCTGCGTGTGCTCCAACCAAGGTGAACAAAAATATCACGTGCATGTCTTTGTCTCTCACACGTCCTCTACACTTACATCAAAACATGAAGTTACTCCTTGAAATTTCGGTGCAATCCATGCCAGCCATTTCTGCTAGCAATTAATTATTTAATTCTACAAGGACGTAAATTGTTTGCAAGCTTGCACAGATCGAAGAATCCATGGAATCCATTTTGTTAATATTGTATGGAAATATAAATTATAAAGATTCTAACCCAATTTGGTTAACCCAATTTTTCATTTAATATATAAATTACTATATATCACTCACCATTTTCGTTGTTTTTTAATTTTTAAGTCGCTAGATCACCATCTTAACACCATTTTTAATTAAAACAATTGGTCAATGTATCAGCATGACATCATTGATTCTAACGATTAGCATGCAATTATGAAACTGACTAATTTAATAATTGGAAAAACCATTTTTCATTATTTTTCATGTACATGTCTTTGTGAACCAGAGGAAACAAAATATACCAATATATGTTTGAGATGGAAAATTTATTCAATGGAAATGATGCAAATAGATACAAATATTAAGTCGATGCAGGTTTGTGATTTGTGATTGTTGCAACTATATATTAGTAATTAGTCGAGGCCAAACTATTAGTTAGATGCTCATGGGGAAGTTGATTTCTACCATTATCATCTCAGTTATGACTGCAGGATGGGTATAAATACTTTTCAACTCGATGCAAGCGAGAGGATTCTGAATTCAAATCATCAATAGAGACAAACGATGGAAGAGTATGTATGCTCCTGGTATTGGATTTGAAGTTTTCCTTCATTTTCCCCTCAATTTCAGTGATCCATTTTATGTATTTTGTCAATAGTAGAAACAATCTTTATGAATATTTAATTAATCACCTTAGAATGTAGTAGTGACTAACTGGACTTTTCTTGGATCCATCGTTTGAATGTGTAGGAACTTGGTATCAAATTCAAGTTTCAGTTTGTTGGTCTTTTTTTCATTCTGATAATGAATGGAGCATAAGGTTTCCCGACTAATCCATCCCTGCAGCCAAATAACTGAAAATCGAGCCAGATTTGTAAAAGATCCATCGCTGTATCCCACGAACGAAAAATCTTGGAGTGTATGGATTATTTAAATTGAGTGTCCTCCATCTTGCGTTTAACTTCATTCACAACAAAATGATCGGGCTGAAGAGTGCTTCTACGCATCCACTGGTCGTAGCTGAGATGATGATGCTATAAAGCATATTCCCGATGAATATGAAAGCAAATAGTATGGCTTCCTTAAATAACTAATAGTTGTTTCATTTACAAGGGATTGTGGTTGGCATCAACATAACACTTTGTATCCATGCCTACTAAGTGCGGGACTTCAGATCCTTGATAATCAATTTTCAAATTTAGTTTTTCAATGAAGAAGTCTAATGGAAATTTTCACTTTTTAGATTTAGATTTCAGAATGAAGAAGTCTAATGGAAATTTTCACTAGATTCAGATTTTCCAATAACATTAAAAATAATATTGATGTGATGAAATCCATAAAAAAACGATGTGATAAATCCATACTATTATAGTTTGTCGTTACGATATAAAATTTGTAATAAAAATATAAAATAAGTCATTTCATTGTCATTCCTAAAATTCAAATTCACATTCATGATTCCAATTGACACAAAGCACTTTTCAACATAAAAGTCAATGAATAAACATAATTTACATTTTACATTCGTTATTCCAAATAAGCTAAACCAGTTTTCAATATAAGAAGTAATTAAATAAGAATAATTTACATTCATTATTCCAAACAACACCAACCACTTTTCTACTTAAGCATAATTTTCATGACATGTAACTTGGGTGGTTGATCCAAATCCTAATCCAAATCCTAATAAATTTCATGACATGTTTTCAACTTAACATGTTCCTCACAATGTTGATCAAACTCCAGTTTTGTGTAACCCCCCATGACTGAAACCAGCCTAGATCCAAATCCTAGGCTCTATCAAGCGCCGAGAGGGATCAAATCTCCCGAGGTGCAAATCTCTCCTCGAAAAGCTCCTTGAGTGCAATACTTGAGAAGAGGTTTGCACCTCGAGAGATTTGATCCCTCTCAGCGCTTGATAGAGCCTTGGATTTGGATCTAGGCTGGTCTTATACCATTTTAAAGGTTTTAGCTTATACTAAAGACCCTAGTTTAGCTACTACCTCCCATGTTATTTACTATGGATAAAACAAGCATAAAACCATAACAAAAGATAACGAAACCATGACAGGAAATATAATATGGTATTAATTTTTACACACTATTATGTGCACGCTGCAACAAGGAGTTTCGAACTATATTACCAAACCCATCCTTTGCAAATAAATTTGGAGCTACGTGGTCGATGATCATTTGATAGGGTTTTGACCTTTGGAGTTTTTACCATTAAATTATTTTAAACCCTAATATCTCACCTTTACCTATCTTTTACCTTGCTCTGGAAGAGGGGCCATAGGCTCATGGCTGCTCGGCATGTCTATCACTCCACTGTGTAAACCTTCCTGCCAATAGTCTTCTTCTTCTACATGTAGAGGTGTAATTGGATATTATCTATGTTTTCTGGATGAATCCCTCTTCTCGCCATTGCCTAGCTCAGTAATAACAATGCACCTATCGTTACCTTGCCTCTGCAAGTGCTTTTATTTATTCCCTGGTGCATTAGTGAGATGAGGAGGTGAGCATGGCTCTTGGGTTGTCATAGTGTGGTCTTGTTGGATGAGGTCTTGACTGTTCTCACTGCTCAACTCTCAGTGTGGCATTTGACCCTGCTTTGTCATGGATAGGGAGTTCAATATTGAACTCAACGCATTGTGTTTCTTTTTCTGACAATACTTCATGAAGCTCGTTGTCTTTTAAATTGTGGCTAGGGTTTGAAATAACTGTCTTTTTCACAGCGAAGACATCGAAATAAATCGAGGTATGAATTCTTCAGATTTGTTCAAACTTGCATTGCTTAGGTTAATTATATTCACTATTGAAAAAGGGTTTAAATAATAATTGCGGTTCTTTCCTTTTTATAGGCTCCCATCCGAAAGATAAATCCTGAGTTGAAAGATGCTAAGCGAAGGGGGCTCCACCATAACGTTTCTTCTGGTAAGCCTCGGTTTTGCTGAGGTTCTCCTACAGTGGTGTATGATGTTTAAAAGGAGTTGGTTCAGTTTCTTGGATTCTGGTTTGTTTGGCTCTATCGTGGATACTCTGTAATGTAACAAAATTTTGGAAGTCCATGTGGCCGATACTTGATGTTTGGTTCAGTTTATTGAAGCCCTAGTGGCTGTTTTTAGAAATGGAGGCTTAGGGATTTCATAGCCAAGACTTGGAGAAATCATTGCCTTCTCAGTCATAGATTTTGTTTGTAGTTATGTTGTTTTTAGATCAGGATTTTAAGCCGTAACTCTATGTTTGAAAAGGCCATAGGGCCGTAACTGATATGATTCAGTTTTTCGGTTTAACTGTTACTTATAACTTGGATAAGCTCGAAGCTTGTTGACTATTTTTATGTTTTGATGATATATATATATATATATATATATTCTATGATTTTAAAACGAAGAAGGCAGGCTTGTAATAATTTGGTTATTTTATTTATTTCTTGTTGCAATTAACCTATCGGAGGTTGTGGTTAAGTAAATTAATATTTATTTTGTTTTATGTGTAAAATTGTATCTTAAGGGTTTTGACAATAGGTTTTTAAATCATAACTTGGTTATTACTGCCATTAATGGTTAAAAGAAATGAAATAATATTTCCGGTGTCTTTATTGTTTCCTGGTTGGAAAATATATTGATGTGTTTTTAATTACAAGATGTGTATAATTATTCAAATAGTTTTTAATACTGTTCCTTGGGAAGGATGTATTAATTTTCCTATATTCTTTTACTTGATGCTTATGGTTATATAAACACGGTATGTAAACTTTAATTCGTTTTATGATTTAAATATTAACTCCTCTGTTAGTGAAAGAGATGGTAATGTTGTTTCAAATTTACAGTTTCTTGTAATTAGGTTTTACTTATAAATCCCTAATTTTTTTCTTAGTTTAAATGCATTGTTATTATTTGAATATAATGTTATTCTGATTTTTATGTTACTTAAGATAAAAATATCATAGTAAACATTTAGTCTTATTTACTCTTTCCTACCTATTTAATTTATGTTCTTATAATGTCTGTTAATTATTATAGTGTTAATTATTATAATAAATAACGTGTCTACTGTGTAAGTAAGTACATAGATTAAGTATATTTATATCTTTAAAAATTTCCTAAAGACAGATTTGTCTATATTGTCACAGATTACTTTACCTAAGTAAAAATTCTAAATAGAAAGAAAAAGCATACAACTGAATAACTCTTAGGAAAATTTGGAAAGTAATAAATCACATTCGTGTATACTTTATTCATTTTCTTTATCTGAATATAATCTAGCCTACTGTACTAGAGTACTACCTTTATAAAAGGTGTGGAAAAATACAGTTAGGTATTTTCTTTCTATCTATCAGTTAAACTATGAGTTTTAATCATTTACCCAAATCTATTTAATCCAGTAATTTCACAATCTTTTAACAGTGAAAGTATTTCTTTTAACTAAGCCTAGAAGCAACAGAACAGAAACATAACATTTCATTGATTAACTCAAAATTTCCAGATAACAATAAACAGTTTAGATAGCTAGATAAATCAAGTAGAACCTGGAAATATAGATGAGGTGACAACAGCTTAAGGAACCTATTCCTCCCAACCAACTCCTGGATAAAAGATGGAATGCAATTCCTAGGACCCCTGAGCTTGTCTCCTCGTCCACTTCGTAGAAGTATTGGGTGAGAGATGTAGTTTAGTAATCCTCTACAACTCCACTAAGTGTTCAGCAGTAAGTCAGTTCTGCATACAGCAGTATGAACTCAGCTTAAAATAGCTGCACTAGTTCAGGTCTTCAACACTTTTCCACTCAAAACATACTTCAGCTAGTACCCTCCATCGAATTTTCTTATGCACTTCATTCACTCAGAATGTTCACATGTCCAGAATGAGCATCCTCAACTTTCTTCAATGGGAAGTTTTCATGCCTAGGTCTTTTGGGTTAGTTTTCACTTAATGAACCACATGCTCTTGTTCCACTTTCTTGGGGAACATGACCACAAAAATAGGGAAGTTTCCACCTGCAACAGCTAGAAGTAGTTTGAGGATGCTGCCAAGTGTCAATCTGCTCTACACCCAGCCTTCTCCACCAAGTGACTAGTAAAACACTCATTTAATAGCTTCCCTAAGCTGTTGTCTCATCTTTCATTTATTTATTTATAAAATATTCAGCAATTACATTCAATTATCTTTGACCCCACTTGGTCATTAATTACAAAATTTAAAATAAAATATAACATAATGTTTCTTAAAACATAAAATGTTTTGCAAATTGGGCCATGTGACATACACACCCCCTTAAACAATAACATTGTCCTCGACGTTATTTATTCTTCGTCCTCAGAATTACCCTGGAACAGAATTAGATATGCATCCCGCATATGACTCTCCAATTCCCATGTGGATTATTCTGGACTAAGGTGCTTCCATTGCACCTTCACCTGACCAATGGTGCGATTCCAAAGCAAGATCTCCCTCCTTTCGAGGATACAATCCGGTTCCACTAGAAAATCTCCTTCAGGCTCCACCTACACATCATTCCAGTTTATAACATGAGTAGCATCATGTACATATTTTTCTAACAAAAAAATATGAAAGACATTATGAACCTTCAAATTTGGCGGTAAAGCCAATTGATATGCCACTTGTCATATTCTGGACAATATTTCAAAAGTTCCGCAATATTGGGGTGCTAACTTAGCACAACTTCATAATCTTAGAGAACTCTTTTTAGGACTCACCTTAATAAAGACATGTTCACCAACCTGGAACTCTTTTTGAGTTCGTTTAAGATTTGGTTGACTTTTCTGTCGGTCTTGTGCAACTTTCAAGTTACCTTACACCTATTTTACAATTAACTCCATCTCTTTTAATAGTTTAGGCCCTAATACTAACCTGTCAACTGGATTACTCCATGAGATGGGGGTATTGCACTTCCTACCATAAAAAAATTCAAAAGGACTATATGTTGTTGAAGCTTGGCAGTGATTGTTGTAAGCAAACTCTACCAAGTGTAAGTAATCTTCCCATTTACCTGGTTGTTCTTTAACATACATTCTGAGTTGATCTTCCAATACTTGATTCACTCTTTGAGTCTGTCCATATGTCTGAGGATGGAAAGAGGTACTGAAATTTAATGTAGTATTATGTCCTTTAAACAAAGACTTCCAGAAATTTCCCATAAAGTTAAGGTCTCTGTCTGAAATGATTACTTTCGATATTCCATGTAAATGAAAATTTTGTTTTAAAATATATCAGCAATATTAGCAGCCTTATAAGTAGTTTTTACAGGTATAAAATGAGTTGCCTTACTAAGTTTATCAACGACTACCTTTATTGAGTCATTCAAATTTTGATATCTAGGTAGTCCTTTAATAAAATCAAGGATGATTATCTCCCACTTCCATTTAGGAATAGGTAATGGCTGAAGTAACTCGGCTGGATGCTAGTGTTCAGTCGTTACTTGCTGACATTCAAAGCACTTAGCAATGTATTCTGCCAGTTCATTTTTCATGTTTGGAAAAAAAATCCTTTCTTAACATGGTTATAGTCTTATGATAACCAGGATGTCCTGAGTAAGGAGTCTTATGAATTTCATTTAAAACCAGTAACTTAATCTTAAGTACATTAGGTATATATAGTCTATCTTTATATAGTAATAATCCTTTTTCATTTAAACTATATCATGTACTTAAACTTTCAATTAAATTTTCTCTTACTTTTGCTTGTAATTTTTGATAATTTTCATCCAATCTTACTCCTTCCTCTAGTTGTTCTTCTAAATCTGTTTTATAGGTGCTGATTGTTGCTACAAAATTTAGTTTTGCATTCCTACTTAAAGCATCAACAATCTTATTTTCTTTTCCCTTAATATGATGGATTTTAAGATCATACTCTCTAAGGAAAGCTAGCCACCTAGCTTGCTTTGCATTTAAGTTAGGTTGATCCAACAAATATTTTAACCCTTTTTTAGCTGTCATTAATATAAACTTTCTTCTGATTAAATGATGACGCCATATATTCAAGGCATGTATGACAACAACCAATTCTAATTCATAGGTTGCATAGTTTTTCTCATGAATCTTCAGCTTCCTAGATTCATATGTAATGACGTGTCCTTCCTGAGTCAAAACTCTTCCTAGAATGTCATTGCATGCATTAGTACATACTAGAAATTCTTTATTAGGATCAACAATTCTTAAGATTGGTGCGGTGGTTAACAATGTTTTTAACTTTTTAAAACTATCTTCACACTTTTGACTCCACTCGAATTTCTTCCCTTTCTTCTGTAAAGAAGTTATGGGATTTGCAATTCTTGAAAACCCTTCGATGAATCTTCGATAATAACCAGTAATTCCCATGAATGATCGTACATCGGTTACGTCTTTTGGGACTAGCCATTCTTCGATTGCTCTTGTCTTTTCTAGATCAACAGAGATCCCTTCTTTAGTCACTACATGACCCAGGTATTGTATTTTATCCTTAAAAAAATCACATTTACTGAATTTTGCATAGAGCGGATGTTCTCGTAATTCTTGTATAAAATTTTTAATTGCTCTTCATGTTTTTCTTTAGACTTTGAATAAATTAAAATGTCATTAATGAATACAACCACGAATTTATCAAGGTACTTATGCATTACATTATTCATCCAACACATGAAGACAGTCGGGGAATTAGTAAGCCCAAATGGCATAACACCAAACTCATAGTGACCATACCTAGTCCTAAAAGTTGTTTTAAAGATGTCTTCATCTTTGATTTGGACTTGGTAAGAACCGGATCGTAAATCAGTCTTCGAGAATACAGTCGCTCCACGTAGCTTATCAAACAAATCATTTATGCAGGGTAATGAATATATGTTTCTAATAGTCATTTTATTAAGTTGACGGTAAACTATACATAATCGTAGAGTTTCGTCCTTCTTTTTAACAAAAATAACAAGTGCTCCCCAATAAGACACACTAGGTGTGATATAATTCTCATCAATAAGTTCTTTTAATTGTGATTTTAATTCATTTAATTCCAATATATTCATCCGATAAGGGGCTTTTGAGTTGGGCGCTGCACCAGGTACCAGCTCAATAGTGAAGTCTAATTGCCTCTTCGGAGGTAGTCTTGGAATTTCTTCTGGAAATACATCTGAATACCCCCTCAGGATCGGAATGTCTTCCAATTTTAATTTATCTTCATTATTAGTATTTTCTTCATTAATTACTGTCATTAGAGGAAATCTCAATTTAAAATGGGCCTTCCAAAAATAATACAAATTCGATGTCATCATGTATTAGCCAATCAAAATGCTTTAAAATTCAAAATGGGAGCACCTCTTAAATAGTTTTTTAATATAAATTTGGGGATAGGTATCATAAAAAAAACTACTTTTTTGTTCATATTTTTGACATATCTCCCTGTGTTTTTACTCAAATTTCGATCGAGAGAGCTCATTGGATGTGGAATTAAATTCTAAGTATGTCATCATCACGTTTTTTAAGGTATTCCTCATTTTTGGGGTAGCAGGTCCCATAAAAGGTATGCCGAGTGGGTACTCATTGGATGCGGAATTTAATTCCTCATCCAATGATATCTCCTGATCGAAATTTGAGTAAAAACACAGCGAGATATGCCAAAAATACAAACAAAAAAGTATTTTTTTCTTTTCTTTCTCCAAAATTAATAAATATTATTTTATTATTTTAAATATTATTTTATTAATTTTCCTTATGAGGCCCATTTTGAGTTGAAATTTCCTCTAATGTACAGCAAAGGATTTACAACCCTTCCGAACAACTCTCTTTAATTGCAAAGCAGAGATCTATATTATACTTTTTTTCCTAGGGATTCCTCTTACATTTATTGTTTCTCCATCGTTATTAACGCAAGTAAAATTTTTATCGAAACAGTTCAGAACTAACCTATGGTGTTCTAACTAGTCCATACCAATTAACATATCATAAGAACACAAAAGTAGTACATTAACCTTAACAGAGGTTTCACATTGATCCATTTTTACAGTACAATTCTTAACAAAACTAATTACTTTTCTTTTTGCACCAGTCGCTAGTTGGACTAACCATGACTTTGCAAACTTTTCTACTGATAACTTGCATTTTTCTACTAAATCAGGAGAAATATAACTTAAGCTAGCCCCTGGATCAATTAAAATATATATAGGTGTTTGATTCAGCTTACCGTCCACTTCCACCATGGAAGTTTGATAGTCTGCCTACCTATTTTCTAGTGCTGTGTTGATTTCGGGAATTGTCCTTGCTAGATCACCAAAAGTCATCTCCTTTTGCACCGTATGTATGTTGCTAACAGAATTCTTTTGGTTGGGGCAAAATAATGCATAACGAGGACCATTACGTTCCCAACATTTTACTGGTTCTTTTCGTTCATTATTCTTGGTGTAATTACTGTGATTCTTAACAGGTTCTTTATTTCTTTGGCCATTTGGATTTAACTGTGAATTACCTTTATTCCCTTGGAAATTTTTATTAGGAAAATTTCGTGTGTTATTATTCCTAAAATAATGGTTAGGTACGAAAATTTTCCTCCTCTTTTCAAAATTATTAGATCTTTTAGCCTTCCAGATTGACATACTTTCCTTTTTGGATTCTGCTCATAACAGAAATTCGCCTTTCTCATTACCTCTTCTAAGGTTTTTGGATTATCATATTCAGTTGTATCTTTTATATGAAAAGGTAAACAACTTAGAAACTGTTATATCTTAGGCTTCTCATCCACAATGTAAGGCACATATCGAAGCAGACTTAAAATTTACTGTTTAGTTCTTTCATGTTCATTGTTCCCAGCTTTATTTCATAAAATTCCTTAGCTTGCTCTTTGTAGTATTGTTCTGACAAGAATTTATTCTTAAAATATTTCTTAAACGTGCTCTAGTTAATATTCTTCTCTGAATATGAACTGAAATAGAGACAAGTCGAAGAACTTTTCTGATAGCCGCAAACTTGGGTTTAACCCACAACCATACAAAAAGCAGAACAACAGCTTTCCATCAAACAAGAACTTCAATAAATCTGGTACGAATCCTTATGTACTAGCTCCTAATGTTAACAATCCGGTAACAAGTGGATCCATTGCTACTCCACTACCGATCAAGTGCTGGAAATGTAGTAGGCCCCATTATGCCCGAGATTGAAAGAACAAGATCAATGGGATCTTGCATAACTTACAAGAAGAACCAACCGTCGAGGAGATAGTGGGAACACCGCGGATCTATGTAGCATTGGATGGCTGACAGGCAGACCATCAAGCTACCATGGTTGAGATAGAAGGTAAGATTTTGAACACCAGGTATTTCAATACATATTGATCCCGGTGCTTGCTAGAGCTATGTTTCACCTAAAATTGTTGATGTGTGCAAACTAGGAAGAGTAAAGCAGGATAAACCTTAGTTGGTACAGTTATCCATAGGTACGAAATGAAAAGTTTCGAAAATAGTTAAAGATTGCAAGGTAAACCGGAATGGTTTTCCTACGAAAGTAAACCTTAACATCCTACCCTTAGGATCATACGATATATTTATCGACATGGACTGGTTGGAACAACACCATGTTATGCTCGATTGCTTACACAAGTCAATCTTGTGTATTGATATCCAATGGAACCAAGTCACGGGGACTTCACATAGTGAACCTGTCACATAGCACGTGTGATCATGGGATATTAAAGAATACCCTTAATTTCCAGAGATATTGACCCAAAATATTTTTGTTGAAACCCCCTCCCAATACTTAAAACCTCCTCCCCTCCCATTTTTATACCTCAATCCTTATAAAACACCCTACCCATCCCCACCTTAAACCCCTCATCCCCCCCAATACCTGCAATATATTGGTTCAATTTTTGATAATTTTAAAACCCACAATATGAACTAATGTGATAGGATATTGGTCAACAAGTGAAGCCCCCGTGAACCAAGTGAAGGTTCAAGCCATTCCATATAAAGTTTCCATGAGGAAAATATTTGCCTTACAAGCGAATAAATGCGTGAGGAAGGGCTACAGGTTGTTTGCAGTAAACATTCGAGACGTAGAGTCAGGAAGAGAACAACACATAGAATACTTCCTTATTCTTGAAGAATTCAAGTATGTATTTCCCGAGGAAATCCTAGGATTACCTCTGAAATGAGACCTAGACTTTTCCATCGAATTGACCCCAGGATCAGTTTTGGCTTCCAAAGTCCCATACCGCATGAGTGCACTAGAGTTGTTGGAACTCAAATTGCAGTTGAAGGAGTTGATAGAGAAAGGGTGTATCTAACCCAGTGTGTCTCCTTGGGGAGCACCGATACTATTCGTAAAGAAGAAGGATGGTATGATGCGGATGTGTATCGATTACCATCAGTTGAACAAAATGACTATCAAGAACCGATACCCACTCCCTTGGATCGATGACTTGTTTGATCAGGTGGGAGGATCCAAAATATTTTCCAATATTGATCTGCGATCTGGGTACCATCACGTATGGATTCGCGATGAGGATATTCACAAAACCACCTTTCGTACGAGGTACGCGTGCTACGAGTTTGTAATGATGTTGTTCGGGTTGACCAATGCACCCGTGAAATTTATGTGTATGATGAACATCATATTCAGTAAGTATCTCGATAAGTTTGTCTTGGTATTTATAGATGACATCCTATTTTATTCCAAAAATAAAGAGGAACACAAAGGGCACCTTCACATAGTAATACGAGTGTTACGAGAACACCAACTTTATGCTAAGTTTAGTAAATGCGATTTTTAAAAACCACAGATATAGTATTTTGGTCACATTATCTCCGAGACAGGGATAGATATGGACCCAGAAAATATTAAAGCCATAAAGGATTGGCCTACCCCTACTAGTGTCACTAACATTAGGTCGTTTTTGGGATTATTCGTATATTATCGAAGGTTCATTGAAAACTTCTGGAGAATCGCTTTCCCCATGACCACTTTGCAAAGGAAAGAAAATAAGTTCTCATGGAATTCCAAGTGCGAATAAAGTTTTCAAAATCTTAAGCAAAATTTGATGATCGCACAGATACTACGAACTGCGGATCCCGATGGGGATTTCGTTGTTTTCATGGATGCAAGCAAGGAAGGACATGAAGGAGTCATCTTCCAGAATGATCACGTGATCTGTTATGAATCATGGAAGTTAAAAGAGCATGAGCAGACCTACCCTATGCATGATCTTGAGTTAGCCTCCATCATCCATGTGTTGAAAATGTTGAGGCACAACCTTATGGGAAGGAATTTCCTTCTAAAGATAGACAATATGAGTCTGAAATACTTGTTCAATAAACCGGATTTGAATGCAAGGCAAGCCAGGTGGTTGGATTTCCTTAGTGAGTACCATTTCAAGCTACAACACATTAAGGGAACAAGGTTGCTGATGCTTTGAGCTGACAAACTCATATAATATATGAGGTGACTTTGAGTCAAATCGATGCATATTTGCATGAGAGGATTAGAACAACCAACAAAGTTGACCCTTTCTATGTAGAAATCCTCAAGAAAGTCCAAGAGGAGAAGTTGTTTCAACAACAAAACAGAATACAAGGTAGATGAATTTGGACTACTATAGTCCAAGGATAGATTGTACGTTCTAAAAGGAGGGGACATTCGGTCTAGCATCCTCACAAAATTTCACCGAGAACCCTACTTAGGGCCCCCGGGATATCAAAAGAAGATATCCGCTATCAAGACACTTTTTTTGGACTAAGTTAAAGGCTGAAATTGTGATGTTTATTGCGAAATGTCAGGAATGTCATCTAGTCAAAGATGAGCATCAGCATCCTTGGGGATTGATGCAACTGTTACCCATTCTGAAATGGAAGTGGGAGGTCATTAGTATGGATTTTACCACCGGTCTACCGAAAAGTAAGAAGAAAAATGAAGTATATTTTTGTAGTCATTGACAAGTTGTCAAAAGAAGCACACTTCATTCCTCTGATGTTGACCTACAAGGCAGTGAACATTTCTAATATCTTCTTGAAGGAGATATTTAGATTGCACGGGATAGCCATGGCAATCATCTCGGATCAGGATGTTAAGCTTACATGAAACTTTTGGAGATCTTTATTCTCCAGATTGGAGATGTAGTTGAACTTTAGCACTGCGCATCACACGTAGACAGATGGGAAGAAACAAAGAGTAAACCAGATTGTCGAGGAAATGATTAGAATGTATGTCATGAAAAACCCCAAAGTGGGAAGTCTACCTGCATCTTGCAGAGTTTGCGTATAACAATGGTTAACAGAATTCCGCCAAGATGAGTCCTTTTGAGGTACTCTATGGATGGAAGTGTATCACACCAGTTACTTGGGATAGCCCGGTGGATCGGCTCATGTTAGGAGATCATTTATTAATGGACTTGGAATAGCTATTTACCAAGGTCCAGTTGAACCTTAAAGAAGCACAAGACCGTGAGAAACATTACACGGATCGAAAAAGAAAAGATAAAGACTTTCAAATAGGTGATCATGTCTACTTGAAAGTAAAATAAAAATGAAGCTCGTTGAGCTTGGGTAGGTGTGGTAAGTTAGCACCTAGATTTTGTGAACCTTTTGAAATACTAGCCAAGAAAGGGCCAGTGGAATATGAGCTAGCGTTACCCGTGCATGTAAGATTCCATAATGTGTTCCATGCATCCTTGTTAAAAAAATATTTAAATATGATACTAAACATGTAGTTGATTGGTCCTTATTATAGGTGGAACCTGAAGGGGAGTTTTCCCTTGAGCCTATTCATATATTGGACAAGAGAGAGGTGTAGCTCTGGAAGTGCACTGTAGTCTAGTTGAAAGTGCAATGGAAGCACTTTGAGGCCAATGAGGGTACTTAGGAGAATGAAGCCACCATGAGAAAGGATTAGCCCACTTTGTTTCATGATGTCATTTCGAGTCCCTAGAACACCAAGGACGGTGTTGTTCTAAGTGGGGAGGGATGTAATATCCTAAAGTTTGGACCTAACACTTATATGCATTAACCTATTGATTATGATGTTATCTTGATAGTTTATTTTCATATATTGGGTCGAGGACCCCACTGCATATGACCATGATGATTTGTTTTATATATTGGGTGTAAGCCAGTTATTGATGATATATATATATATGCTTGGTTGTGTTGGGCGTGGACCTTGAAGCACATGATTGATGAGATGTTTTGCATTGAGTGAGGAGCTCTGGAGCACATGAGTACTTACATCTGTGTTGAGCGAGAAGCTATGAAACACATGAAAAGATAATTGGAAGTGTTGGGAATAATCCATGGAGCCTTCCATGTTTATGTTGAGCATAATATTTGGCGCATCGGATCCTTGGCCATTGTATTCCTAGGTGTATCGTACAAGTACATCCTAGCATTAGTGTTGAGCGAAGAGCTCTAGAATCGCACTAATTTTTGTAACTCCCTATTTAAGCATTGAGTATGGACTCTACTAAGTGCTACCTGGGTTATTGAAAATAATTTAATAACTTCAGAGTGAAAACGACTCGAGAAAAATATTGATCTCATCAGACTTATTTATAAGTGATTAAATAAAATTTTGAATTTCTATATTCTCATCAAGTACTGAAGAACTACCATGTTATATGAGGGAATCCAACATGCAAGGATGTTTATATTTGCCTAGCCTAGTAGACCTAACGATATACCTATTTTGACCTTAATGAAGAAGTGTCATTAAGTCTAGGGATCATGGTATATGATAACCAAAGAGAAATGTTAACCAATGTTATATTATTATGTATTTTATACATGGTATGTATAAAGAATAAATATAGTAATAATATTAATGATGAAAGAAATAAAGGAAAGCTCCATACATTATTATTTATTATTAAAAGATCATAAATAGTACAAATACCTACAAAAGTCTAATTAGGAACTAGTTGAAAGTTCCTAGGTTAAAGTATTAAAAATTAACCAAATTAAGTAAAAAGGGTTAAATAGGGATATCAAGGTTTCTTTATTTAATTTTCTCTTTGACTAAAAAGTCTGTCTATAAAGTCTCAATATAAAGAAAGGCTTCGGGTTCTGATCTATCTCAGGGGAGTCATTATTCTACATGTTTTTCTCTCAGGTGAATTCTTGGAAAAAAATTTCCCGAAAGAGGAAAAGGAGAACCGATTTAGACCTGATATACAATATAGGAAACCCTACCTTAGGAGCTCTAAGCTACTTGCATGTTGGATTCCAGCTCGGGGGGATCCGGATTAAACCAGGAACAGTTACGGGTCATGGATGGGTGGAATGTGGTAGTTCTCAAGTGATTTGGTCATCTAATACAGAGGTCAGATCTTCCTATGAAGTGTTAATGCTGGTTATTTGAGTGTGCAGGCTCAGCCATTGAAAGAGATTCAAGTTACAGGTATGAAGCCCTAGACTGCCTATTCCATTTCTCTAGAATAAATGTTGGCTATGTTAGGTAAATGATTACATTGAATTTCCTAACCCTATGTGTTTGGTTCTCTGTTTAAAATCTTCTAGGGTTTATATTTTATATTATAACCCTAGGTTGTAAGTTCATTTCTATACCATATTTATCCAGGGTTTATTCCTCAGTTTACTTCTGCAATTTTAATTCATTTATAAATGTTTATCAAGGGATTTGTACCCTAGTTTTAATTTCCTATATTATTTTTATTGTTGAAATTGTGTTAAATTAAAACTAGGTTTTTTATTTCAGATCTATCACCTATCTGTTCTTTTGGATTTTATAAACTCTACTGACATATTCCATTTGTCAGCAGAGGCATGTTTTATATTTATATAGACTAGTTTAGAAGTAAGATATACATATATAAGTATAAGATTACAACCTAGTTAACCTAAGCTATTATCTACACCTGAACTACCATATATATAAATATATAAATCAACAAATATAAAATACAAATACAAATCTAATCTACTAATACCATAACTATATCTAAATCACAATTTATAAACATTCCATTTAAAATCCAAGATAAAACCAGCAAAGACCTTTCAAGTTCTGCATATTTAAATACAGGCTAACTACTAAATCATTTCCATTAAAATAACTCCATCATAACAAATAAACAGAGTAAGTATCATGACCATTAATTGGTCTAAAAACAAGTTCCTTTTCGTAACTAGAAACCACAGTCCTAATATTATAAATCTACATAATCAAATCGTATGCCATAAATCAAATAGCCCCATCTAAAATCAACTCACAGCCATCTTTTAATAATTAAACAAAGAACATTAAAATATAAACAATTAAAAACCATGTAATTACATTAAGGTCCTATAGACAACCTCTACCATTTTCGCTTACATAAGCTACGAAAAACATTAATACACAGAAACTAAATTATAAACCCCATTATAATCTTACACACTGTCCAAATAAATATAAAGGACAGTGTAGGAATCGAATCCTGTGGGAACCTAAGCCGCAAATCACAACCACCCGCTTATTACAACTCTATATATAAAAAACAACCAGGATTCAAATGCTGTAGAGTCATTCTACACTCATCAAGGCCATGCTATACAGAGAGTGTATGCGGGCTATCACATTTAAATAAAATTTCTACAACGAGGTCATGAGGACCTCAGCCTTCTACACAGGCTTTAAATGAAAATGAAAAACATTACATAGAGGTCATAAGACCTTTACTGAACTATGAGCAACATTTACATGGCCACGACTTATAATTAAAAAACACAGCAAATCTAAATATTGATTCAATGTCTGTCAATGAATCCATCTTTAGAAATAATTACCCCTCAAGGTTTACAACCACGACCATCTTAAAATTCTAAATTACACTTGTAAAATGAACAACACAGCCTGCCATATGTTTTCCATTTCATATTATACAATAAAAACCGACCGAAAGTCTAAAACCCTCTATGCTATCGCAACAACCATGGAAGGAATCTCATGCCATTCATGGCAAGGATTCAACCACACGTTGTGAACATTTACATTCCCACAGCTAATACAAGTAATGGAAGTAAATATACATAGACTTCCATGAAGGTAGAGGCCACATGGAACCCAAGTTCAACAAACAATAATGCAGTATAAATATTTTACATAGTCTAATTAATAATCTTTGTAAGACATAAACCTAACATGTATTTCCCAATCCCCACATTTTATTATATTTAACAGAATTTACACAGTCGTGCCAAGGGCCATAGCACCATTGCAAGCAATGGTGCTTCCTAGGCTTAAGTCTTAAATAAAATATGATTTACACGAAGTAAAGACATGCAGCTCCTGCTAAAAGTCCCAAGACCCATTGCTGCTAACAACACCATTAATTACAAACTCAATCTTTGCAAACCTAAGCCAAAGGAAAATCAAAACCTAATATCTTTAAAATCCAAACTACAACCCAGTTTAAAATCCAAGAGGTGGAAAGCATCTATTTTTTTAGCAAGATTACCATAATGGTAATGCCAACCCAGGATTCACAATCATGTTACGAATCCCTCGTCTCCTCGCCGCCTTGTCACTTGCAACCACAACCCAAGAAACGAAAGATGATAAGTATGGAAGCCACAGTAAGCAAACAAACAAACCACAATGTTGTAAAAACCACAACAACTATCATACCTTCGAGGCCCCGGGAGGTCACCTTCACACCACTGTGCAGAGCCGAGACCAAAACAACCAACAACCGAGCGAAATGACAAGCCATCGTGGATCCAAACCCTATGTTAGAGCTGCCACGATTTCCAATATGCATTAATGGCACCGGCTGGTGACCACTATCAAGGCCAAAAACCCACATCTCCATAGTTTCACAATAGGATTTGAACTCGAATTCCGATGTCATCCGACATTTCGCACGGATGTGTCGGACAGCAATCAATCAGTAGAATGTCGATAACAAAATATTTATAGAGTCGTCAAATATCCGACACTTGTGAGTCGGATTTCTGACCCTGGTAGTGTTGGAGAACTGACACTACAAGGGTCGGATCGTCGGCGTCTGCGAAAGCAAAACTAGTGGTTATCCGACACCTACAAGTCGGATATCTGATAGGCGGTATAGATTTTTTTATAAAAAAATAAATAAGGTTTACATGATTTTAAATTTTTTAGTAAAAATATAATAAAAATATCCTAATACTATTATGGCAATTTATATAATATAAAATAACATATAATAAAAATAAAATACATATAATATATAATAATATATAATAAAAAATGACAAGTGTTCATTTTTGTTTTGGACAGTTCAGTTCAATTTGGAGGTTTTTGTGAATTTGGGAGTAGGTCCAGTAGATATAGCAGACAACTCTGTTGACCTGTGGCAGCAAGTGCTCAACACCTTCTCCTCACTGAAAATTACTGGTATATCGTCCTTGGACACAATGTAGAACACGCTGGAAAATTTGACAGCTGGAACTGAGAGTAGGGTTTCGGTTTATCCGCCAGATGAAGAGCTGCTAAGTGTGTTCACAGCATGACCATTAAACCTGGCCTTAGTAGGAGGTCCGTACTCATTATTCCACTCCAACCAACCTACGAGCATAGCTGTAGAAACCCAGTTCATCGAACTTCCCCAGGTGGAACCACAAGGAACCCCAAACAGGGAAATTGATCCTTCAGTGTCACAGGAAGCACCCACAGGAGAAGTCGCTGAACAATTGGATGGAGTCACAAATGAGAACTCCACCCTGGAAGACAAAGGCACCCAAATCACCTCCAGGAAACGAAAGAATCACTATTTAAATCCCTCTATAAGAGATTTTAACCTAATTTGTGGAGTCGGCATCACCATGGAAGAAGCACTGGAGATGGACGGATTATCCCTAGTCGGGAAAATCAAAGGAAGAAACCCCACCCTGGGGAAAATGAAGGAATGGGTCAGGACAAATTGGACAGGGATTCAAGGTGAAGGCCCAGTTATTAATCCTCTTGCAAAGGGATGGTTCGGCTTCTGGTTCAGATGCAAAGAGGATTCATACCTCATACGCAGCAGAGTCTGGACATATGGGAAAACCTCATTTCAACTAAAGCAGTGGGACCCCTTGTTCAATGCGGAAACAGAGTGACTGGATACAATACCAGTCTGGGTTCTCCTACCAGGACTACCATGGGAATTATGGAACCCGCCCTCGCTTAGTGACATCGGGAAAGCGTTGGGGACTTTCATTGAAGCAGACCTCTCATTTCAGTAGACAAAAATAAGAAAGGTAGCCAGAATCCTAGTCTCTTTGAACATCAGAACCATGCTTCCGAAATCCTTTAATTTTGTATGGAAAAACAAGATAAAAAGATAGTTGTTGGACTATGAAGGGCTCCTGTTTCGATGCCACAAATGTCATGAAACAAGACATTTGGCAAGAAACTTCCCAAACTATGTTCCCTCAACAACCGAAAGAAGGAAGTGGGTTAGGCGAACAGAGGCCCCGAGCTCCAAAGAAGCTGATCCAAACACAACTTCAGACAAAAATCATCTCTGGTCGGAGGGCATAGAACAACCAATGGATCAACCGGAAAGAGCAGGAGCAGTAGCAGTAGAAGGGCCTCCTCAATAGATGGAACAACGTCTAATCGCGTCTCCCCCACCAGGTATGAACACTTCTTCCCTTAGCAATCATCTGAATGATTTATCTTTGAATGAGGAAAAATATTTGCCTATCCCTATCACAAACAGCCCCCCTCCCCCAAAAAATAGCACCTCCTCCCCCGCATTCAAAAGTACCTCCAATTCAAACTAGGCAGCCTCCCATTCCACCATAAAAAATGACTCGCCCACTCAGTCCTCCTCTATCCATTTCCACCTTCGTCCAAGGGACGTTCCAATCCATCAAAAACCAAAAATCCCTACAAAAGGACTAGGGGTAAATCCCAAGATCACATCCAAAGGGAAAGGGAGAGGAAGACCATCTCACCTCTCTATGCCCTAGAGCACGATGCTCAGGGATCAGGAAAGTGGTAGACAAACAACCATTTTTGGGGCGCTTAAAGCAGTGCAAACCCCAGATGGGGTGCCCAAATGAAATTTGTCTCCCTAAAATGTAGGGGTCTAGAAAGCACCCAGAAAAAGCTTGCCCTAAAAAGGATGATGGAGGTTCTATCACCAGAAGTCATCCTTCTACAAGAAATAATGGGTCCAGAGCTGGAAGTTGAAACTAGTTTAACATCACTTCTTCCGCAATAATATTTCACAGTGCAAAGTGCCATTGGCCACTCTAGAGGTCTAGCAATTGGAGGGAAGAAAACAAGCATTTGGTGCACAAAGTTAGGTGGTGCATTCTTATATCTAAATCAAAGTTATTTTTTTCAAATTTATTTGGGCCTGGGAACTGGAACCAACAACTATGCAGAACTCATGACATTGAAATTACTTCTCTATTTTTCCAATGAAAGAAATTGCAGACAGTTACAAGTATATGGTGACTCAATGGTGGTTATAAACTGGATGAATAAGATACAGAAATGTAGAACTGCTTCTCTAGATACATTATTTGAAGAGACAACCCACTCTCTCTCATTCTTTGAATCGATATCTTTCACTCATGTTTACAGGGAGCGAAATAAGGAGGCAGACAGGCTCTCAAAGAAGGGTCTGACATTGCAATGGGGTGAATGGAAAATTTTGGAAACATAGGACTCCAAGGCCAGGGAATATTTGCACAGGCCTTTTATAAATCCACCACTCTAAAACTTTTTGTAAATTTGAAATATATTTTTGAAAGCCTAGCACAAAATCAGTCTTCATGCACAGGAAGGGAAAAATTTCTCAGCTGAACAGTCCATGTACAGTTCGATGAATGGAGCAGTCTTTTGTAATTCTTAATTATAAAAAAATTTGAGTAATTCTTATTTATAAAAAAAATTATTGCTTTTTTCCTCTGTTTTATGAATGAATGCTTTACTGAATTGTTTACTAAATTTTTCTGCCATTGACTAAATTAATGTTTTTATTGAATGAGTTAATGAATGGTTTTTTCAGCTGTTGAATGATTGAATGGTTTAATGAATGTTTTAAAGAATGATTTAATAAAACCATTTTTCAACTATTGAGTGAAATAATTTGCATTGTAGATGCATTGTTATTTGCATTGTGAAATAGTGAAATAAATTGTTATTTGCAAGTATAGGCATTGGGTTTGGGGAGTTGAGAGTGATGTGAGGGGGGGGGGAGGGGCCATAAGAGCTTCCACCTTCACGTGGTTAGTCCTGTTTAGTAGAGAATATTAAATTATTCTTGAAACAGAGAGGAGCTGCTCAATGAATGGTAAGAAAGAATACATTAAAAAAATCTATTTCTATATTTTTACTGTGTAATTTTCACTATTTCTATTTGAGTCCTCCATTGGAACTTGTTACAGATAGTGTTGAGAAACATTTCCATAATTCAGAGGCAAGAAATGGAGTTTTGATTAGACCGATGGCCTTATATACATAGTATTTTTGGTTATCCATGTTTTATGAGGTGATATATTCTTAACAATTAATTTACTTGAATAGTTGAATAGTATTGTAATTTACATTGTAATAGAATTGTATTTAATTAGATTTTTTTTGTTATTTTCATAAACAAACATAAATATATTTGATGGGTCCTAACAAGAAACTATTGCAACAGGACAAAAAACGAAGTATGTTGAATGATGTTTTGAAAGGTAAAGAATAAGAAGACAGTGTGAAGATATAGGAATCAAGGTATAAATATGTTTTCTTTTGTTTTATTGAGCTGTGAATTGGGTATTTATGCATGTGCACACACATACATTTAGTTGATGATGATGATTACCATACATAGAGGTGAAATTTGTTATATCTGATCTAAACAATTACCTTTAATATTTTGATTTATTGTGATAACTGGCCCCTTGGTAATACTTTACCAATACCATATAGCTAGGATAAAAAAATTAAATGTAGGCATTTCATTACAAGAAATTTGATAGGCATTTGAGTGTAATGGGAATATGAAAGGTCAAAAGACAGAAAAAGATAGATCGACTTGTGAGGAAAATGGTATCTGAAGCGTTGTTTCCCTATTATTCCACATGAGTATATTGTTATCTTCCCCAGTTTATCTTTCTCTAGTAGTTTTCTAATTTGTTTATTAATCTCATATCTCGTTCAACTTTAATGGTAGATTGTGTAGTGGTAAACCTATGTTTATATTTGTGCTTATCCCTGTAGGTTGTGAGTTGGGCATGGTACACATTGGTATTTTCAGTTTCCATTGTAACTTTTCACCCCATTGTACACATTGGTTAACTCAGCTGGTGATTCATGTTGATATATCGTTTCTAGCAACCAAGAAAACCCTAGATCCTCCTTGTGCTTGTGTTCTTCCAACAATGCTAGCATCAATCTTGCATGTGCATGAAACCCTATAATTCACCCATCATTTTACCATAAATCCAAAGAGGAAATAGTAATATATTTGATAAGTTTCCCCTGTGAATCCATAGGCAAGCCTATATCATTATAATGCATTAACAAAACTAGAGTAGGAGTTTTAAGCAAAAACTTTGAAAAAACATACAATTTATTTTTGTGATCAACTCTTTCGTGGGCTTCATTTTGCTTGCAAAAGTGGGCCAATCTAATGCTCCTGCAACTCCACAGCCAATATTGTAAACTAGTCTTTATATGGAATCATTGGTTTATGCTCTTCAATATGAAGGCCCTCTTAAAGATTGCCTCTTTGAATGAAGTCATAGATAATAAGGCATTCCTTGCCCCGTGCATAATAGCTAATACAAAGTAGTTAGATAGTAATCATTGCGCTTAATACTTAGCCAGCAATGCTGGTTATAATATAACATGAGATATTAGTGACCAAAAAAATGACCAAAATATGTATATCAATGACCACTTTTGGTTTGGTGATCGTTGGTGGCTAATTTGCGGTCTTTTATTACACGACCAAAATTGGTCATTTTATTTTGGTCATTTATAGCTTGTCGGTTGGTCATTAATTTGGTCATATATTTGGTCATTAATTTGGTCATATATTTGAATCAATGACAAAATATATGACCACATTTGTGACCAAATTAATGACCACATGACAAGCTAGAATATGACCAAATTTGGTCGCGTACTAAAAGACCATAAATTAGCCACAAAAACTGATTTTTGGTCGTTGATATGCGAATTTTGGTCATTTTTCTGGTCATTTGTATCTCATTGTTTGGTCGTGTATCTCTCAATTATTGGTCATTTTATTTATGAATTTTGGTCATTAATCTCATTTATTGGTCACTAATTTAGTCATTTTTAGTCGCTTTATGTATGGTCATTATATTTTAGTAGTTTGAATGGTGTCCATTATTAACCAATATAAATTTTTAATATGATATTATGTTTAAATTAAAAGAAAAGAATCATACATTTATTCTCATCTAATACACATGCGAATTATGCAATGTCACATTATAATTAAGTACAACACTTGTAAATAATATCTAATACACATGTAAATCATGTAATGTCACATTAATTAGTTAATAATTACAACATTGATACATAATATAAAGTACAACCATATATATAAGTTTTAAACCACAAATTATATTATATGAAATGTCAAAAGTATTACAATAAATATGACTTTTCTCAAAAACACATATTAATTTCCATATAACTTTACAGGAAAGCCATCACTTTTCAAAATATTACAATGGCTAAACCATCATACTTGCACTTGGTTGCAAAACCATACTTAGATCCCACATCAATAGCTTCAAAACCATACTTAGATCCCATGTCAGCAGCTCCAAAACCACACTTAGTATCTTGAAAGCCTCAACATCAGGCTCTTCATACGGAATGGCAAATTCTCAGTAGTGGGCTCTTAATACTCAATGGCCCACTTATAAGTTAAGCTCACTCCTACAAAATCCAATAAAAAAATATCACTTGTAAAATAGAAAAAAAATGAACTGTAAATTAGAAAAACAATGAAGCAAATTATTTATCTTGTTCAATAGCTAACAACAATAACCAAGATCATGTGCAAAATAGGAAAATCTAATCTAACAAATTCAATTTAAGAATTGGTTAAAATTAAACTTGAATGGCTAAATCTGCAACTATTTAGTACCTAAGAAAAGTAAAACTCAGCTCTAAACCAGGAAATGGATTTTAATAGGAAATATAATCAATGAATCCACAAAACAATTATGCTCGACTGCACAGGTAGAAACCTGTATACATAGTGCAATCTGTGAAGGAGGTCACCCCTATATGTCATGTGGTTAATGAATGACATGAAAACTATGGAAACTGATGAATGATTTAAGAAAGTCTCAAATCCAATAGCCAAAAGAATAAATAATAGATTTCTTTACCTGTGGATTCTCCATTCTACTATGTATGATTTGGTGCAAAAGTGTAACAAATGCACTCAAACACAGGTTGGAAATGTTGGTGCAACAAAAAAGTAAAATGTATGAATTGTGTATGTGAGAAAATTTGTATAAACCTACTTTCCCAAACATGCAATAAACATAAATCAAAAGAGAAGAGGGAAGTGAAACCTTAGGGGAAGCCGCTTGACGAGTTGGCCTTGTTGGAACAAGAGAAGGTGAACTGAAAAGAAGAATCATCTTTTATGGAGTGCTTCCATGGCGCTCAATAATAGCTACAATAAACATGTTAACAGGTGTTATAATAAAAATCAATATATATTTTTAGTGGAAACAACTTATAACTCTTCTAATCAAGATAAAAAACAAAATTACACTACTGCAACAAATTCTCAGTCCAAGTCCAAGCAATCATAGCTCCAAAATATCTAGAGACCAACACTACCAATTTATATTGTTTGACATAGGACAACACTAATATACCTCATCTAAATCTGCTGATGCATTGCAAGGTGGGAGCTTTAAGGCCTCTCGTAAACTGAACACCTATTTTTTGGAGCTCAGAAATCACAAGAAAGTGTCCAACCCAACCATAACCACCAAGTCCTTCACTGTCCATGTTCTGTAGTTGTGACATGTTCATACTTAGCCTGGTCTCCAGTTATGCTATAAAAGTTTCTATCTCTTATAGGCAATAGTCCCATGGGAATTGGCACTGCATCTTCAACTGCCCAACCAGTGCCACCACCCCAACACCTAAGAATACGTTCACCAGCAAGGCGAGCACCTAGGAGAGAACGGGCCATGTGCACTATTTCGCTCCCAATGGATCCTGGCTTTAACTGGCTGTTAATTTCTTCCAAATTTAGTGGAGCCAAAATATCCTCTATAACAGCTCTAGCCAAGAAAAGAGCTAATTCATTTGCAGCATCGGGTATGTCTAATGCAGTGTCCTTTGTAGATTCTAGTAGCAAAATAAAACCATTCAAAATATCTTCAACTGGAAACACTTCTGTATAGGGAGCAGACAGTAAAGCAGAAGCCATGTATTTCTCTCTATTCTTTTTGTCCATAGCTAATGTTATAAGATTCTTAACAAATATTTCATTGAAATCAGGAGCGGAAAGATCTTCCAAACTCCTCACGACTTCAAAGATATCATCAGAAAGAAAGTACTCTTGAATAATAGTTATTTCCCTCTCCTTGAAGAGCCTAGCATTATCATGTTCTGCCAATCCATCCAGCTGACCGGGGATGGACCTAAAAGACATTGGACTATGCCAACCCTCTATTGTTGCCTTCAGAATTAAGGACTCAAACATGTCCTTTGCATTAATTATGTCAAGTGATAGATCATATATAGTGTCAGCAAGCCTGCCAAACCCTTTTGACATCTGGCTAGATGTTATAAGACCCTCCTCAGTAGCTTCTCTCAATAGGGCCAAAATAAGCAACTCTGCACTTCTTTGTTCCATAGATAAAATTAAAGCCCTCTTTACAACTTCATGATGAAAGAAAGGAACATTAAAATCTCTTATACACCGACAAGCTTCTACCGTGTCACCACTTTCAACGTACTCATTTAGTAAGTCGCTTATCTTCTTTTTCACTTCCTCTACTGTGACATGGGTGCTGCCACGCCATCAACGTTCAATAACTTCTGCATGAAGAGGAGCTGATAAATAGCTTTTCTCAGCCTTCTAAATTACTTCCACACCCATTGAATCCTCTGGTAGAGATTTCAATGTTTTGGTCAAAAAGGGTGGAGGAAGTATGTCATCAACTACTGCATGAGCAACAAATAATGCTAAAACATCTACTGCATCAGGGATATCCAAGGCCAAGTCATCTGTTGAGTCAAGAAATTTGCTAAAACCTTTGCTAACATGTTAAGGTTCAATCACATTAGCATACAGAGAGGATAATAGCACTACAAACACCACTTTCTCTCGGTCATGCCTATCCATTGCCATGGAGATAAGTTTTTTTTAACAAAATAATGGTGATAACTTAAACAACCCAGATCAGCAAGATCAGCAGCTGCTGAAGCCACATCATTAGTAGAAAAATATTCCTTTATTATCGATCCAAATTTTCCCTTGTATTCCTCCATAGACTGAGAGACAGGTCTACCCACCAATTGGTAAGGTTCCTGCAGGCATAGATGCATAGCTTGTTGAGATAGTTTTAGCTACAACACTAACTAGATGCATCTTAATTATTAATAAACAAAAACAAGATTACAATTTTGCATTCAAAGAACTCTTTCTACATAACTTCCATATAATACAATCCATGTTTGGTTAATTTTTCAAAATAGGTTCCATATAAGAGCATCAACAGAAGACTAGTGATGAAACAGAGTAGCTCAATCCGTATCAGATGATTTTTACAAGAACATATCCGCTGGACAAGCATTATAAACAGTAGTAACACTATGTCTGGTTCCCTTTGAACATGGCACTCAATTATAGCTACAATAAACATGTTAATAGGTGTTATAATACAAATCAATATATTTTTAGTGGAAACAACTTACAACTCTTCTAATCAAGATGAAAAACAAAATTACACTACTGCAACAAATTCTCAGGACAAGTCCAAGCAATCATAGCTCCAAAATATCTAGAGACCAACAGTACCAATTTATATTGTTTGACATAGGACAACACTAATATACCTCATCTAAATCTGCTGATGCATTGCAAGGTGAGAGCTTTAACGCCTCTCGTAAACTGAACACCTATTTTTGGAGCTCAGAAATCACAAGAAAGTGTCCAACCCAACCATAACCACCAAGTCCTTCACTGTCCATGTTCTGTAGTTGTGACATGTTCATACTTAGCCTGGTCTCCAGTTATGCTATAATAGTTTCTATCTCTTGTAGGCAATAGCCCCATGGGAATTGGCACTTCATCTTCAACTGCCCAACCAGTGCCACCACCCCAACACCTAAGAATACGTTCACCAGTAAGGAAAGCACCTAGGAGAGAACGGGCCATGCACACTATTTCGCTTCCAATGGATCCTGGCTTTAACTGGCTGTTAATTTCTTCCAAATTTAGTGGAGCCAAAATATCATCTATAATAGCTCTAGCCAAGAAAAGAGCTAATTCATTTGCAGCATCGAGTATGTCTAATGCAGTGTCCTCTGCAGATTCTAGTAGCAAAATAAAACCATTCATAATATCTTCAACTGGAAACACTTCTGTATAGAGAGCAGACAGTAAAGCAGAAGCCATCTCTTTCTCTCTATTCTTTTTGTCCATAGCTAATCTTATCAGCTTCTTAACAAAGATTGCATTGAAATCAGAAGCGGAAAGATATTCCAAACTCCTCATGACTTCAAAGATATCATCAGAAAAAATTACTCTTGAATAATAGTTATTGCCCTCTCCTTGAAGAGCCTAGCATTATCCTGTTCTTCCAATCCATCCAGTTGACTGGGGATGGACCTAAAAGATGCTGGACTATGCCAACCCTCTGTTGTTGCCTTCAGAATTAAGGACTCAAACATGTCCTTTGCATTAATTATGTCAAGTGATAGATCATCTATAGTGTCAGCAAGCCTACCAAACCCTTTTGACATCTGGCTAGATGTTATAAGACCCTCCTTAGTGGCTTCTCTCAATAGGGCCAAAATAAGCAGCTCTGCACTTCTTCATTCCATAGCTAAAATTAAAGCCCTCTTTACAACTTCGTGATGAAAGAAAGGAACATTCAAATCTCTTATACACCGACAAGCTTCTACCGTGTTGCCACTTTCAACGTACTCATTTAGTAAGTCGCTTATGTTCTTTTTCACTTCCTCTACTGTGAAGTGGGTGCTACCACCCCATTGACATTCAATAACTTCTGCGTGAAGAGGAGCTGATAAATAGCTTTTCATAGCCTTTTGAATTACTTCCACACCCGTTGAATCCTCTGGTAGAGATTTCAATGTTTTGGTCAAAAAGGTCAAAGGAAGTATGTCATCAACTACTGCACGAGCAGCGAATAATGCTAAAACATCTACTGCATCAGGGATATCCAAGGCCAATTCATCTGTTGAGTCGAGCAATTTGCTAAAACCTTTTCTAACTTGTTCAGGTTCAATCACATTAGCATACAAAGAGTATAATAGCACTACAACCACATCTTTCTCTCGGTCATGCCTATCCATTTCCATGGAGATAAGTTTTTTAACAAAATAATGGTGATAACTTAAACAACCCATATCAGCAAGACCAGCAGCTGCTGAAGCCACATCGTCAGTAGCAAAATATTCCTTTATTATCAACCCAACGTTTCGCTTGTATTCCTCCATAGACTGAGAGATAGGTCTACACACCAATTGGTAATGTTCCTGCAGGCACCGATGCATAGCTTGTTGACATAATTTTAGCTACAACACTAGCTGGATGCATCTTAATTATTAATAAACAAAAACAAGATTACAATTTTGCATTCAAGGAACTCTTTCTGCATAACTTCCATATAGTACAATCCATGTTTGGTGAATTTTTCAAAATAGGTTCCACACAAGAGCATCAACAGAAGACTACCGATGAAACAGAGTAGCTCAATCTGTATTAGATGATTTTTACAAGAACATATCCCCTGGACAAGCATCATAAATAGTAGTAACACTATGTCTGGTTCCCTTTGAACATGGCACCCAATTATAGCTACAATAAACATGTTAACAGGTGTTATAATAAAAATCAATATATATTTTTAGTGGAAACAACTTACAACTCTTCTAATCAAGATGAAAAACAAAATTACACTACTACAACGAATTCTCAGGCCAAGTCCAAGCAATCATAGCTCCAAAATATCTAGAGACCAACAGTACCAATTTATATTGTTTGACATAGGACAGCACTAATATACCTCATCTAAATCTGCTGATGCATTTCAAGGTGGGAGCTTTAAGGCCTCTTGTAAACTGAACACCTATTTTTGGAGCTCAGAAATCACAAGAAAGTGTCCAACCCAACCATAACCACCAAGTCCTTCACTGTCCACATTCTGTAGTTGTGACATGTTCATACTTAGCATGGTCTCCAGTTATGCTATAATAGTTTCTATCTCTTGTAGGAAATAGCCCCATGGGAATTGGCACTGCATCTTCAATCGTCCAACCAGTGCCACCACCCCAACACCTAAGAATACGTTCACCAGCAAGGCAAGCACCTAGGAGAGAATGGGCCATGCGCACTATTTTGCTTCCAACGGATCCTGGCTTTAACTGGCTGTTAATTTCTTCCAAATTTAGTGGAGACAAAATATTGTCTATAACAACTCTAGCCAAGAAAAGAGCTAATTCATTTGCAACATCGGGTATGTCTAGAGCAGTGTCCTCTGTAGATTCTAGTAGAAAAATAAAAACATTCACAATATCTTCAACTGGAAACACTTCTGTATAGAGAGCAGATAGTAAAGCAGAAGCCATCTCTTTCTCTCTATTATTTTTGTCCATAGCTAATCTTATCAGCTTCTTAACAAAGATTGCATTGAAATCAGGAGTGGCAAAGATCCTCCAAACTCCTCACGACTTCAAAGATATCATCAGAAAGAAAGTACTCTTGAATAATAGTTGTTTCCCTCTCCTTGAAGAGCCTAGCATTATCTTGTTCTGCCAATCCATCCAGTTGACTGGGGATGGACCTAAAAGATGATGGACTATGCCAACCCTCTGTTGTTGCCTTCAGAATTAAGGACTCAAACATGTCCTTTGCATTGATTATGTTAAGTGATAGATCATCTATAGTGCCAGCAAGCCTTCCAAACCCTTTTGACATCTGTCTAGATGTTATAAGACCCTCCTCGGCAGCTTCTCTCAATAGGGCCAAAATAAGCAGCTCTGCACTTCTTCGTTCCATAGCTAAAATTAAAGCCCTCTTTACAACTTCATGATGAAAGAAAGGAACATTCAAATCTCTTATACACCGACAAGCTTCTACCGTGTCGCCACTTTCAACGTACTCATTTAGTAAGTTGCTTATCTTCTTTTTCACTTCCTCTACTGTGACGTGGGTGTTGCCACCCCATCGACGTTCAATAACCTCTGCATGAAGAGGAGCTAATAAATAGCTTTTCTCAGCCTTCTGAATTACTTCCACACCCTTTGAATCCTCTAGTAGAGATTTCAATGTTTTGGTCAAAAAGGCTGGAGGAAGTATGTCATCAACTACTGCACAAGCAACAAATAATGATAAAACATCTACTACATCAGGAATATCCAAGGCCAAGTCATCTGCTGAGTCGAGCAATTTGCTAAAACCTTTGCTAACCTGTTTAGGTTCAATCACATCAGCATATAGAGAGGATAATAGCACTGCAGCCATCTGTTTCTCTTGGTCATGCCTATCCATTGCCATAGAGATAAGTTTTTTAACAAAATAATGGTGATAACTTAAACAGCCCAGATCAGCAAGATCAGTAGCTGCTGAAGCCACATCGTCAGTAGCAAAATATTCCTTTATTATCGATCCAACTTTTCCCTTGTATTCCTCCATAGACTAAGAGACAGGTCTACCCACCAATTGGTAAGGTTCCTGCAGGCACAGATGCATAGCTTGTTGAGATAATTTTAGCTACAACACTAGCTAGATCTCACAAATGAATGATGACAAGATATAGTTCTAATTACAAAATAAATCTATGTAATTTTGATGTTAACCATGAAAATAAATAATGACAAAAGAATGCATGAATTTTAACTATGATCTGTGTCGCATATTTAAGGTTAGATTCACAAGAATGGAAATCCCACAGAGATTTCTAATGCAATCACAAACCTTAGAAGATTCAACACTGTAACAAGACACTACACTAGTTGGATATAGTCTGCAATACCAGTTTGCAGTAACAATAAGAGGACCATAATATAAGGTTTCAAAGTGCGAATAGTATCATATATGCAACTGCAAAGCAAGGTGAAAACATTAGTAAAACTACTGTAGTGTCTGACAGAGGAACCCAGCCACAAGGTAGAAAAAGCCACAAGACTTAACCACATAGACCCCAAATGATTACAATCCCAGGATGCAGGAATCCCTCAGAGGACTGTAATGCTAACAGTTGTTGAAACACAAAAATTCTGCGACACCAATTTGTGATGATACACAAAACCACAAGCAAATCGACACAAGAAACAAAAGCCAGATTGCAAAAGACTCTAGAATCCAACAACAAAAGGAATGAAAAGAATAAAAGACACAAACATTATACAGAAAGGAGAAGATCAAAGGAATGTTAATACAGTAGCTTTAGGAAAGATGGTCATAGATGACTAACAGTCCTCTAGTATTTGGTATATTGTATAATATGTAAATTTTTATGTATTTCAAAAGAGCTATGATGACAGTGTCCTATCTCCCTGATCTATCATTTATATTTTTCAGCCTGTGAGTGGTAATTAGGATAGCCAATACAGAAAGATAAAGAAGTATAGTGACATCATACCCACAGGGTTAGTACTGAGTAATAAAGGATTTGTTGGTGTAATGACTCTTTCTTAATGAATTTATATGTTGTCATTTTAACTTCTGTCTAGATATATCTTGTAACATGAATCTTTATTGCCGCAGCATAAGCCATTCACTTGTTAACACATTCCATAGTCAAAAGAACCTGAAGCAGTACAAAATTACAAAGAGCATCCTCTAGATCCAGGGTACCAGGAAATATCTAACTATAAAATTTTAAATCAAATTGTTTAAAGATATCAACAATGATTAAGAAATCATATAGCACATAAAGGAGAAACTATTCTCACTGAAGTCCTACTGAGTCCCATACACAATTTGTAAAATCTATTCATGCATGTAAGCTACCCACAAGGTTCATACCAAGTAACAAGGACTGTGCTAGTGTAACAACTCTTTATTAGCGAATTGACATGTTGTTATTTATTATTTGTCTACATATGTAATTTAATGTAATATTTATAGCGGCTGCACAAGTCATACACTTTTTAACAAAGGGAACAGTAAAATTAAATGAAAAGTGTACAAAGTTGTGACGAGAATCCTGTAGATCCATGGTCTCAAGGATTCAAGAACAATGACCACAATAAAATTTTAAATCAAACTATCTTAAATGTCTCAACATTGATTAAGCAATCATTCATCATAAAAAAGAAACCATTCTCAACATAGTCCAACTAAACGCCCCCAACACAATTTGTAAGATCTACTCATTAAAGTACTAAGTTAACTAGTAATGGCTATTAATGAATCCATTGAATTGGTATGTTCTTATTTGATTCACTAAAGAACCTGAGTCAAGAGCTCAAAATCTGTGTCATATCCCATAGATTGATGGTATTACAATATATCTGATATTGTGACAACCATAAGGCACTCAATAGTCACTAAAGAACCTGAGTCAAGAGCTCAAAATCTGTGCCATATCCCATAGATTGATGGTATCACAATATATCTGATATTGTGACAACCATAATGTTTCAAATCAAACTTATCTCAGGGATCTCAATGTTGCTTGATCGATCATCGCAAATAAAGGAGTAACCATGCTCATGGTGGTAGTCTCACTAAATCCAACTACCCTATTTACAAGATCTATTCTTCATCTAACACTAACAGTTGCCTAAGACCCTTTCATGGTTTATCACATTTACTTATTTACTTAAAGTACCAAGAAAATTAATCTTCATCTAACATGAATCGATTAACAAATAGAATCCCGAATTGGGTTAATTCCTGACTACATCTTTGTCAGATATGAAATGAAAGCAGCACTATACCCTGTGTTGCACAGGTTGGGTGTTGGTGCATGTATAACTGCATAAAAGGTTAAAGATTTTTAACTATGAACAAAGTAGTGAAAATATGAGTACAACTAGAGTCTAGAGAGAATCTATGTAACTATCAGTAGACCAAAAACCTAGTGCTAGTACCAAATTAGTTTTCTTTTAGCAACTTGACTAAACCATCTATAGCATGATCAATACAACAGTAAATGAGTTGATCTGTTAGACAAATGATAAAACTTCAAGACAGTCTTGGGCTCTCGTCTAAATTTAGAACCTTTCCTACCAATGAATAAAATCAAGAACACACCACAAAACTAAAAACAACTGACCACAAAACAAGAAAATGAACAATGAAATGAGGATAATACTATACAATATGATTTGTCAACAGGATTTGCAAACTTAATTATTCATTGAAAAAACAGAGTACCCGTGACTTTGCAACATCACCAGCTTCATCACGTCCCTTAAGTTCTTCCATTTACCTACAATCCTCTTCAACTTTTTTAATGCGATTTATAGCTACAAACAAAATATTTCCCATAAGAAGGACAATTACAAATATGCCGAGAGATATTCTGATGGTTGAAAATGGTAGCTTTGGGTCATCTGAGAATCTACAATAGCAAAAAATAATTGGTCTTGAGAAAAACTTAAGACTTAGCAATTATACCTTATCAAAATCAACAAGGACTTGATATTTTTCCTTGTTAAAAGGAAACAAACTGATAGTACATTGAAATTAAACCAAGTAGATCCCTTGTGCCAAATTCAATATTCAAAGAAGGATTCAAAATCGAACCCCATAAAAATGATTTGAAGGAACTCAAATTTAGGGATAATCTGACTTCCTCACATACAGATCATGCAAAAATTTACAAGAAATGCCATCCAATAAAACTTCTTACACACCACTGACTATTCAAAATTCACAAGACATACTAGCAATGCAGTTCATGCTTTCTATCAAGATCTCCAAAATCCAATTTGCTTCTGTGGTGGCTATCAGACCCTGTACCATACATCAGAATAGGAAAAGATTTATTGGTTGTGTCATATACATTTACAATGATGGCCATGTTTCCTGCAAGCTGATGTAAAAAATTCTATACCAACAACTCTACATCAAAGGCTCCACCCAAGTACCTCGAAATATTAGAGGAAATACTTTGATAAGTCATTTTAAGGAAATAACACATCAAACAGAAAAAATAAAGACTTAAAATTGAACAAAAATGGCCAGTATCCATTTCACCAACACAAATTCCTGAAAAACATCAGTCCATTGTATAGGAACCAAATCACACTGACTTGGGACATTTGCACTAAAATCTGAGCCCAAAAATAAATATTGTTATGATTGTAAGGCAGAGGGATTTGCAGTTACATTTCTTCTGTGTTACAAAATAGAATATCTTCTGCAGTTACATTTCTTTAACAGAAAACACTTTCACCCAGGGCTAGAAAAGGTATCCAACAGTTTGTTGCTTCAGGATACTATGGCTGTGAGGCAAGGGGTGGTTCTACCTCTTCTATACCATATAATTTATAAAGGTTGGGCACTTGTTTTCTCTCCAGTGGACCATATTTCCCACATTATTCACCCAGGTTTGTTGATAAACAGGTCTTCAATTATGCCAACCTATTACAAGCTGTCAGGAGGATATCCAACATTACATCATAGGTTAGTTACTGTTGTTTCCACCACATGATTTGCTCAGATTGTTCCTTCATTATTGTTTGGATGCTGCTGTTTACACTCAGAACTGAGTTTCATGCTTATTCAAAGCCCTTTTACTAATGATCTCCCTCAAAATACTTCTTAGACTTATTTCCTCACCACTGTACTTGTCTACAATGTTCCCAGAATTGATAATCACCATGATTTGTTGCAGGTTTCACTCATATGCATACCCAGAACCTAGTCAAAACTGCCCAAATTTGAAAAAAACAAGGTTTTATGACTGTTGACTGCTATTGGAATGCACAGGGATAGGTCTAGCATGCCTAGGTTGTCAAAGAATGTTCCTAGACTTGAGATTGAAGAAAATTTACTACTCCTTAAAGGTCAGAATATGTCTGCAATATGCTAAGATCAGCCCAGAATGAGCCCAACATGCCTCATGTTGCTCTTTGGAGGCTGCAATATACATCAAAGCTGCACAGAAGTTGAGATTAAGGGCTGTCTTGTTGCCCAGAACTGCTTAATACATGCCCAGATATGAGAAATGGTCTGATCACTATTGTTCTAAGGGTGAAAATGTTCTCAAAACTGCCTTAAAACAACCATAATGTTGTTGCTCTCCCATGCTATACCAAATCATCAACGACCAAGGTATCATCATCAATGTTGTTAGACTTGAAATTGGCAAAAACAGAGTTAGCGACTCAGGAAAGACTCATTTAAGACTTGGCAAAAAGAAAAAAAAACTCAAAATATAATAAATTTTGTGCACAAAAAAACTAATGACAATTCTAATCCATATAAGTTATAAAACCACATTTATGAAAAAATTCATTGGATCATCTCATAAAAAATGATAATACAAAAATTGATACTCCATATTTATATTCAAAATAGTGAACTGAAAAATGATTTCATGAACAGAGTCTCCAAGTCCAATCTTAAGTCTCATGCATGACTACGAGAAGTAGAACACCTAGAATAGAGCCTAAGAGAGATAGTGCCAACATCACTAGATTGAAGCAACAACTGTGATGCAGGTGTATTGAGTGTTTCTATTTCAGAAAATGGTACACTAGAGGGATCCTTAGTCTCCTCATCAAGCCAACTCAAATCATCAGCAGGAAATTCATCCTCCAAGAACTAGTTAGAGTCTAAATCAATCTTATCCAAATAAAAATTGGATCTCCAGATCCTTAGCCCACAATGGTTTTGTGAGCATTCGAAGGTTGTAGTATATGAAGACCAATTCTCCAATGGATCATGCTCAAACCTGTTGAGCTTTTTGGTGTAGATGTGCTCAAATACTGACCAATTGTGCTCAAAACCTGAAGTGCTACAAGGCTGACACAGAAGTTGAAAATATTGGGGCCAAGTGGGTAAGACAAGCTGTAACAAAGACAAATGATTTAGTTGGTGATGGAACTACAACATCTGTTGTACTTGCGCAAGTTTTAATAGCTAAAGGTGTAAAGGTGATTTGTTGTCACTAGTGTTGTATTAAGTTTTTATTCATTTTTATTGGTCCTTATGGTGGCTGGTTTTCATTATTCTAAATCCAATGCTTCAGTGGGTTTAAGATGGTATTTGAATGGAAAAATGCTAATAGCATTGTTGAAGAAGAATTTGTGATCTTCTTGTCAATTGTTGAGCTTGAACTTGAGCTTTAAGAAAAAAAACCAACAGACAAAGCTTCCTCGTATTTTAAGATTTGTGACTAAGAATCTGAATCATAATCCTTTTTGTTTAGGTTGTTGCAGCAGGAGCAAATCCTATTCAAATTACTAGGGGCATTGAAAAGACAGTAAAGGCCCTTGTTTTTGAACTCAAGGGTTTGTCAAAGGAGGTAAGTCCTCACATTTTGAGTAGGCAGGTTTTCTGCTTCTAGTCTTGTTAGATATTTAATGGCTTTAGTTGCTTAGTCTATGGAGCACTTTTGACATGGGAATAGTTGATTCAAAATTGTCATTTAGAGTTTTTTGAAGATTCCAGGGTAGAATGTTGAGGAATCTCTTGTGTAACATTTGGGACTGATTTTATCTGTAAATGGTTATGCATGTGAACACCTTGTAAATTTGTAATCTGTATTATTCTCCAGGTTGAAGACATTGAATTAGTAGATGTTGCTGCAATGAGTGTTGGGAATAACTATGAAATAGGGAACATGATAGCAGAGGCTATGAGTAAAGTTGGGAGGAAAGGTGTCGTGACACTTGAAGGGGGAAAAGAGTGCAAAAAATCATGTGCATGTTGTAGAGGGAATGAAATTTGATTGTGGATACATTTCTCCATACTTTGTGAGATAGTGAGAAGATGTCTGTGGAATACGAGAATTGCAACGTAATTGATGTGAATGAAATATTCTTCTTGTGTTTTGTGTTTTGCTGCTATTTTTTACTGCTCCTTTAATGAAGATAGAATAGAAATAAATCACATAACCCTCATCTAAGTTGCTAAATTGTTTCCCAAATACCTGTCCTTTGTCTATCATATACTTATGGTACACCTTCTTGGTTGTTTTTAGGTTGGTGTTTGTTTGTAGTTTGTATAGAATTTTATATTCTATGCATTATGAACCTTTTGTTATTTCCGTATAGTATTAGATTTAGAACACCGACCAAAGGATCAGAAAGAATTATGAACACTACTAAGAAGAGGAAAAGGGTTTCTTAAGTTCTGTTCATGTGTGTGTGCTTTTTTCTGCTACTTAGATGGAAAAATTTTGGGAACAAAATTACCAAACACTGTCAACCCTAAAGCTATTTCCTTTGATATGATAAAGGAAAATTATGGAATACATAACTTTGGTTTGTCAAAACACACAAAATATGCATTTAATTTCTAGAAATTAAAGGTTTCTTACTTGCTATTGTGTCATTGCTCATATTCTAGCTTTTTTCTCCTCTGCTTAGCTTGCCTAGCTTCAAACTCCTCTCTACTCAAAAATGGATGAGCAGAGTTGTAATTACCCATTACCATAATCCATATATTCTATGAAATTTACAAACTTGCTCAGTTAGAACAAATGTATTCAATCTTATCTAAATTCAGAAGATTCAAAATTGAAATGACTCTGCAAACTTAAGAGTAAGACTGGCTTGTAATAGGTAAATACTTGGAAAACAAACTCACTACAAAACTAGGATTCAAAAACAATTCAGGAACGTGTTTTTTAGTCTAGGTTTGGACATGTATAGTTTTTTATTTTATATGTCAAACTTGACTAAGTCTTGCACAACTCACCAAGTATGGCCATGTCCGCCAAGCCCGTCTAATACTAGTAAAACTAGCAAATTAAGATGTGTTTGACCATGTCTTCAAACTTAACAAGTTATGGCCAGTTTGACCAAGTGTAATCATCATGCTTGACTCAGCAAGTCAAACTCAAGTAGTCAAAAGACTCGGCCAAGTCTTGTAAGTACGATCCTATATCTAAAAAACTCATTTAGATATAGTAAGATAAATCAATACAAAATAACACCTCACCTTTGGACAAGAGGGACAAAACCTAGCATATATCCCTATGCTCCATACATATCTGTTGGCATAATATGTCCACTAAATTGCATGTCAAAGGGATTAGTTCCATAACCCATGTATGGGACACCACCATTACATGCCATGTAAGCCTCTGGTCCCCACTATGCACCAGGCCAAGAATTATATGCAGTAGGTGCATCATATGGAATTATACACCCTTTAGCAACAAAATCCTATGATGCTCTCCACTGCATCTCATTGGTTGTAATAATGATAAAGCACCCAACATTCATCATTTACAAATGCATCCATTGGATTCTAATTAGGAAAGGAAATTATATTCAAATTAGAGAATACAACAAAAAAACATCCTATAACACTTTCCAATACATTAGTTTCCCAAGTGAAAAGCAATATAAATATGACTTACTAGTAGAGAGTTGTCGAGCTCGCTTATTTTTCTTCTTTCTTGCTGAAAACAAGCAAAGTTTGAAGTGCATGAGAAACACTGCTACAGATATATACCTACTTATCATGGATAAAAAAATCCACAAAGCCATAAATCCAAAAGAACCACCCCATTAAACATGATAAGTAATAACTAGTTGGCTCAACAACATGAAAATTCTATTGAACTTCTTCCTCAACCAATGGGGCACTCTCCTGTGATAAAGGATCTTTTGTGCTCATAGACTCATGTGTTGCCTCAAGCGGCTCAGCTGTTTTTGTAGAGCGATTTTTCTCTAATGATTGTTGTTGCTTGTTAACAGGTGGCTTCTTTTCAGAAATGTTTTCCTTCACATTTGGCATGTACAACCTTGAAGGATCTGTGTTTGCCTCCTTTGCGTATCCTGAAAGAGAAGGAGGTGAGACTTTATACCCGGCACGCCTGTCCGACTCCATATCTGCAACAGAAAATACTTGGACCATCAGATAGCCATAAGTAGGTAGATAATATCAACTTGTACTCATGCATACTTTTTGGCTGACTAATATACCTTGAACTTGTAGCAAGCTACCAGCATTTTCTGTACTGCTGGTGTTGGTCTCCAAAATTCAATTTATGGTATCTTGAAGAGCCTTATTTGGTAATAGATCATCTGAAAGAATGTTTGTTACTCCACATACACATATGGACTTTGATATGATATTGTCCCTAATGCCTAAAATAGATGGAAACAAATTCAGAGGTTTAAACACTAACAACATGTGCTCTAGACAAAAACATAGACTATGAATCACACAATCTAGAAAACATCACACCAAAGTAATATCTATGTAATTTTTCTCCGATTATCTTACATTTGTCACATTAGCTATTGAAATGACATTTACTAGTCAGCACAGCATCTTTCATTACTTCCTTGCATAATGGACAATGCAATTCAGGTGGCAGTTCACCAACAGAACGGTTAGATGGGAACCCCTCAACTTCCTTGTCAAAAGCAGCTCTACATGACAAATTATTTTAATTAGTAGCTAAAAATTGAGAAGCAATGCATAGCCAATTTCATAGACCTTCCACTTTATAGTGTTGTCATTGATGAAGGTTTGGTTCAAATGACTTACTCATTAGGCCTCAAAACTGCAACTCCCCAATTTGGTAATCCATAAGAGCCATCAAGAGTATCAACAAGCATTGATTTGGGAATGTCAGTTGGAGGCTTCACTCTTTTGAGGTAAAAATTGGGATCCACATTTGTCGGACAATGCTGGATGAAATGTCCTAAAGAAAACAAATAAGATGGTGAGAACCCATATCTAGACCATTAGCCATGCTCTTAATGAACAGTTTTCCTACAAAGTTACTAGACATGATGAACATACCAGGAACTTTACATCTATGACAAACATATCCTTGTGGTGGTGTTTTTTGTTCCATTCCACGCCCTACATCATTAATTCATCATAAAATTCCTTTAGACCTAAACTACCCATCCAAATCTGAGCAAGCTTGACAAGGTGAAAGTAAAATTTCTACATTCGTCATCTCTACCAGTTAATACAAAAGGAAAATTGTCTTTACTCAAAAATTCAACATTCATGGGTTTCTACAGTGTTGGCCAACTATGAACATAACTACAGTGAAACAATTTTTGGCCATCTTTCTATTTGATCATTAATTAAACTCAAAGGTGGAGAAACCACTTTATTTGGATTGGATTTTCTTTTATTGTAAGAAATAACTAGACCTGACATGCACTTCAAACCTTTTGAGTTTCTAGGAGCATTCTAAGCTTTGTACTTGCACATAGTTCCCTTTATTATCCTATCAATTAGAGATCAAATCTCACATGTCTACTCTGAATTCGCTTCATAGACAATAAACCTTTCTATTCAATTTTCCCCATAATATGTAGTATGTTCTGCCCATAGCGACAATCTCTTTAATATTATAATTAAGTTCTTTTTGAAATAGAGTATGATCATGATTGTGTTTCCTAAGTTTCTTTGAAACAAATACTGAATGCCGTTCCTGTCATTGAAGTTCATCTGTCAATCTGCATAAGAATGGGATTTATCCACATTAGGTCAAATTCATTCATCTAAGATAATTTTACTTAAATGAAAAAAGGGAAAGTTTGAGGTATTATTATCTTCATAAATGTATTCATAAAATTCAATTTTTAAGAAATAAATTTTAACTATCTCCTTGCAGTCAATGCTTTATCTCAGATTCATAACTTCCACATTAATACAGGCACAATTGAAGACATAAAACTAATGTCAATTTTGAAAGTGCTTTATCTCAGATTCACAACTTCCACGTTAATATGGGCCCAATTGAAGACAAAAATAATGTCAATTTTGAAAACTTAAGAATACCATCATTGTGGTTTGGAAGTGAATAATATAAATTTTAGATTTGTATGAACATTACTGCATGACTGTATTGTTTGATACTATCATTAAAATTTAATTGTATAACCCTCAGTGTCAAAATTCATGTTACAAGAACAAACGTCCACAGTACACCCTATCAAACAAGCATATACCTACCATCTAATAGCATGCAACCTTCACAAAATACTAACCTCAATTCCTCTAACATCCTCCATCCTCCATGAAAAATAAATTTCATTGTCAGCAGAAAATCCCATTCTTGGTTCATTCATCTTCTCTTCACCACCCACATCATCGTTCATTCATTCATTAAATGAATCAAACCTCAGCCATATTACTTAAGCAAGCTTAGTGCCAAATTCAACTTCAAATTGAGGACACCAATTTTGCATTAGCCAATCCATCAAAATGTTGTTAAAAATAATTGAACAGCTTTTAAGTGTGCACATTTTTATAGTTGTAAAACCCAGACACTGAAAAATAATAAGAATCAATTATAATCATCCCAGAAAACCAATTAAAGCATAGAAATATTGAATCCTTGAGAGGGTGAGAACATAAATGAAAATATCGCATTGTTGCTATTGTACATTTAATAAAACATGACAACAACAGAGAGCAGAAGCCAAACACACATTGGAAAGTTGACCTCCCATGAAATAAGCAAACAAATAATATCTCAAAATTCTAGTAAGAACACTAAGCTAATGAAAGATAAACAACAATCCTAATAGATTTACCAAATCCTCTTCCTGCTAGACCCCTTCCTCCAGCACCTCTGCCAAATCCTCTTCCAGTATATTCTTCTTGTGTTTGCTTGCAAAGATAGCTGAAAGTGTAAGGAAGACACCTGAAAGTATTATTTGTTATACTCCAACTTGTTTTCTCCTATTAATATTATCCCTTAAATTATTCTCAAGCAATACACCAAAAAGGCATTATAAACAACCCATATATGTCTCACTGATGCCACTCCAATGCAATTGAATCAACAAGAGCCTTAATCTTGCTATCTTTGTTAGATTTATTTGTAAACACTGATTGTGAATTTGTTGTCTGTATTGCTTGAGGAACTTCAGGTAGTGAATAGAGATCATTACCAAATTCATCCCACTCTAAATCATCAGGCTACATGTTTAAATTATGAATAATTAATAATCTATTATTTAGTCTTCAGTGATAGATAGTCATTGTCTTTGAGAAGTACAAAGGTGTGTATCCTTACAAATTTGAACTGAGAAGAATCACAAGTCTGAAACCCATTCTTAGGTAGTAAAGCTTGATCTTTGGGTTTTTCAATTTGTTTTGGCCTGTAAATAACAACAATTATAATTCTAATCTCAAGATGATTCATCTGCCATGTGTACTAGTCCAGCTAAATCTAAACTACAAAATCAACCATTCATAATGCTGAGAAAGTTGAAACATCATTCATACACCATACTATATTATAGGAATTGGTAGCATATCCAAATAAATGCACTGCAAACTTGAAGCCACCATTTACATTGTAAAAGCTATAAATATAACCTAAACAGGCACAGAGGTGAAATGGTGTACTCTTCTTTCTTCTCTGCCGCAATTGGCATGCGAGGCCTTCCCGAAACTCGATGCACTAAAACAGATGTATTTTTTGGCAGCCACATTCCTTCATCAATATATTCTGAAATAAAAAAAAATACATAAGCTATATCACAACCTACACTAACCATTGGAATGGAGATGTCTTCAAGCCACTTCGAAGGTTTAGGCCTAAACAAACTACAACTGGGGAAAATATATGGGATATATGCCACCCAAACACCCACTATGGCAACAACAATTCATCAACATACACCACATATCAAACACCTAAAACACCCACTATCACAAACTGTGATGGGGTAGCCAAAATATTAGTCATATATTTGTAGAAAAAAAATGGATTTTTTATCATTGAAAATAAAATAGTAAAACATGGCTCAAATTATAGATCTTGAAAGTCCAAAGAGTTCTTACCCACAAATGCAGAACAATAGAGAAGGCACTCCATGGGTAGGCATCTGAAACCTTCAAACCACATGCTCTCCCAGCAAATCATGGGCTCTTGTAGCTAAAGAAAGAATATTTACCAGTTAATTGCAAATGTTGAACACCACATAAACTAGGTTTCAAATCACAAGCTCTCACAGAAAATCATAAGCTCTGGTAGCTGAAGAAAAGACCTACCAGATACCGAAAGAGGAGGAAATTAGGTACATCAAATTGGAAATTAAGAACTCAAGGAAAAACCTTAACAATGAAAAACTGATGGAGGGGCTATCCATACTCTTATTTACAAGTGTTTGCTCACCAGACTACTTGGATAATCCTTTTTCCAAGTTAGCATAATCTTTATCTTGCATTTGAGCAATTTTTGAAGCAATTTTAGAGTTCTAGGGTTATACACAAATTTTAATTAAAAAAAAGGGTGATCAAATTCAACTGAAAAAGAACATGACAAACTCATACCAAAGAGAAATTGTTCCAATTACAAAAATAACAAGCAAAAGAACATTACAAGACTAAATTGGCCTATTGAAATGTACCTTGGGATCTATTCATACAGTCCAGAAACAAGACCGATAAGATCAAGCTTCATTTAAATCAGATTCACCCCTCATTGTTAATCCCTCTGTGCTATGATTAATTCCAAGATTATTTAGCACTCTAACAGCAACTAGTACCCAAAATGATATCATCATCTGATTCCTAAGTCATAACCCCAAGGGATCCATTAGATCCCTGCCTTCTTACAACTCAAAGTCGTATTCCAGCTTCAATGTTTTGGAAACAACCTCCTCTTCATAATCATCGACCACAAAATAGGGATTGTGCCCAATCGAACGGAACCTATAACCAGTGAACACATAAAACGAAAGGGTTACGAATTCTCCAACCATGACACTAGTCTAGGCATACCGATAAGCAGTTATGGTGATCAGAGCATAAACTACAATGCGAGTGAAGTAAATATAGCATACCACCACAATGTAATACTGTCTGAATAGAGTCAACTTCATCAGATTCACAACTGCCTTGCCATCAGTATGTGCAGCCTGATGCAAATTCTTTATAGACCAGATAATGGGGAACAAGACATCACAACAACAGATCATGTAAACTAGGAGAAACATTTGGTTCCAGGAAAGACAATCCTTGGCATACAGCCCAGCCTCATCAATCACCACAGTAGCAATATTGTCTAAGACTTGCAAGGGAATGAAAATAATGAGAACTTTCTTCTCCTTGCCTTGCAGGTAGGGTTTCAATAAGGACCAGCTAGTGCCAATCAAAACAATCAAGGTAAAAAGCATAATTCCGTTCAAAAAACTAAAAATATAAAACATAACATCCCATCCATGGGTTTTTTCAGTTCTCTTAATGAAAGACTTGTCCTCTTCCTCACAGAGGAGATTTAGAGCTTTCAGATAGACGAGGGCGGCCATGAATACATGGGTCCAGTAGGTCGTAAGATGGTTTTTCATAACCACTTAGATCCAAACCCCAACCAGCGCAATGGAAATCAAAGACAGTGGAAAAAAGATTCGACAGAAGGGTTTCACCGGCCGAAAGATAATGCCCAGTGCCATCATTGCCCCCCTCAAGATTATAAATAACTGTAGTTACATCCATTGAAACCGGGATGTCACAGATACAATTGGCAAAGACCAGTGTAAACTGGTTTGCTTCAAGCTCTTTGAAATTTTTGTTGAAGGGAAGTGAATTTTCCAAATCCTTAAATGTAAGGAGGGGTGTGAGGAGCTTACTCTCGAGTACACAATGAATTTCTCCATGTTCCAAATCTTGCAAGACGTGAATCCATACATCTCTGGTGCTCAGGAAGAACCCCATGGACTCCAGGTCGATATCATTCTCCTTGATGGCCTTGTACGAGGAATCCTCCACATAGATTTCCAAGAGGCCTCTGTGTGTGAACCCGAATTCCTCGAAGGGAATGATGAAATGGCAGTCGGATCAAATCTCTGAATGCCGGATTTCAGCTGAACAAAAGGGAAAGAACCCCATAAAAAATACCATGATTTCCATTGCAGAAACCCTTGAATTGGACTCCATCCTGAAGATCCGAGATGAATATTTCATTGCATTGTAGTCCTGTCCCGGTGATCACCAAAATGCCATGAGGAGGAAAGAACACAGGGAAAAATGGCCATAGATTGAAACATTCCTTGTGCCATTGAATCCTTGAACAGGGTCACCTTGGGGTTTATTGAAATGTAAGATTGTTCTACATTGGCACCCACCACTTCACGTTGGCGCCAAAACCCAAATTGTTAAACTACACTAATATGATAGAATGAAATTTGTATTTGTTTAACTTGAATTCTATCATATTTGTATTTGTTTAACTTAATTTTTTATATTTATTAATAGTATATAATAAAAAATTACTTATCATATTTGTATTTGTTTAAATTAATTTTTTTATATGTATTAATACTATATAATAAAAAATTACTTAGTATATTTTTTTAAATTTTTATATGTATGATTAGTATATAATAAAAAATACTTAGTAACATTTTTTTAATTTATAATGTAAATAGTTTAATAATTAATATTATTTATAAATAAAATATTTAAAAACAAATGTATATAGGTATATTTGTATAGTTATTTTCAAATATATAAGTAATAGCTCACTGCTAGGACATTGTCATAGTTAATTTGGTGTTAACAGTGGAGTTGTAACACATGAGGCTCTGTAATTTACTAAGTTCTAGGGGGTCTATGAATTCATTTGTAGTCTTAGAATTTAGTAAAATATACAACATTTTCAAAATTGTAATTTTTCATTGCCGAACTGATCCACAACTAAAAATGACCAAATAAATGACCAATTGTTATGTGGTCATTTTTTTCTAGATACCCCGTGACCAAATTTGGTCATTTATCTTGGTCTTTTTTAGTTTAGTTTTATCATGTGACCAAAATTGGTCATTTATCTTGGTCTTTTGTAGTTAGCCTGTTTAAATTTATCAATTTTGGTCATTTGTCCCTTGAAAAAAATTGTGGTGACCAAATTTTTTGGTCTCCTGGTCACTAATATCTCATTTTGCACTGGAGATCAGCATCCTTTGGGATTGATCCAACCGTTACCCATTCCGGAATGGAAGTGGGAGGTCATTAGTATGGAGTTTATCACCAGTCTACCGAAAAGCAAGAAGCAAAATGGAGTCTATTTTTGTAGTCATTGACAAGTTGTCAAAAGCAACACACTTCATTCCTCTGATGTTGACCTATAAGGTAGTGAACATTTCTAATATCCTCTTGAAGGAGATATTTAGATTGCACGGGATAGCCATGGAAATCATCTCGGATCGGGATGTTAAGTTTACATGAAACTTTTGGGGATCTTTATTCTCCGGATTGGAGATGCAGTTGAACTTTAGCATTGCGTATCACACGCATACAGACGGGAAGAAAGAAAGAGTAAACCAGATTGTCGAGGAAATGCTTAGAATGTATGTCATGAAAAACCCCAAAGTGGGAAGTCTACCTGCATCTTGCAGAGTTTGCGTATAACAACGATTATCAGAATTCTGCTAAGATGAGTCCTTTTGAGGTACTCTAGGGATGGAAGTGTGTAACACCGGTTACTTGCATGGGATAGCCTGGTGGATCGGCTCATGTTAGGAGATCATTTATTAATGGACTTGGAACAGCTGGTTACCAAGGTCCAGGTGAACCTTAAAGAAGCACAAGACCACGAGAAACATTACGCGGATCGAAAAAGAAAAGATAAAGACTTTCAAATAGGCAATCATGTCTACTTGAAAGTAAAAGAAAAATGAAGCTCGTCGAGCTTGGGTAGGTGTGGTAAGTTAGCACCTAGATTTTTTGAACCTTTTGAAATACTAGCCAAGAAAGGGCCAGTGGAATATGAGCTAGCGTTACCCGTGCATGTAAGATTCCATAATGTGTTCCATGCATCCTTGTTAAAGAAATATTTAAATATGATACTAAACATGTAGTTGATTGGTCCTTATTACAGGTGGAACCTGAAGGGGAGTTTTCCCCTGAGCCTATTCATATATTGGACAAGAGAGAGGTGCAGCTCAAGAAGTGCACTATAGTCCAGTTGAAAGTGCAATGGAAGCACTTTGAGGCCAATGAGGGTACTTGGGAGAATGAATCCACCATGAGAAAGGATTACCCCGCCTTGTTTCATGATGTCATTTCGAGTCCCTAGAAAATCAGGGACGGTGTTGTTCTAAGCGGGGAGGCATGTAATATCCCGAATTTTGGACCTAACACTTATAGGCATGAACCTATTGATTATGATGTTATCTTGATAGTTTATTTTCATATATTGGGTCGAGGACCCCACTGCATATGACCATGATGATTTGTTTTATATATTGGGTGTAAGCCAGTTATTGATGATATATATATATATGCTTGGTTGTGTTGGGCGTGGACCTTGAAGCACATGATTGATGATATTTTTGTGTTGAGTGAGGAGCTCTGGAGCACGTGGGTAGTTAATATTTTGTGTCGATCAAGAAGCTCTGGAGCACATGAGTACTTACATTTGTGTTGAGCGAGAAGCTATGAAACACATGAAAAGATAATTGGATGTGTTGGGAATAAGCCATGGATCCTTCCATGTTTATGTTGATCATAATATTTAGAGCATCGGATCCTTGGCCATTATATTCCTAGGTGTATCGTACAAGTACATCCTAGCATTAGTGTTGAGCGAAGAGCTCTAGAATCGCACTAATTTTTGGAACTCCCTATTTAAGCGTTGAGTATGGACTCTACTAAGTGCTACCTGGGTTACTGAAAAGAATTTAATAACTTCAGAGTGAAAACGACTCGAGAAAAATATTGATCTCATCAGACTTATTTATAAGTGATTAAATAAAATTTTGAATTTCTATATTCTCATCAAGTATTGAAGAACCACCATGTTATATGAGGGAATCCAACATGCAAGGATGTTTAGATTTTCCTAGCCTAGTAGACCTAACGATATACCTATTTGGACCTTAATGAAGAAGTGCCATTAAGTCTAGGGATCATGGTATATGATGCGCAAAGATAAATGTTAACCAATGTTATATTATTATGTATTTTATAAATGGTATGTATAAAGAATAAATATAGTAGTAATATTAATGATGAAAGAAATAAAGGAAAGCTCCATCCATTATTATTTATTATTAAAAGATCATAAATAGTACAAATACCTACAAAAGTCTAATTAGGAACTAGTTGAAAGTTCCTAGGTTAAAGTATTAAAAATTAACCAAATTAAGTAAAAAGGGTTAAATAGGGATATCAAGGTTTCTTTATTTAATTATCTCTTTGACTGAAAAGTCTGTCTATAAAGTCTCAAGATAAGGAAAGGCTTCGGGGTCTGATCTAACTTGGGGGAGTCATTATTCTACATGTTTTTCTCTCAGGTGAATTCTTGAAAAAAAAAATTCTGAAAGGGGAAAAGGAGAACCGATTTAGACCTGATATACCAAATAGGAAACCCTACCTTAGGAGCTCTAAGCTACTTGCATGTTCGAGTCCAGCTCGGGGGGATCCGGATTAAACCAAGAACAGTTACGGGTCATGGCTGGGTGGAATGTGGTAGTTCTCAAGTGATTCGGTCATCTAATACAGAGGTAAGATCTTGCTATGAAGTGTTAATGTTGGTTATTTGAGTGTGCAGGCTCAGCCATTGAAAGAGATTCAAGTTACACGTATGAATCCCTAGACTGCCTATTCCATTTCTCTAGAATAAATGCTGGCTATGTTAGGTAAATGATTACATTGAGTTTCCTAACCCTATGTGTTTGGTTCTTTGTTTAAAATCTTCTAGGGTTTATATTTTAAATTATAACCCTAGGTTGTAAGTTCATTTCTATACCAGATTTATCCAGGGTTTATTCCTCAGTTTACTTCTGCAATTTTAATTCATTTATAAATGTTTATCAAGGGATTTACACCCTAGTTTTAATTTCATGTATTATTTTTATTGTTGAAATTGTGTTAAATTCAAACTAGGTTTTTTTATTTCAGATCTATCACCTATCTGTTCTTTTGGATTTTATACTGACATATTCCATTTGTCAGCAGAGGCATGTTTTAGATTTATATAGACTAGTTCAGAAGTAAGATATACATATATAAGTATAAGCTTACAACCTAGTTAACCTAAGCTATTATCTACACCTGAACTACCATATATATAAATATATAAATCAACAAATATAAAATACAAATACAAATACAAATCTAATCTACTAATACCATAACTATATCTAAATCACAATTTATAAACATTCCATTTAAAATCCAAGATAAAACCAGCAAAGACCTTTCAAGTTCTACATATTTAAATACACGCTAACTACTAAATCATTTCCATTAAAATAACTCCATCATAAGCAAATAAATAGAGTAAGTATCGTGACCATTAATTGGTCTAAAAACAAGTTCCTTTTCCTAACTAGAAACCACAGTCCTAATATTATAAATCTACATAATCAAATTGTATGCCATAAATCAAATAGCCCCATCTAAAATCAACTCACAGCCATCTTTTAATAATTAAACAAAGAACATTAAAATATAAACAATTAAAAACCATGTAATTACATTAAGGTCCTATAGACAACCTCTACCATTTTCACTTACATAAGCTACGAAAAACATTAATACATAGAAACTAAATTATAAACCCCATTATAATCTTACTCATCGTCCGAATAAATATAAAGGAGAGTTTAGGAATTGAATCCTGTGGGAACCTAAGCCCCAAATCGCAACCACCCGCTTATTACAACTCAATATATAAAAAATGACCAGGATTCAAATGCTGTGGAGTGATTCTACATTCATCAAGGCCATGCTAGACATAGAGTGTATGCGGACTGTAACATTTAAATAAAATTTCTACAACGAGGTCTCGAGGACCTCAGCCTTCTACACAGGCTTTAAATGAAAATAAAAAACATTACATAGAGGTCGTAATACCTTTACTGAGCTATGCGCAGCATTTACATGGCCATGAATTATAATTAAAAAACACAGTAAATCTAAATATCGATTCAATTCCTATCAATGAATCCAGCTTCAGAAACAATTGCCCCTCAGGGTATACAACCATGACACTTACAAAATGAACAACACAGCCTGCCATATGTTTTCCATTTCATATTATACAATAAAAACTGACTGAAAGTCTAAAACCCTCTACACTATCGCAACAACCATGGAAGGAAGCTCATGCCATTCACGGCAAGGATTCAACCACACATTGTCAACATTTACGTTCCCACAGCTAATACAAGTAATGGAAGTAAATATACATAGACTTCCATGAAGGTAGAGGCCACATGGAACCCAAGTTCAACAAACAATAACGCAGTATAAATATTTTACATAGTCTAATTAATAACCTTTGCAAGACATAGACGTAACATGTATTTCCCAATCCCCACATTTTATTATATTTAACAAAATTTACACAGTCATGCCAAGGGTCGTAGCACCATTGAAAGCAATGGTGCTTCCTAGGCTTAAATATTAAATAAAATACGATTTACACGAAGTAAAGACATGCAGAGCCTGCTAAAAGTCCCAAGACCCATTGCTGCTAACAACACCATTAATTACAAACTCAATCTCTGCAAACCTAAGCCAAAGGAAAATCAAAACCCAATATCTTAAAAATCCAAACTACAACCTAGTTTAAAATCCAAGAGGTGGCAAGCATCTATTTTGTTAGCAGGATTACCGTAATGGTAATGCCAACCCACGATTCACAATCATGTTACGAATCCCTCGTCTCCTCGCCACCTTGTCACTTGCAACCACAACCCAAGAAACAAAAGATGATAAGTATGGAAGCCACAGTAAGAAAACAAACAAAACACAATGTTGTAAAAACCACAACGACTATCATACCTTCGAGGCCCCGGAAGGTCACCTTCACACCACTGTGTAGAGCCGAGACCAAAACAACCAACAACCAAGCAGAATGACAAGCCATCGTGGATCCAAAACCTATGTTAGAGCTGCCATGATTTCCAATATGCATTAATGGCACCAGCTGGTGACCACTATCAAGGCCAAAACCCACATCTCCATAGTTTCACAATAGGATTTGAACCTGAATTCTGACGTCATTCGACATTTCGCACGGATGTGTCAAACAGCAATCAATCAATAGAATGTCGATAACAAAATATTTATAGAGCTGTCAAATATCCAACACTCGTGAGTCGAATTTTTGACCCTAGTAGTGTCGGAGAACCGACACTACAAGGGTTGGATCATCGATGTCTGCGAAAGCAAACCTAGCGGTTATCCGACACCTACACGTCAGATATCTGACGGGCGGTATAGATTTTTTTATAAGAAAATAATTAAGGTTTACATGATTTTAAATTTTTTAGTAAAAATATAATAAAAATATCCTAATACTATTATGGCAATTTATATAATATAAAATAACATATAATAAAAATAAAATACATATAATATAAAATAATAATAAAATACATATAATATATAATAAAAAATGACAAGTGTTCATTTTTTTTTGGACAGTTCAGTTCAATTTGGAGGTTTTTGTGAATTTGGGAGTAGGTCTAGTAGACATGGAAAACAACTCTGTTGACCCATGGCAGCAAGTGCTCAACATCTTCTCCTCATCGGAAATTACCGATATACCGTCCCTTGACACAGTCCAGAACACGCTGGAAAATTTGACAGCTGGAACCGAGAGTAGGGTTCTAGTTTATCTGCCAGATGAATAGCATCTAAGTGTGTTCGTAGCATGGCCATTAAACCCAGCCTTAGGAGGAGGCCTGTACTCATTATTCCACTCCAGGGAACCTCCGAGCATAGCTGCAGAATCCCACTTCATCGAACTTCCTCAGGTGGAACCACAAGGAACCCCAAACAGGGAAATTGATCCTTCAGTGTCATGGGCAGCACCCATAGGAGAAGCCGCCGAACAATTGAACAGAATCACAAACGGGAACTCCACCCCAGAAGACGAAGGCACCCAAATCACCTCCAGGAAATGAAAAAATCACTATTTAAATCCCTCTATAAGATATTTTAACCTAATTTGTGGAGTCGGCATCACCATGGAAGAAGCACTGGAGATGGACGGATTAGCCCTAGTCGAGAAAATCAGAGGAAGAAACCCCACCTTGGGGAAAATGAAACAATGGGTCAGGACAAATTGGATAGGGATTCAAGGTGAAGGCCCGGTTATTACTTCGCTTGCAAAGGGATGGTTCGGCTTCTGGTTCAGATGTAGAGAGGATACAGACCTCATACGCAGTAGAGTCTGGACATATGGGAAAAGCCTGCTTCAGCTAAAGTAGTGGAACCCCTTGTTTGATGCAGAAACAGAGTGAATGGATACAATAGCACGGATCCTAGTCTCTTTGAACATCAGAACCAAGATTCTGAAATCCTTTAATTTTGTATGGAAAAAAAAGCTAAAAAGACAGTTGTTGGACTATTAAGGGCTCCCATTTCAATGCCACAAATGTCAAGAAACAAGACATTTGGCAAGAAACTGCCCAAACTTTGTTCCCTCAACAACCAGAAGAAGGAAGTGGGTTAGGCGAACAGAGGCCCCGAGCTCCAAAGAAACTGATCCGAACACAACTTTAGACAAAAATCATCTCTGGTCGGAGGGCACATAACAACCATTGGATCAACCGAAAATACTGGAAGCAGTAGCAGCAGAAGGGCCTCCTCAACAGATGGAACAACGTCCGATCGCGTCTCCCCCACCGGGTATGAACACTTCTTCCCTTAGCAATCATCTGAATGATTTATATTTAAATGAGGAAAAATGTTTGCCTACCCGTATCACAAACAGTCCCCCTCCCCGAAAAAACAACACCTCCTCCCCTGCATTCAAAAGTACCTCCAATTCAAACCAGGCAGCCTCCCCTTCCACCATAAAAAATGACTCGCCCAATCAGTCCTCGTCTATCCATTTCCACCTTTGTTCAAGGGACGTTCCAATCCATCAAAAATAAAAAATCCTTACAAAAGGACTAGGGGTAAATCCTAGGATCACATCCAAAGGGAAAGGTAGAGGAAGACCATCTCACCTCTCTACATCCTAGAGCATGGTGCTCAGGGATCAGGAAAGTGGTAGACAAACAACCATTTTTGGGTCCCTTAGAGCAGTACAAACCCCATATGGGGTGCCCAAATGAAATTTGTTTCCCTAAAATGCAGGGGTCTGGAAAGCACCCAGAAAAAGCTTGCCCTAAAAAGGATGATGGAGGTTCTATCACCAGAAGTCATCCTTCTACAAGAAACAATGGGTCCAGAGTTGGAAGTTGAAACTAGTTTAACATCACTTCTTCCGCAATACTCTTTCACAACGCAAAGTGCCATTGGCCACTCTGGAGGTCTAGCAATTGGAGGGAAGAAAACAAGCATTCGGTGCACAAATTTAAGAGGCGCATGCTTATATCTAAATCAAAGTCATTTTTTTCAAATTTCTTTGGGCCTGGGAACTGGAACCAACAACTATGCAGTACTCATGACATTGAAATTACTTCTCTTTTTTGCCAATGAAAGAAATTGCAGATAGTTGCAAGTATATGGTGACTCAATGGTGGTTATAAACTGGATGAATAAGATACATAAATGTAGAACTGCTTCTCTCGATGCATTATTTGAAGAGACAACTCATTCTCTCTCATTCTTTGAATCAATATTTTTCACTCATGTTTACAGGGAGCGAAATAAGGAGGCAAACAGGCTCTCAAAGAAGGGTCTGACATTGCAATGGGGTGAATGGAAAATTTTGGAAACACAGGACTCCAAGGCCACAGAATATCCGCACAGGCATTTTATAAATCCATCACTCTAAAACTTTTTGTAAATTTGAAATATATTTTTGAAAGCATAGCACAAAATCAATCTTCATGCACAGGAAGGAAAAAATTTCTCAGCTGAACAGTCCATGTACAGTTCGATGAATGGAACAGTTTTTTGTAATTCTTAATTATAAAATTTTTTGAGTAATTCTTATTTATAAAAAAAAATATTGCTTTTTTCCTCTGTTTTATGAATGAATGCTTTACTGAATTGTTTACTAAATTTTTCTGCCATTGACTAAATTAATGTTTTAATGAATGAGTTAATGAATGGTTTTTTCAGCTGTTGAATGATTGAATGGTTTAATGAATGTTTAAAAGAATGATTTAATGAAACCATTTTTCAACTATTGAGTGAAATAATTTGCATTGTAGATGCATTGTTATTTGCATTGTGAAATAGTGAAATAAATTGTTATTTGCAAGTATAGGGATTGGGTTTGGGGAGTTGAGAGTGATGTGAGGGGGGGGGAGAGGCTATAAGAGCTTCCACCTTCATGTGGTTGGTCCTGCTTAGTAGAGAATATTAAATTATTCTTGAAACAGAGAGGAGCTCAATGAATGTTAAGGAAGAATACATTAAAAAACATCTATTTCTATATTTTTACTGTGTAATTTTCACTATTGCTATTTGACTCCTCCATTGGAACTTGTTATAGATAGCGTTGAGAAATATTTCCATAATTCAGAGGCAAGAAATGGAGTTTTGATTAGATCGATGGTCTTATATACATAGTATTTTTGGTTATCCATGTTTTATCAAGTGATATATTCTTAACAATTAATTTACTTGAATAGTTGAATAGTATTGTAATTTACATTGTAATAGAATTGTATTTATTTAGATTGTTTTTGTTATTTTCATAAACAAACATAAATATATTTGATGGGTCCTAACATGAAACTATTGCAATAGGACAAAAAATGAAGTATGTTGAATGATGTTTTGAAAGGTAAAGCATAAGAAGATAGTGTGAAGATCCAGAAATGAAGGCATAAATATGTTTTCTTTTGTTTGATTAAGCTGTGAATTGGGTATTTATGCATGTGCACACACATACATTTAGTTGATTATGATGATTACCATACATAGAGGCGAACTTTGTTATATCTGATCTAAACAATTACCTTAAATATTTTGATTTATCGTGATAACTGGCGCCTTGGTAATACTTTACCAATACCATATAGCTAGGATAACAAAATTAAATGTAGGCATTTCATTACAATAAATTTGATAGGAATTTGAGTTTGATGGGAATATGAAAGGTCAAAAGACAGAAAAAGTTAGATAGACTTGTGAGGAAAATGGTATCTGAAGCGTTGTTTCCCTATTATTCCGCATGAGTATATTGTTATCTCCCCCAATTTATCTTTCTCCAGTAGTTTTCTAATTTGTTTATTAATCTCATATCTTGTTCAACTTTAATGGTTGATTGTGCAGTGGTAAACCTATGTTTATATTTTTGCTTATCCCTATAGGTTGTGAGTTGGGCATGGTACATATTGGTATTTTCAGTTTCCATTGTAACTTTTCACCCCATTGTACACATTGGTATATCAACATGAATTACCAACTGAGTTAACCATCCTTTTAAGGGTTTATACAAGTACTCCTTAGCCTGAAAAGAATGCTTTTGGAAGGCATAATTCAATTATATTGTTGAGATTTCCCCATAACTCAAATATGACTATAACTTCGTTGATTTTGCAGGTCTTTTTGATAGGTTTTAGGGCTAGAAACGATACTAACACTGATCAGTAATGAAAGAGTCCCTAAATTTCCCTACTAAACAATTAAATGGGGTCGTTGTAAGGCATAAAGTAACCTTTTATCAAGGCCAAATTATCCCAACCCCTGAAACATGCCAAGTATGAAACCCTAGATCTGAATTTTGACTATTTTTTTTAGGTTGCTTCTCAAGTTCATGGATGTAGACAAGAATATAGGTGACGCACTGGAGGATCTATGGCTAAATAGGAAGACCAAAATTTGAGGGTGGCTTATAATTTGAAAATTGTTGTTATCTTTGGATTATTGAATTTTATAAATTTCTAAGGTTTTCTAGTTTATAAAAATGCAGATCTAATCTAACACTACACTAATCACGCAAATGCGTATATTTACACATGAAATACTACTATATTTACGTCTAGGGTTTGTTGGAGGATCCTAGTTAGGGAAAAAATTAGAGATATAAGGATAAACAAGAGAAAATTCCTTCAAGAGGATGTTCAATTGTAACATGTAAAAGTTGACAAAAGATGGTAAAAAGCCCTAATTTAGAGAAAACACAGCATTGCAACCACCATTCAATCCATAGAAGCATAATTTCACCAAAGTTTACCAATGGAGCAACCAAGAAAACCCTAGATCCTCCTTGTTCTTGTGTTCTTCCAACAATGCTAGCATAAATCTTGCATGTGCATGAAAGCCTAGAATTCACCCATCATTTTACCATAAATCCAAAGAGGAAATAGTAATATATTTGATAAGTTTCCCTTGTGAATCCATAGGCAAGCCTATATCATTAGAATGCATTAACAAAGCTAGAGTAGGAGTTTTAAGCAAAAACTTTGAAAAAACATACAATTTATTTTTGTGATCAACTTTTTCATGGGCTTCATTTTGCTTGTCAAAAGTGGGCCAATCTAATGCTCCTGCAACTCCACAGACATTGTAAACCAGTCTTTATATGGAATCATTGGTTTATGCTCTTCAATATGAAGGCCATCTTAAAGATTTCCTCTTTGTACGAAGTCATAGATAATAAGGCATTCCTTGCCCCGTGCATAGATGGTAATCGTTGTGCTTAATACTTAGCCATCGATGCTGGTTATAATAGAACATTATGTTTGCTTGTTGTAAAAAGCAACTATGAAGCCTTATAGAGTTTCTCTTCTTTCGGAAAATACTTTATTATTAGACCATTAGATATCTCAACTTCAATATCTATTTTTTTTAGCAACCAAAGCCTTCATAGACTCCATTCATTGCATCAAAGGAATTGACCCCAAGCCATGAGGAAATAAGTGTAGCTATTAAAAATTTAGTCCAGTTAGGTGCAGTTGTTTGTGGCCAGAAAGGCCTAAAAAAATTAACTAAATCTGGTTTGAATCTCATCAAGCTGGGTGTAGAACCTCGATTAGGGATTTTGAGTTTTGTGGGTGGAGAGTTGTTGGGTCGACAGCTGATGCAAATGCAAATAGATTTTGTTGTTTTTTATATATTTTTTGTGGTTGACAGTATTGATCCATGACCTTGTGGTCTGTATTTGTCTCACTCTGCCCTACAACTACCTATCTCTCTCTCTCTCAAGTATGTCCATTGTTTCGTTAGTGACTTGTCTCCTAAGAGACAAAGTGTGATCGTCTTATAAATCTGCGTATAGAAATTAAGGAATGTCTAAACCACATTGTTTTCTTCTATTTGTCCATTTATAATATTTTTTCATGTGCTTGACTAATTCTATTCATACATATCCTAGGTAACTGTAATTGATGGATGTACATAGTGCTGGTATGTAGTAATCGTGGCTTGGTTTGGAGCAAAATGGATCATAGAATCAACTGAATGGATATTTAGTTTTGACATTAAGGAATCATGCAAAAACGAGTAAACAGAGGTCTGTAATTGAATCACATATCTTGAATCACATAGACTTGGAGAAGGCTCAATTGGGTCTTGGGCACAGCTACAGTAGAGCCAACATGAAATTAAATGTCAATAGAGTGGATAACATGGTTATACAGGCTACTAGTCTTCTCAAAACCCTGGACAAGGACAAAACCCTGGACAAGGACATCATGAACACCTTCTGCATGAGAGTAAGGTATTGCAAGTTTAAACTTAGTATTGTTTTTACTTTTTTTTGGGTTTTATATGAAACAACATTTAAGATAGTTCAGTCAAGGTCAATTCTAATAGCTGTCAAGTTGAGGTCAATTTCCCATAAGTGTCTTTTAATTCTTTAGTTAGGACTCATGAATCATATTTATACTGAAAGGTAAAAGGATTTGTTTATTAACTTAGATTTATATCAGATCCATGATTTCTTTATTCTCTAAGATGTGTTTTAAAATCACTATATTTGATATTCCCAAGGAATAAATAAAAATATACATTTGACTAGTCCTGTGAGGACCCAAGTGTGTTGGATGCTGTTTTGTTGTCCATCATTCAAAAACAAATAAATTTAAGAAAACTATTAAAAGTCCTCCTTACGTATTCTCTAGGATACTGAATTTGTCATCAATACAGAATCATCAAAAGAGTCCTAATATCTAAACCAGCAATACAACAAGACAAGCATAACCAGTGTCTACATCCCTCAACTATGACTCCGAGCTAATATACCATTAAGTGGTTGTTAGTACAAGTCTTTTCTGAATCAAATAGGAAGTGACTTTTCTAAATTCTAGTTTGGTTTAGGTACCCTTCTGTAACAGCAAAGTATATTTAGAAATCTTGTCTTCCATTGAGTTGAAATCACATATCTTGAATCACATAGAATTGGGCCTTGGGCATATCTACAATAGAGCCAACGTGAAATTCAATGTCAATAGAGTGGATAACATGGTTAAACAGGTTATTAGTATTCTCGATACCTTGGACAAGGACATCAACACCTTCTGCAAGAGAGTAAGGTATTGCAAGTTGAAACTTAGTTTTGTTTTTACATTTTTTTGGGTTTTATATGAAACAACATTTAAGATAGTTTAGTCAGGGTCAATTCTAATAGCTGTCTTTTATACAGGGAAAAATATCAGAATAATGGTGAGGTACTATTATTGGAACAGGCCCCAATCATGGGAACATACTCAACATACTTGTTTTCTGTAGGCCTGCAATCCATGACTGAGGAGGAATTGACCGCAAATAATGAACCATGTTGTTCAGAGAAATTTGATAAAATTGGCAGCTCTTTAGTGTTTTCTCTCAAATCCATCACTGACTGTTCATAAACTTGTTGATTCTTCTTGCCTGTAATCTCAAACTCAGGTTTGTTCTCAGTTGTATTCTTAAACTTAGCTCCCAAAATGTCTGACAATTTTGAATGTAAAGACTCTCTCTTTGAGCCCTTTGACACACTCCACATATTAACCTCTGCTTGATCATCTGAGCTGCTTGTAAACTCACTAATGTCTGGTCCAAACAAGTTTCCTTCACTGGTCAAATTCTAGGATGAAACCATGTGGGGGCAAGTGAAATCTTTGGATTTTTTTTAAAATCCAACAACAGGCAACGTTTTTCCGACGTTCAATTGACACTTTGATAAACCCATCTGACGGCTGTGTCATGGCTCCGGCGCTTTCACCCATCGGACGACCGAAGGTTAAAGTGTAAGACCGTGTCAGAAGACCAACTCTTCCAGTGTCAGATGGCATCATATTTTTGACACTTTTTCGATAAAATACCGACTACGTCGCCATTCCTCTGACAGTTCTTTCCATCGGAAGGCCGATGCTTCAAGGGTCAGAGGATGTCGGATTTTCGACTGTTTATGCAATTTTGGTTGGCACTTTCAAAGGAAAAAAGGTCAAATATGTGACATAATGGTTTGTCGGATATTCGACGCACATTAGTATAATGTCGAAGATCCGACGTTACGCCATCAACGGCAAAAAAAAGTGTATGTGTCGAAAATTCGACAAAGAAGTGTCGAATTTCAGACATGCCAAGTGTCAGATTTTGGGTTGAAATTCTGTTGTGTTTACAAACGACACATTATCGTCGCCACCCTTTCTCATTGCATAATGTTAAAACCCCAACATTTAATGTTTGAACCATGTCATATATTTTTCTACCCCATAGTTTAATGTAGGGTATGGGCATTATATGCACTATGTATATTAGGTGCTAAGCCTTTAAACTCTTGTTATCATTCCCTTTGGGCCTATGCATAAGACCATGGAAAAATTATTATTCCATGGTATGTTGTTTGTTTCATAAAATCAAGATTTGGTCTTTTAACCAAAGTTTATAACCTGCCAAGAATAAATAAAAGATGCATTAATATTTTTAATACAATAAATATGAAATACACCTAGGTTAAAATACAAACAATTGATCAGTAAATCTGAATGAATAATAAACGTCACTTAGATAGGTTTGACAAAGAGTAAGTGGGGTAATTACCTTGACACTAAACCAAGTATGTACGAAACAATAATAACGATCAATGGGTGTGACTAAGCTGCAAGTGTAAATACACTTGCACATAAACAAGTTAAGAGTGCCTTAGTTCAAACTGAACTAAGTAAGCTCGCTAGACAAGTAGAAGCTTTACCTCTCAAATAGTCACATGGGAGAACTAGTCTTGCCACTCCACCCACTTTAGTTCCATAAAAAAAGTTAAGTTAGAACAATATAAATAACAAGTAAGACTATGAATAAATAAATGAAGCATATAATCAAGTAAAGACACCTACACAATAATGTATAACCATAAGAATAATGTAGTAAACAAGAATTACGACATCGTAAGTAAAATATTGTGATATTCATAACTAAAAGTAAGATGATAGAATGTAATAAATATTAGGATTATTAATCCTCCCTTGTCCAATTTGGTTATATGTCTAAATCATGAGTCATGTCTAAATCAGGAGTCCATCGAGTCTATTTTTAGTCACTAGCACCATTGTGTCCACTTGGCCTAATTGGAGCACATGTTTCAATTACTAAAGTGTGGGGAACACTAATTGAGGTCTATTGCTACTGATTGCACTTGCATGCATTAGTTTAGGAGCCTCCTAGACCTATCCCTACAATTTAGGAGCCACTAGGAGTGTCGATACCAACCCAGGTCATTTGAGTAGAATTGGTGACTAGTCGAGCTAAGTTAGGAGTTAGTTACATTCAGTTCTAGTCCTCTACATTCAGTTAGCACTAGGTTTGCATGACTGCATGCAAGAGGGATGTATTTCTCACCTACCACAGTCAGTTATCCTTAGTCAACACTGAATGTAACACTTGAGTTGTGTTTTAGAACTCTGATGAACTCTGGTGATGGTTTATAAAAGGTCAGTTAACCATTGAGTCCTCCGATAATGATTTAGACAAAGTCTTAGCTACCTATAGTCAAGTAGAGTGTAATCAATTCAAATTTCCTCATGTGTATTCGATTTGCTTGTGGCTATTTATCCATTGTACTTCATTGTAATTATTATCTAATTACTTTTGATTAATGAAAGAATTCACAGTTGCAAGCCATTTGTGCATTGTTTCATTCTTCAATTGCTGAGTAAATTGTGAAATCTATTTTATGAGTTGTGTGTTTGTATACATATCTATGTTCTTAATTTATATGGTATCAGATCCTCAGTGGACAAGGCACCTCTCCTCCTCAGATCTCCAGCTGGATCATTGTTTTTTAGCAAAATTTCTCCTTCCAGTACTACACTAGAAGCGAAGAATTTACCACTTAATATCCCAAGTTAGAAATTTTTTTATCAAGCTTGCTTGATCAACTATGTTGGGTGTGAAGGAAATTCCAAAAGTGTAGACTGTCGGCCTTACTTTGTATGTTTGATTGTGTGACAGGTTATCAGATCTTCTCACAGCATTCTATACAAGCAGCCCTTTCTTCTCATTGCATTTGCTACAACATCTCAGTCCTCCTTACTGCATTCAAAATGGATCATCCGGTAGAGCCTCTCACTCCCTTCAACTATCACCAGTGGAAGGAAGACATGGGGGTACTGCTCTACACCAAGAAGCTCTTCAGACTCACAGAAGAAAAAGAGGCAGTGCCAGTTTTAAATCAAGACAAAGAAAAGTACTGGAATAGGCTTGATGAAGCTCATGGATACTTATTCTCCTTAGTCTCTCGAGATCTTCAATTCCACATCCAAGGATTAAATACTCCTAAGGATATTTGGGACAAGATTTCCTCCTTATTTGATAAGAAGGATGAGATGAGGGTACATCAGCTAGAAAATGATCCAATAACTCTTAATCCATCCAACTTCAAATCACTGAATGAATTCTTCACAAAGTTAAAGAACCTGATATATCAGTTGAATCAATGCAAAGTGGAGAAGGATGAAGATCAACTCATCCTTTCCATTCTCACAAAGCTCAATGAAGACTACTCAGTATTTGTATCAACCTTCCAAACAGTAAGTCTCACCACTCCAAATTGGAAGATTCCCACTCTTGATGCCTTCATCCAATCTCTCAGTTCTGAGAATGATAAATTGATCCAAATGGGGATCATTTGATCTCCCAAAGATCAAGCTCTGGTTGCAAGAGGAGATAAGGTAGCGAATGGCAAAGGGAAGTAAAGAGATGAGTCTCCTGTGAAGAAAGAGTAGTTAAAGGAGCTTTCAGGTTCAAAGAGAAGTAAGAAGAATGGAAAATGCAAGGTCCTCTGCTCTTACTGTGGAAGGGGCTTTCATTTAGAAATCTCCTGTATGAGAAGACAACTTGATGAAATGGCTCTTCTTTTGAAGAAACATAAAATTTCTGCACCTGCTAGCACAAGGAAGGATGACTCTAAAGAAGAAGATGAAAAATACCAAAGGAAAGGCCATGCACTGAAGGCTTGCTACTCATCAGCACATGTCTTCTTTATTAATTCTGGAGCTTCCAACCATATGGCTGCATACATAGAATCATACTCTTCTTTTAAGTCCTTTGATGGTCCTAGTATTCAGATGGTAAATAATAGTAAATTCCAAACAAAAGGGAAGGGCTCTATCAATCTTGAACATGGAAGGTTCAAATATGTGCTATTTGTTCCCTCCCTAGCTTCAAACATGTTATTTGTCTATCAAATGACCCATACTAGATCTCCAAAGCGAGTGATCTTCGGTCTTGAATCAGTAGAGATCACATATATCTCTACTGGGAACATCATAGTGAAGGGTGTTGTAAATCATGCTTCAAAAGCATATGAGTTCTCACATTTCATGCCTCTTTTAGAACCAGTGCACTCTCAGCAGCCACTTGAAAGGGAAGGTAAAAACATTTCAGCTACTTCTTTTGCAACTTCTACTAGTATTGCAAATCCATCTTTATCTGTTTATGAGATTGAGATTCGGGTTGATTCAGATCTAGATTCAATCCTTACTTCAAAACTGGAAGCTAGGAATATGACTGGAAACCCACCTAACACTTAGAAAGGAAAGACCCTTGTGCTATGCCATGAAATCTTACCTCCTTCAGAGAGATGCAATAGACTCCCTGTAAGATTCTACATGGAAAGGGCTCAGTTTCACTACATTCAGAAGAATAGATATGATCATGCATCTCTTCATCCAACAAGAGACAAAGGTTACATTCCTCCTTCCTTCCATAATCAATTTTGGAAAAGAAGGAGAAGTCTACATGCCAGGCCCCAGAATACCTGTGCACAACACACCATGCATGCTGCTTCACTACCTCACAGAGATGAATATTGCAGCAACATATTTTCAAGTTTTTCAAACTTGGGACCTGATTCTCCCTGCTTAGATAGAGGGGGGGGGGGGGATTTTTTCTCATGTGGTTTTTCCCCAGCTCCTTGTATTAAGTAGTTACTTTATTTTACTTGATGTAATGGGTGACCTACGGTCTTAGTTGCCATGGCCCACATATTGTCCAAGTTAGCATTTAGGGGGGGTATTAGGATTATTAATCCTCCCTTATCCAATTTGGTCATATGTCTAAATCAGGAGTCCATTAAAGTCTATTTTTAGTCACTAGCACCATTGGGTCCACTTGGCCTAATTAGGGCACATGTTTCAGTTACTAAAGTGTGGGGAACACTAATTGAGGCCTACTGCAACTTATTGCACTTGCATGCATCAGCTTAGGAGCCTCCTAGACCAATCCCTACAATTTAGGATCCACTAGGAGTGCCGATACCAACCAACGTTAGTTGAGTTGAGTTGGTGACTAGTCAAGCTAAGTTACGAGTCCGTTAAATTCAGTTCTAGTCTTCTACATTCAGTTAGCACTAGGTTTGCATGACTGGATGTAGGAGGGGCACATTTCTCACCTACCACAGTTGGTTAGCCTTAGTCAACACTGAATGTAACACTTGAGTTGTTTTTTAGAACTCCGATGAATTCCGGTGATGGTTTAGACAAGGTCAGTTAACCATTACGTCCTCCGATAATGATTTAGACAAGGTCTTAGTTACCTACAGTCAAGTAGAGTGTAATCAATTCGAATTTCCTGATGTGGGTTCGAATTGCTTGTGGCTATTTAGCCATTGTACTTCATTGTAATTATTATCTAATTACTTTTGATTGATGAAAGCATTCACAGTTCAAAGCCATTTTTGCACTGTTTCATTCTTCAATTGCTGAGTAAATTGTGAGATCTATTTTGTGAGTTGTGTGTTTGTCTACAGATCTATGTGCTCAATTTATAAGAACAACTTACGACCAAACAGTGGTACATTCAGTGTACATTATATTCCACAAGTTCAATCATGTTCCACGTAGGTAGTTTTTACTAGCTTAATAAAAAAATATTATTTTCAATTTTTGGGGACATTACAATTGCACATTGAAAAGGAGGAGTCTCCCTCAGCAAAGATGATGGCAGATTTAGTGCCTTAATTTGTGAGGAGCTCTGCACACTGTAGGGGAAAATGGTTTTATTCTTTGGTTAAAACTCAACTAACAACAATGAACAGTTCCAATGATCTCATTTTTCATAAAGTCACAGAAATACTAATAGTATCCAAAACTATTTATTAGCGCAACTTTTCATAACATAATCATAAGGTGAAAATTTTAGTTGTAGAATACTTTCTCTTTGTTTTCCATATAATCATATACCCATACCAAGTCAGTAAGACTAAACTCGCCACTTACCAATAAGTTGGTTCAACCCTAATAATCAACTCCAACTATGTTCTAAGTTAGTCACTTACTTTTACAACACCATTAATCTATTACCAATAACATACACCAAAATGGGTCAATATTTTCTTCATACTAATATATTTAGTAGTCATACATTTATTGACCTAAATTTCAATGCTTGTCTATAACATACAGTGAGTGCTTCTAACAAGATCATTTACTATGTTTTCAATCAACACTTTTACTTACCATCACATGTGAAAATAGAAGTGTTATTGCTTAGCATTGGAAGTTAAGGAGACAAGCCTTTCCCAATAGAACATTAAAGATACTTTTCTTTTTTTTATGCTGCAAATTCTATTAGTCTAAGAGAACAAAAATTACAAAAAATACCTTGGCCAGAGGAGGTCTTAGGTGGTGGAACCACCACCCGAGCTTATAAAAAGTAGAGGGTCATCTGATAAAGTTGTAATGCCCTCATTTTGACGCCGTTTACATTAAAAGGTACATGATGTATATATTGTGATAAATCATGGTGTGGAGCTAAAGGAAAAAGCCCCACCATCGATTCGGCTGTGTTATGTTTCAGCAATAGGGATTGTTTCCTATGGTACATCGTGCTATTCGGCACACTATAGTTTTGGCATCATGTAAGTATGCACATCAATTTAAAATAAACCTACAGCCAGCTATGATGGTGCAACATTAAATGAAAAGGGCATGATTCCTAATGTTTGCAGGTGTGGCGGCCATTGGGAGTTTGCCATGTGTCAACCACCTTAGATTCTGTTGTTAGTGGGGGAAGCTATGGGCTGGTAGGAAACCACTATGCTCACACCTGCACTCCCTCCATGATGCGAAGGCCGATCATTCTGTCCACTCTCCCCACCGCCGATTATTCATTTTCCTCATGTAGGGCGGAGTTAAAATGGATTACATTCCTTGTTGGGGGTTCTCCTTCCCTCTCTCATGCATTTTGTCAGTCTGTGGTTGTGTTCCTTCCATCCACGCAGAGAACCGATTTCTTTCCTCCAAACATTATTGGACTGGATATTTGTCCCATCCTTCGTAGTGGATTGTGAGCTAAAGACTGTGGCAGTTCCTTCACTGAATGTTGGTTGCACTCTCCTCCACGCATTGTTGACTATGTTTTCATTTACAATGTGGCATTTGTCGAATATTGTTGTGGTTTTTCCCTATGGTTCAACACTGAACTGTGACTGTTGGTCATGTCTTTTTCCCTCGCGCCTAAATTGGGAGTCTGTTCCTTTTTCCTTTTTCAGGTCTATGTAATTTTATCTAGCGATTGCATGAAGGATCGTGTGTTGTGGGCTCAGTCTTGGGAATATAGCTTCTTTCCCTTTTTGCAGATCGTGTAATGCTATCATCGTTTCCTTATATGATTGGGGCTGCTATTGACTTACCCTGGTTCTGGGTTGCTGTGTATGCAAGTACCTTGTTGGATTATTGCTGAGTTGTTTTGGCCATGCTAGGGCTAAGAACAACTCTGAGTTGTCTTGTGGACTTGAGCCGTGTTCACCTTTTTGTTTGGGGTTGTCACCCTGATGTCTTCATCTCCTTCATAGAATTGTGAACTGTTGTTTTACTGCTGTATGTAGTGGTTGGTATTTGGACTATTGAGAATAGGATTAGAGGTTGGGTATGCTTGAGAAACTGGTGTTTGGAGCCACTCAGACAGAGTGAGAATGTCGGCTTTCTTCTCCACAAGCCTTGAAGAATATTGGAAACGGAAGTCAGGGCCTGAGGGACTGTGAAGTAGAGAAAGGACTAATTCCTGGTATTGGGTGCATGGATGTATTATAAGTCAGGATTAGCTATGGTATAGGTGTCCTTAGCTCTCCATTGAGGCCACCAGCTTAGCATTTATCGTTCCCTAACTCCTTGACGACCTGGTAACCCCTACTGTGTGGGATTGGCTGATTTGTTTACCTTGGCTACGTGTAAGCCTGCTTTGACCCTTACTCCTTGAGGAATCATGCCCAGCTTAGGGGTGGCAGTGTTGCTGAGAGATTGATGAGCACGCTGGCCTATGGTTGGGTGGAACATTGCAGTGATGTAGCTGGTTGCAGGACAAGTCCTTTTTAAGATGAGTATTCTTAACTATTTTGTCTCTGCATTTATATTTACTGAATAATGAATATGACGAACATGTGGTATGCTTGAATGAATGTATGTTTGCTTCCGCTATGCATGTGAAGGTTTATGCGTCTTAGCATGTGTTATGTTTTAATAGTTTTTATTTCAGCACTATATGCTTGTTCATCTTCATGGGGAAATTTCCCTGTATGTTTGGTGATAGTAGCGTCCTCTTCACCGGTCAAAGGGTCGGGGATGTTACAGTATGGTATCAGAGCTAAAGGTTGCAGTATGGGCCTGAATGGGCCATGAAGATGCAGTGAAAGAGCTTATGTTGCAACACTTGGGCCTTAGAGGGCCATGATAAACAGCTAATAGAGGTAGGTTGCTTACTGCCTAGCAGAAACCAGGGAAAATGGGTGAAGACAAGAAAATTTCACAAAAATTTCTAAGTGCCAGAATGTCAGCTCATCGAAAAACTTGGTGACAAGTTCTTCCGATGCAGCGGAGCACTTAGTGGGAATGCCACCCGACGGATAGTTCATCCGACGGTCGATGCGGTGGGAGACAGAGGAGGAAAATTCAGAAAATTTCCTAAGTGTTTTGGCCATTGGCACATCGAAGGACGATAGTGGTTCATGCGCCCGTTGTTGCGGAAGCCTAGAGAACTAGTATTTCGACGGGAAAAGTTCCGACTGCTGATGCCGATCAGAAATCATTAGCAGATTGGGCCGTTGATTGGAAAAATATCAAAGATGATGAGTCACCATTGCATCTACTGAGTGAACTATTTCGACAATGCATTAGTCTTCCCCTCACCGATGCCGAGGTGTTAGTGAATTATGGTTCCGATAACTATGGCAGTGACAAGTAGTTGCTTTGATCAGCGAAGGATAAGGGAGATGGAGCCGACGAGATAGATGAAAGGTAGAGGAATGTTTTACATCAGTGGATAATAAGAGACAATTGAGCTGATGAAGCGGCGAAAAATAAGACTAAAGAGAAAAATGTTGAAATTTTTTCTAAGTCATAGAATCATCGGCCATTGGCGATAGTTAGTTGATCACATTGTTGATGATTAGGTGATTCAATTATTGATGAGCTACATCGGATAAAGTTAGTTGATCAAACCTTTGCCGTTGTGGCTGATTAGTAGACTATTCCACCAATGGACATTGTTCCAACCACCGATAGACCTGTGGCTGTGGAAGGCATAGAGAGATCATGGGCCGCCATTGTGGCCATATAAAGAACTAACCACCCGATGTTCTCTGAGCACCAATGACGTAAAATCCTAGTCGCTCCGACCACCGACAAAGTCATGAGCTACTAAAGATATAGTTCGATTGTGGGCTGCCGTTGCAGAAGCTGAAGGGACTAACCGTCCGATGCGTAGGGCACCCGGTCGCCGGTGCAATAGGTTAGTCTATGCTATCGCTGATGAAGTTTGAAGCAATAGATGATTACAAACTCAATACTGCGGATGAAAATAGACCAAGGTATTGCCGATGAAACTTGGAACAGTAGACGAGCAACTCGTCAATACAGCGGAAGAAATTAGAGGTTTCAGCTGCTGAAACGCCGGAAGATTAGTAAGGAGAGGACCCGATGAACAGTTGGTTTTCTCGCTGATGCAAATCAGAAGTTTTGTCATTTTTCCTGCTGAAACGTTGAAGAAAAATAAAGGAACAGACCATCGATGAGCTAGGCATTTTGATTAAATGATTACCTAAGTATGGATGCAAATGTTGTGATGCATTGCATGAATGCATTAAGATAGCGCATGTGACATTATGAATGACTAATGGCTGAAATGATAAATTGATGACAATTCTGGAACCATTTCAAGAGTTGTTATGAATGCAGGATAGTAAGTGCATGAAGAGGGTAGTTAGGATCAATTGGTTGTCAGAAATGCTCTATGGAAGAGAAAGGTGGTACAAATGATACGCTTGTGAAGTAAGGAGCATCTAAATGTTTCATTTAAATTACATGAATGATGTGACTGTAACCTGTAATCTAAAGTATGATAATGATTGCGTGAAGTAAATGAGTTTTGGTAATATTGATGCGATTAACAACTGGAAGTATTGGAATTTTTTAAATTCTAAAAATGCTTTAGTGATTGTTGCAGCAATAAAAAGGTTATATGCATCAAGACTTACCAAGTGTTTGGCTGATTGAAGTTCAGGTTTCAGGTAGATTGTTTGGAGCATGGAAATGAGAGTAAGACCATGAAAAATGCTGAAAATCTACCATGTGACAGAGCCAAACCTCATGAGAAGAGTCTCATGGCCATGAAACTAGTTTATATGCATAATGAGTTGACAAATTTGAATTTGTGAATTTCGGGTTTGAGAAATTGCTGACAACTACTAATCACTATTAGCTTGCATAGATTGTGTCAAGAGGGCGCAATGAAAGTGGTTGTTCATGTTATGAAGCATAGAATTATAATGGGCATAGTGGTGTTGCTTACAAGAGACCCACATATGAGGATCACCTCATTGCCAATAAAATCAATTTCTGTAGTAAACATAGTTGCAAATTCTCACTGAATTTAATTAATAATTTTATTGCTTGGTTATGGAAAAATCAAGTTTGGATTGTATTATCAGATAATGACTGACTGTTTGGATATTTGATGAATGTGCCAGGGGTACACACTGCAGGAAGATCATGTGTGTTGGCCTGCAGGAGCCAAACTTCATGGGAAGGTTTTCCCTTATCTTGGAATGGGTTTCGGGTGAAACTCCATTGGACATTTTGGAAATGTCTCATCTACACTACATGTTTGGTAAGCAACATGAGTGAGATGGTATAAATGATGTCAGTAAGACATGTGTGGATACGACATGAAAAGAGGAGTTGGGATGGAAAATCGAGGGACTTTCAACTCAGAGAAGGGAGCCCGCATTCCTCCTTAATGAAGGAAAACTGCTTCGGCAGATGGATAAGTGTTTTGTGACCCTAGCTAAGAATATGCATGTCAAATTGTTAAAATCAATATGCATAGCATGTTTTGATTTTGTTTCTATTATGGCAGATTGCTTGAGTATGCATAGGGCCTACATGGCACATACTGGAAAAGGGTGCACACTTTCCTGATGTCAGATCATGGAAGGCTTTTTCAATATTGATTACACCCTAGGAAGTGGACACACTCCTGGTGTCTCAATACTTGATAGTGAATGGTGTGAAATATGGTTACAATTTCAGAGCAATAACGATAATGAATATGCTTGCATTGCTTGTGTTGTCAGGATAAACAGATGTAGCTTGGTATTGTACACTAAATGGACAATGGCTTGAAATCATCCTACCTTCTACTAAAGAGCATAGAGAAGGAGACATTCCTAATGGACTGTTAACTCAGAGAAGGGAGTGGTCTCTCTAAAGGGCAAAGAAAAAGGAGACATTTCTGAGGGACTGTCGACTCAGAGAAGGGAATGGTCTCTTGTGTGATATGGGGTAGTGGAATTAGAGCTCACTACTAGAAATGAAACCTAGAAATGGTCAATATAAGTGCATGTGTTATTGTTGATGGCCTGATAAACCCAACGGTGTTGGCTTGGTTGATGATTGGTTGTTGATATAAGCATATTATTGATATAAGTACAGGCGATTTGTTGATGATCTGATAAACACAACTGAAGGTTGGCTTGACTGTGCCTAATATATAGCTAAAAGGATGTTGTGAAGCAACCTGCGCGCTGACCTAACATCCAAGTCCATAGGTGATCCCAAGGCTTGCAAAGTGAAGTAGGATCCTATGGACCAACAAGGAAATGCACAATACATATAAGTATTGGGTTATTTTGCAATTCTTGCTTATGAATATGCATGTGTATATGATTTGGTTATGATGTTTTGAGCTCTTGTTTAAGAGATAAAAACTGATGAGAATAAACTAAACATGTGAATTTATTCATTGTCTGAATATAGGTATCGCTGGAAGCGAGGAATATGAGAGCATCTTAGGGGTGCATGTGGACATGTGACTATCCTGAAGAGCTCAGAATGAGCAGTAATGAAAAAGGTGCTAGTGAGACTGTGAAGTTCCTACCAGCCGAGACAAACCATGTGGGGAGGCTCCATGGTTGAGAGGTCTGAAATAGACCGGAGACACTAAGTGTCATGACCAAGAGGGATTGGTCCAGCATTCACGATGAAGTGGAAGAGGCTGAGAGCATGAAAAGCCACAGTGGTGATGTGGGTTCCAGGATGGAACAAAACAAAGAGGAAAAAAAAACTCTTGCTGCTCTCTCTTGCCTTTTGATTATATATATATATATACATTTATGCATTGAGAAAACAAAAGGTTGTTGAATGCATGTATGACTGAAAATAGAATGTGTGTATTTGATTAAATTAAATTATGAATGTTGGAATGGTTAATTCCCTGCCCAAGAATGGACATGAATGAGCTCATGTGCTTGTTCGGAAGGCATGAAAAATATGAAAGTCTCCTTGATGAGGCTTGGAATGTCATGCCAATTGGGTAATTAATTGACTGATTTTAATGCCTATATTATGCTCGGTCTAACAGAATTTCAATGATGCATTTCACAGGTGAGAAAGGTGAAATCCAGTGGTCCACATTGATCATGGAAGCACACCAAAAGTTGATGGAATTGGCTGGAAGTCTCCTCCAAAAGATTGCTAGGACCCAAGAGAATCTTGGAGAGATGCTCAAGATACAAAAAAGGTAGAATGAGATGAACCACCAGATTTTGCAAGACTCTATTGGTTTGCAAAATGAGGTCAAAAGCCTTCTAGGAGCAATTCGTAAAGGCAAGGGAAGTGGACCAATGGAAGAACATTCGTCCAAGTGATCTATTAAGAAACAATCCAGGCATGAAGACTCAAAGGAAATTGAGCAGGGAAAGATGAGGCAGCCAACGAAATGCTGAGAATGTGGAGGACATCATTTACGTCGGGACTGCCCAACGAGGGAACATAAAGAGGGCAGCGGCCACAAAGTTCTTAGACTTCAGGATAAGCCAAGAGCTGAGAACCAGCAAGAGAAGTACATGGAAGCCGAGGGGCTTGGTCCTGAACATTCAAAGTAACTAACTGAACATGGCAGAAATATGCAAAATTTTGAAATTTTGATGTGCAAATTGTATATGTATTCCTATGTATTGGAACACCGAGGACAGTGTTATTCCAAGGGGGATGGGTTTGTAATGCCCCAGTTTTGACCCTGTTTGCGTTAAAAGGTACATGATGTACATGTTGTGATAAATCGTGGTGTGGAGCTAAAGGAAAAAGCCCCACCATCGATCCGGCTATGTTATGTTTCAGCAATAGGGATCGTTGTAGATGGTACATCATGTTATCCGACACACTATAGTTTTGGCATCATGTAAGTATGCACATAAATTTAAAATAAACCTACAGCCAGCTACAATGGTGCAACATTAAATGAAAAGGGCATGATTGCTAAGGTTAAGGGGGGGTTGTCTAACCCATGGGGGCCATTGGGAGTTTGCCATGTGTAAACCACCTTAGTTTCTGTTGTTAGTGGGGGTAGCTATGGGCTAGTAGGAAACCACTACGCTCATGCCTGCACTCCCTCCATGACGTGATGGACGATCATTCTGTCCACTCTCCCCACCGCCGACTATTCGTTTTCCTCACGCAGGGCAGAGTTAAAATGGATTACATTCCTTGTTAGGGGTTCGCCTTCCCTCTCTCACCCGTTTTGTCAATCTGTGGTTGTGTTCATTCCATCCACATAAAGAACCAATTTTTTTCCTCCACACATTATTGGACTGGGTATTTGTTCCATCCTTCATAGTGGATCGTGAGCTGAAGACTGCGGCGGTTCCCTCACTGAATGTTGGTTGCAGTCTCCTCCATGCATTGTTAACTCTGTTTTCCTTTACAATGTGGCATTTACCGAATATTGCTGTGGTTTTTCCCTATAACACATATTTCATTAAATTTGGAATTAAACAGTGGATCTAGAATTCCAAAATAACCAAAAAAATCAATTCTGGCATTGTTCTTGTAATAAAATCTTTCCAAATTTATTGAAATATGTGTTCTATGGTTCAATGCTGAACTGTGACTCTTGGCTTTGTCATTTTACCTCACGCCTAAATTGGGAGTCTGTTCCTTTTTCCTTTTTCAGGTCTGTGTAATTTTCTCCAGTGATTGCATGAAGGATCATGTTCTATGGGCTTAGTGTTGGGAATCTGGCTTCTTTCCCTTTTTGCAGACCATGTAATGCTATCGTTGTATCCTTATATGATTGGGGTTGCTATTGACTTACCTTGGTTCTGGGTTGTTTTGTATGCAAGTACCTTCTTGGGTTATTGCTGAGTTGTTTTGGCCACACTAGGACCAAGAACAACTCTAAGTTGTCTTGTGGACTTGAGCCGTGTTCACCTTTTTTGTTTGGGGTTGTCACCCTATTGTCTTAATCTCCTTCACAGAGCTGTGAACTGTTGTTTTACTGCAGTATGCAGTGGTTGGTATTCGGACTATTGAGAATAGGATTAGAGGTTGGGTATGCTTGGGAAACTGGTTATTGGAGCCACTCAGACAGAGTGAGAATGTTGGCTTTCTTCTCCACAACCCTTGAAGAATATTGGAAAGGGAAGTCAGGGCCTGAGGGACTGTGAAGTAGAGAAAGGACTGATTCCTAGTATTAGGTGTGTGGATGTCTTAGAAGTCAGGATTAGCTCTAGTGTAGGCATCCTTAGCTCTCTGTTGAGGCCACCGGCTTAGCATTTAGCCTTCCCTAACTCCTTGATGACTTGTTAAACCCTACTGTGTGGGATTGGCTAATTTGTGTACCTTGGCTACGTGCTTTGACCCTTACTCCTTGAGGAATCATGCCCAGCTCAGGGGTGGCAGTGTTGCTGAGAGATTGATGAGCACACTGGCCTATGGTTGGGTGGAACGTTGCAACAACATAGCTAGTTGTGGGACGAGTCCTTTTTAAGATGAGTATTCTTAACTATTTTGTCTCTGCATCTATATTTACCGAATAATGAATATGATGAACATGTGGTATGCTTGAATGAATGTATGTTTGCTTCTTCTGTGCATGTGATTGTTTATGCGTCTTAGCATGTTTTATGTTTTAAGAGTTTTTATTTCAACACTATATGCCTGTTCATCTTCATGGGGTTATTTGCCCATATGTTTGGTGATAATAGCGTCCTCTTCACCGGTCAAAGGGTCGGGGACATTACAAAAGCTATTATAGAGTATGTTCAAAAAATTAAGGAAACCAAAGTTACTGGTGTGAATATTAATTACATATTTTTTCTTTCCAGATAAAGAGATGAAACCAAAGTAAAAACCAAAAATAAAAGAACCTGATATAATAGTCTAATTCCTAAGAGGCACATGGATCTGTTGATGGCCTAAGCATGGATAAAGAGGGGGGGTTTTCTTCCATGATTAGGAAACCCCATCCTCCTTCCTCTATTTTTCTGGAGGCGTTAGCATTGGTCGCTAACATAGACTGTGGTGGTTCGTTGCTCAGGCCTTCATCCTCCTGCACTCTTTTGAACAATGGTTCAATGGTGGTTGGGATGGGGAACGGGGGACCCTGAGACAACCTTATCACCAGTACCAAGCTGGAATCCCTAGAGCTACCACATGTCATGCTGCCACTTCCTCCATCCACGTGACCCACCTTCCTGGCCGTTCTACCCATGGATTTCCATGCAAAGGTGTCATCCAGACTGCTCAGCTGCCCATACATTCCTCCCATATTTTCTTTAATGGAAAGGACTGTATCATGAGCCGCACTCCATTTACTAAGCATATTCTCCATTATATTTCCTAGCATGTTTTTAACCATCCAGTAATGGTTAATCCTGCTGCCTCCATGCCCGGGTGCTAAACGCTGGTTCACCACCCTGCCTTCCCAATAATTAATGATAATGCAGAACGACATTGATATTTTTTCCTCATACCCCTCCTCTATATGTACACTAATCGCCCTTTGGAATCTCCCTCTTCCACTACTGGCATGTCGGGGCATACCACGTTTCCTTGACATGGTGCTGATCCAATTACCTGGGTGCTGCAGGAAGGGCCGAATTCGTGACTTAAAAAGAAGCGACTGGCCAAAGTGTTGAATTCTCCCAATTCTATAAACACCTACAAGAATGAGGCTACCCTTATATTCGATGAACCAGTGGAGAATTACGGACCAGAACCTGACCTTAGGCTACACAGAGCATCCCTTAGGGAGAAACCAGACCATAGGATGCCCAAAGCATCCCACGAACAAAAACATAAAATCAAACAAACCACTAGAGACAATGTCATGATTTTTCAAGGCGTTGCTCTTCATGGCACCACCCTAAGCTTGGAAAAACCGAGACATTAAATGCACCTGAACCAGCATGAATGCAAATGAGGGTTCCAGTCGAGAACCAATTTAGGGTGAGAACCAAGAAGTGACAACCTTCTCCATCTGTATAAGATATTTTAAGCTCACAGAAAGCGAGCTGGAGGTTGTGGTTTCCCCGCCAGCATTCGTGGTTCCACGCGTCGGGCTCACAGATCGAGGCGCACTGCACTGTCAGTCTGGCTCGTTGGCACCTGCATTCGGGGGGAGCATTAAAGATACTTGAAATTGTAACCACAAATCAATGTTTTAATGTCTCTATTAAAAATACATCATTAACACAATGATTTTCCTACTAATTTATAAACATGCAAAATGCATTTTCCTAAAGACACATAGTTTCGCTTTAATAGGTCACTTCAAATTTTGTCACAGGTTATCATACGGGTACTTGGGATACAAGAGATAGGTCATATGACTAAAGAAGAATGGTTTTCCTCTTTTCTTAATAATTTTATAAAGTTTGTTATGGGTATAACTTGTAGATCCTTCTTTTAAGGGTTTAGCCTTGTATTTATTTAATTAGCATCTAAAGTATTCCTTTCGAGTTCCCAAAATATAAGAACACTAATTAGTAGTTCATAACACTGTATTGTAATGAATCTATGCATTATGCATTTGTCAATACTCTAAGACCCTTTCTCGATAATAATAACCAATTTATTTTTATATTTTGTTCTTTTTTTAATGGTAACAATGCATAGGGGCATATTCGAAGGGGACTCACCCATTCGCTTTGATTACGGAGCTAACTCGATGGGGACATCAAGTGAGGCCCTTATATAGTGATGTATAGCCACATGGAGATTTGACCTCGAGACTTGCTCACAACTTAAAGCACTCAACCACTTAATCTATCCCACCGAGTTGTGCAACGAATCCACTAAGGTAAGGAAATAACTACGACCTTTTAAGTGATCTCTAAACAAGAGTTGTAGGTTCAACCAGTCATTATAAGAAAGTAGATAATTAAAAACACGGTAGCTAACTAGCAGTTAACCTAGGTACACAATAATGAAAAATTTTACTCCATAATTTGGTACATAAAGTCTGTTTTTAAACACTATTAAACCTTTTTCATTAAAACTATACTTTGTTATTATATTTTAGATGTATTCTGAGTTATCTTTTGTTTTAAATTCTGGTATTCTAAATCCTTCTTTATTCCTTCTTCCATTTTATCTTCCAAATCAATTTTGTAATCGCTAATGGAAGCTACAAAACTTTTTATTGCATTCTTGTTTAAGGCATCAACCACTTTGTTTTCCTTCCCTTTAATATGCTTGCATTGTGTTATCACTCTAGGAAACTCCTCTAGGTTGTAGCTTGAGGATGCCTGGTAACTTACAATGTTTTTAGGGTTTTCTGATATGGATCAAGTCAGTTGACCTATATAACCTTTCCACTCTCAAGGCATGCATAAAACACACTCATTTACAAGGCTTTTAGTTACAATTTCTTAGAAGTTCGACAATAAGGTGCAGGGATGGAGAAGTCACCACGCTGGTGGAATTACATACAAAACACATGCATATAAATGGCTAAATCCTAATGAGGATGGTATTTATAAATCAAATAGCACTAATAAACCAATAAGATGACAGCTATTAGCTTTTTAATCAATCTGAAAATGACCTAAATACACATTCAGGCATAAATATAGTAAAGAAAGAGATGATGGTTGAACAGATCACAACAAAAGAGCTTATATCATGAATAAGTAAAATGAGAAGCTTGAAAGCATTATCGACTCATAAATCCTCGAAGTTGAACCTTTATTATAAAATCAGTCTCATGCTTTATAGCCTTCTACAAAAAATACAAATCTTAAAACTTCGATCTGTTTTCACAAAAAATACTCATAAGTGATAGTTTTTTCATATTAGGGTTTACAACCCTAGATAACTATTTGTCTATCTATTTCAAATATCTAGTTCACTGAGCGAATAATAAATAACTGTAGTAATCGCTGATAATCACCACTGTTGGTTCAGTGTAAAATTGTCGCCAAAAGCCAGTGTTTCGGCGGTTAACTGACGTAACCTTTCTTGTTTAATCCACTGGAATTTTATACCTTGTCTCCGCGGTTGACGATCAGAAGCTCTAAACTCTAACCCATCGGTGCCCCAGGTCTGAATGTTGCCACAGTGTCAGCGTCTCCAATTACTAGCATCACGACAGTTTCTACATTGGCGATCGGAAGCTGTTTCCTCTAGCCCATCGACGCTTTCCATCACTAGCTTATCGGCGATCAGAAGTTGTTTCCTCTAACCCATCGGCGCCCTAAGCCTCAACACTGCCACAGTGTCGAAGCTTTACCACTAGCTTTGCGATCGAAAATCCAAAGCTCTAGCCACTATCCCATCGGTGCCTTAGACCGGAATGCTGCCGCTTTTTCGGAGGTGAAATGAATTAATTTTATCGCTGTCGAAAGTTGTTTAACGAAGGAATCAACAAATTAGTCCTCTATGTTGTCGATGGATATTCTTGTTATTCACCGATGCGCGTTGTCTCTTTTGTTTTATTTTTTCAAAATTTTATATTTTTAACTATCGGCAATTTTGCTTTATCGCTATTAGAGGTCAGTGGAAGTTTGAATTGAAGCTTTAGTTCCCTATGCCACCGCTGTTTCAGAGGTGAAACGAACTAATTTTATCGCTATCGAAATTATTTTTGTCATTTATCGGAGGCCTTTTCCATTGCCTTACCGACACTGTGGAGATTGTTAGTTGTAAACTTGTCGATTTGTAGTCCTTAGTTCTTTCGATCGCCAATGATTCTCTATTGTGGCAGAACCCGTAGTCAGTCTGTCTCCCACCATGGTAGCTCCTTAGTGAATTATCTTGCCGATGGTTAGTGTTTTCAAGCTTGACACTTTATTAAGCAGTGGTTCCGATTTTTTATACATGACTTTGGTGGCATTTAGTGCTTTATATCATCAACATTGCGGAACCTTTCATATTTTCCTCACCGATACGTAGTCCTTAGAACCTCTGATCGTTGATGTTTTCATCTCATCGTGGAAGTCATAGTCCATATGTTTATCAGTGGCTAATGAGATGTTCTGATCCTTGTCTAAGCCACTGAAAGCTACAACTTGTGACATTTTCATTAAAAGCAGAGGCTTTCAAACTGTCAATGATATTCATATCCCTCATTGCATGAATTAGATTCTTCATACTATCAAAATAAATTATTTTTGGAGATAACATCTGGCTCCTACTTGGGGATGGGAACCTCCCAGTGAGGTCCCAAGAACCCCAGACCAAAATGCCTTTCCCTAAAAGAAACAAGTAAATTAACACTATCCTTTATTATTCCATTGGGCATGGAGTTTATTCTGAAATCAAAACAACCTACTATCTACTAATTTACAATCATAAGGCCTCAGAACCTCAAATAAAATAAAGCTTCAAGAACCGCCCATTTACTGGGCCATCAAATACCTCTTCAACTTCCAGAATCTACAATTTGAAGGTGTTATTCTTTTGTACCTGGGTTATCACAAAAGGGCCAATCCACAAAGAGTCAAATTTTCCATGTTTCCCCTTGTCCTGTCTGACAGCATCCCACTTGAGGACCCAATCTCCGACCTGGAAGTTGTATGCCTTTGCTCTTTTGTCAAACATGTTGTTTATCCTTTGTTGATGAGATTCTGATTTTCATACAACTTGCTCCCTTAATTGTTGTAATTCTACCAAATCCATCATCCTTCTTACCATATCCTTTGGTTCATCCTCCTCTTCCTGAAAGAAATTTTCCACTGGAAGGATGAGCTGGATAGGTAAGATGTCCTCAGTGCCATAAACTAGTTTGAATGGAGAATTCCCTATGGATCTTTTGTCTATTATCCTTTCAGCCCATAAAGCAAACTTAAGCTTTGAATACCAGCTTTTCTGATTTGTCTCTAGTAGTTTTCTAATGATTCTGACTAAGCATTTGTTGGATGACTCATCCAGGTCATTGCCTTATGGGTAATAGGATGTGGAGTGCACCAGTTGAATACCCATCGATACACACATTTTAACTAATTCCCCAGCCTTAAAAGTTGGTGCATTATCAGTTACTAACCTTACTAGGCAACCAAACCTACTGATAATGTTCTCATATAAAAATCTCTTGATGACTTGATGAGTGGCATTTCTGGTGGGTACGGCTTCTATCCATTTGGTAAAGTAGTTAGTGGCTACTAAGATCCATTTATGTTGTCCACTGGAAGATGGATTTATTTCACCTATGAAATCCAGATCCCATTGCTGGAAAGGCCCATTCATTGTAACATGCCTAAGGGGCAAGGATTTGAGCTGTTGCTTCCCCATAAATCGTTGAAATTGGTCACAGGCCCTTACAAAAGTGCATACATCGGCAAAGAGGACTGGCCAATGGTATCTTCCTCTTAAGATATTGTGGGCTGTGGTTTTCTAGTAGTGGTGTCCTCCACATGTACTGGAATGAAAGTGATGCATTACCTGCTCTGCTTCCTCTTTATCTAGACACCTTAACAAAATTCCAGACTGATCCCTCCAATACAATAGTTTGTCAATTATGCAAAACTTATAATATTTCAACTTAAGAGATCATGCTTGGTTAGAAGTGAGATCAGGAAAAACTTTTAATTTTTGCAAAAATTGAATGATACCTGAGTACCACTCACATGAAGATATGTTCTCAGCTACTGATGGACTGTTATTCTGATCTTGATTTACTTTTGTTTTAGTTGCTACCATAGTCTACACCTTTGCTGATCTGACACATGTGAAATTTATTCCCATTAGTTCACAGTTTTCTTTGGCCATGATTTTGGCCAGACCTAATCCCCTTACCATCTTGGTGGGTTTCACCTCTACATCATACTCAATGAGTTTGGAAATACACTTAGCTCTTTTCCCATCAATGTCAAGCTGAGTCAAAACATCCTTCACAGCAGCTGAAGGGACATATGCAATGAGCTTTGCATGGAGAATGTAGATTCCTAAAGTCTTCAAAGATTTTATGAGAGAATAGGCCTGCTTCTCAATTGGGTCATACTTCAGCTCAGTATCTCTCAGGGTTTTGCTGAAAAAAATCAATTGGATGATAAAGACCTTCATCATTTTTTTGTAATAGTACAGATGCCACTGTGTCATAAGATGCAAAAGATAAAATGTAAAAACCCTTGGTGTAGTCAGGACTAATCAGGGTTGGGGCCCTCATGATGGCTTTCTTAATTTCTTCAAAAGAATTTCTTTCCTGGTCAATCCACTTTATTTCTGCATCCTTTTTTAGCATGACTGTTATGTGCTTTACCAGGTCAGAGAAATTAGGAATGAATCTCCTGACAAAGTTTATCTTGCCTAAAAAGGACTGAATGTCTCTTTTTGACCTTGGTATTGACAGCTGCTGAATTGCTTCCACCCTTACCGGATTGATCTTTACACCTTCAGCTGAGACTATGTGGCCTTGGAGATTTCCTTCATTGAGTGCAAACTGAGACTTCTTGGAGTTCAGTGATAATCCATACCTTCTATACTTCAGAAATACCTTCCTTAAATGCTGTAAGTGGTCATGATGGCTGTGAGAGTAAACTGTTAAGTCATCCAAATATATCAGCACAAATTTATCTTTTATCCCTACAAAATTTAGGTCCATGGCTCTCTGAAAAGTAGCCCCAGCAGTCATTAGCCCAAATGGAATTTTAGCATACATGAAGGTGCCCCAAGGGGTGGTAAAGATAGTCTTCTCCTGGTCATCAGGGTGCATAGCAACTTGGTTGTATCCAGAGAATCCATCAAGGAAGGACATAACTCTATCCCTCGAGACTTTGTACAATAGGTGTTCCATCTTGGGCAGTGGATAGTTGTCCTTCTTGGAACACTTGTTCAGGTTTCAAAAATCCACAAAAAACCTGATTTCTCCATTTTTCTTTCTTACCACTACCAAGTTTGCAATCCACTTGGAATATCTGAGGGGAATTATGATCTTGGCTTTAAGGAGCTTGTGGATCTCTTTTTCAATCACTGGTAATAGGAGAGGGATGATGGGTCTTAGCTTCTGTTTGAAAGGAATGGTGTCCTTCTCCAAAGGAATTTTGTGCTGGATGATATTGGTATCATAAGTTTTTAGGTCACTATACTCCCAGGAAAAAACATCAACAAACTCTTTTATCAAGCTGCAAAATTTAGACTTTTGATCACCATTCAACCCCGTGGAAAGATTTATCAGTTTAGGATGTGTTTGGCTTCCTATGTTCTACTCTTGGATAGCAGGGTCTAGCTCCTTTTTGGTAGGCTTGAGAGGGATGTCATTGTGATCAAACAGTTCTTCCAGTGGCACTAGACCTCGGGGTATGTAGTTGCTAGGCAATTGGACAATATTCTGCTCAGTCACTTTATCTTATAACTTGAGCTGTTTGGATTCCTCCATGTTAAGGTTTTCCTAGTCTATGTGTATGCCAGAGAATTCATCTACTAACTGAATGAATTTACTAAGCTCCTCATCATTCTCAAACACCCTCCAAAATTTTACATTGTCTGGAAGAGAGGGTCTGTACTTGACCTGAGCATCATAGCTGAGCTTAGGGGGTAAAGGAGGAACAAACAGACTTGTAGAGACAGCCAGGTGATTCAAATCCCTGGGAATATATGACATTTCAAAAAACATAAAGGATTCTCTGAGTTTCCATACCTCATCCCTGTAGGCCTTCAATCTAATATTTTTTGTCTAAAAAGTGTTGTTGACCTGTTGTATGATGAGGTCTGCATCTCCAAAAATATTCATGCACATGATCCCCATCTCCTTGGCAGATTTAACTCCTAGCAGCAAGGCTTCATATTCTGCTACGTTGTTCATGGCCCTTGAAATCAAGCTTATAAGGCAGGTGAATGTTTTCCTTAGATGGGGAGATCAATACTACACCCACGCCTGCTAAGCTTTGAGTGCTAGCCCCATCAAAATACATGGTCCAGATTTCCATTGTTACTTCTTTGGGATGCTGACAGGTGGGCTTAGTGAGCTGAACTGATGTCTACTGATTATCACCTATTTGCAAAATGCAAGACCCAAAATCAGTGTCCATTACATAAATGGGGTGATTCACTGAGTGGCTCTCCTTGCTTATAATGTATGCTAGCTGATTTTCCCTATACAATCTCTTAGTCTCCCCTCGAAACATGGGAATGGTGGCATATGTGAGATCCATCCGAAGGGTGCCACCTAGACTTTTTCTCCATGACTGAGACAGCAAGAGGCCGAATTTTGGAGGAATATCGGCCACTACAATGTCCATCATTACGCTTTTCGAAGGTAGCTGCGTTAAGTTTACAACAAGGTCTTTGATGAGGCCCAAGCAGTTGACCTTCCTGGAGTCAAAGGAGAATAAATCATGGTAGGGCTTGGTGATTCTAAGGCCAATCTCATCCATCACAGCCTTTGGCATTAGGTTATGAGAGGCTCCTGAATCCAGCAGACAGTTATGGAGGATTTTATCATGGATGTTCAAGGATATATAGAATGGTGGGCAGGATACCTTTAGGTCTTTGATCATGGGGCCCAGGGTTACAACAGGCTTGTCATCTTGCAGGTTTATAAATTCAGTGTCAATGTGCACCTTGGGCTGAAGGGAATTTAGAATGGAGGTTTTAAATGCATCATTCTTCATTAGCTCAATTAAAGGGAAAGGGATTTTGAATTTTTGAATTTTAGACTCAAGGTTGAAAGAATAATGCAGCCTATCTAGAAACCTTACCTCATGAGCTGTAGGTTTGATTTGGACTTGGTCAGGTGTGGCTGAAGGTGCTGGTTTATGCAATGCTTTCGATGGGACAACCACTTTCTTTGGTAAAACAATAACCTTTCTAGCAGGTGCAGCAGGCTGCTTGATAGGTATGACATTCTTCTTGAGGGGAGAAACCAAGCTAGACCTCAGTTGGTAACCTCCCTGACCATCAGCTTGATAGACAACCTCTTCAATGATATGCTCATCAATTAGGGCTTCCTCATATTCTGCCTGTGTCAAAAACGATCAGTCCACCTCATCCTCCATGCAGTGGATATTGTCTTCAACTTCTCCTTCTTCTTGAATGAATTATGGCTCTACAACATTTTGAAATGGAGCTCTTATTCTCTTATCTTCTCCTTGATTTCTCTCCCTTCTGAGAATCTGAACTGGGGGGTTTCCTCTTCTATAATGAACAAAATTTGGGTTTTGAGGAGCAAAGTGACTTGGCCCTTTACCCCTCGTAGGTAGATGTCCTTGGTCCTTCAACTTAGACATTTTAGTAGTTAGGTTATCTAAAATTTTGGTCATTTTTTCAATCTTGTTCTCTAATGCCGAAGCCCCACTATAGTCCATTGGCTACTTTTTCCTGTCTATCTTCCCTTTGACCTTCTGAGATGCTAGAATGTTTGACTCTACTTCTAGGGCAACATCCTACATGAGTGATAAGGAGGCAGACCTCCTTTATCTGAGAATTAGGAAGAAGTCAGAGTCAAAGGCATTTGCATAAGTTATCCTACCTGAGGTATTAGTGGGCTTAATTTCAGTAGGGATCTTGTTGTACATATTGTTGAATCTCTTGGTAAAGTTGGAGACAGACTCCCCATTTTCTCTTTTTGGGTTGCTGAATTCTATGATATAGTAGAGGTGGTCTCTCCTTTCTCTGTAATTCTTTAGGAAAATGTCATCTAGGACCTCTATGCCTGCCACTGATCTAGCAGGCAGTTCCTTAAACCACTTTCTTGTTGAAATATTGTAACTTCGAATAATATTCTATATGTATCTTTTTGTGGCCCCCGATGGTCCTACTGGGAGAACCACTTGTATTACATTGTACCCCGATGCTCCTAATCGGAAGAACTAATAAGAGTCATGAGGTAGTCCCCTCTAATTGTAAAGGTGGGTCATCAACACCCCAGTGTGGTTACTTGAGCCTACATGTGTAACTCGAGCCTACATGTCAAATGAGTTAACTTAAGTGAACGAATGAATATAAATAGAGGTGTAGTGCTCCTCATTTGTGACACACACACTCTCACTTGTGTAGCGCATTAGTGGAGAAGAGAAGTAGCTGGAGAAGGAGGAGGATCAGGCTTTGATCTCCTTGCTGGTTTTATCTTTTATATTTTTGGGGCATCTATATTGAGGAAGATTTTGTTGGGTTTTTCCATTTAGGGTCTTCCCAGGATAAATCATTGTGTTCCTTTTTTTTGGTTGTGCTTGTTTATCTTTCAATGATCCTGTTTATATGCTTTTGTCATGAAAATGAAATGAAATACTGATGTCTTAGCTAAGAATATGAAAATTTAACATGGTATCAGAGCTAACCTGAGAAGAAGACATTATGCAGCTGCAAGATATAGGGCTTCTTACTTTTTGGGTCTCTCTCCACAATCCATCAGCAAAATTATGCTAGGCTCACTCTCCATTGAAGGTCGCATCTTTCTATCGAAGCAGAATTCGATTCCAAGCATTTTCAGTTTTTCGATATGGAAATTAGGGCTTTCTATAGAAGAGGAATTTTTGAGTGAGACTAGCATAGGATTCTTCTCCTCATAAAAACCAAAGTTTATAGACCTGGATCAAGAAATTTGGTTGGGTGGAACTCTGGGAAAGTCAAACCCCAGTTTGACCCCGAGCTAGAAAAACCCTAAATACTAAAACTACTAAGTTTTGGTACATTTGCTATATCTCACGATCGGAGAAGTATCAAGTGCTGAAAATTGCAGGGGCTGAATATGAAATCCTGAATAACACTGTTTCCAAACTTCAGCCTCATATTCTCTGTATTCCAGGATATATGATCTCTCCAAGTTAGGGTTCCAGCCTCCTCCAGAATTCATCCCTAAACAGGACACCTGGGGAGAATTGAAATATATTGCTCTACCAAGGTCCAAATAGAATTCCTAAAGATTTTCCAGAAATGGCATGAACTTTAATTTCGGTGGTCCAAATTTCAGACTCAGAAGATGAACCTGTGACACGTGTAATTCCATACAACTTTGTTATTCTGAACAGTCCTCTAACAAGTCACCTTGGGAAAAGGATCATAAATCCCAATTGGTGAAACCAATTCTAATAAAAACTATGGTTTTGAATTAGGGACATGCGAGGTTATATTAGTACCCAATTTCAGAGATAGAGGAGTATTAATTTCGGAGATATCACAGAAACAGTAACAGGCATTTCTGCAGAAGAAATTGAAAAATTAGGGCTTCCTGTTCCGAAAGCTTCCCTCCATTGTTTTCAGAAAAGGAGTACATTGGAAAACTCCATTTGAAGAGATATATCTGTCTATCCAATTAGATCTGAAATATTCCAAGTTTTGAAAATTAGTGTTTCTGTGACAAACCCTACATCAGCTAGCTCCGGAACCAGGATGAACACCTCAAATCGGTAAGATCTAATCCTTTGCTATTTTCATTTGAGGTTCTCATTTCAAAGTGATCTATCACATCATCTTGATGAAAATCTTTGGGAAGTTGACAAATTCCAAGCTTGGAAGTATATGACCTCTCTGAAGAAAATGGATTGGACACCTATATGAGTATAGAGGTTCCAGTTTCAGAGGGAGATGAGGCTAGAAGCCTTTCACAAGAAGAACTTGGTCAAGGCTAAGAAGATCATTGTTGATTTAGTCATGAATCAACTTTTACTACAAGTTTCTCCCCAAAGACAACGAAGATGTTTGATTCCTTGGCCAAGCTATTCCAAGGGAAGAACATAAATCAGAATATGACTTTGAGAAAATAGTTGAAGGAAGTGAAAATCCAAAATGCAGAGACCATGCAGTCATACTTTACAAGGGTCTCTCAAATCAAAGAACAACTTGAAGCGGTAAGTGAAGAATGTAGAAGCGGTGATGGCCACCTTGAATGGCCTCCCGGGATCATGGGATTCATGCAAAGAATGTATGCCAGAAGGAAGTAATTGGTCTCAGCTCGACTCATAAGAAGAGAAGAAGAAGATGGGAACAATTAAAGATCAAGCTCTCACCATTCAAAGAACATCCCTCAAGCAATGAGGAATATGAAGAACTCAATTCTTGTCATTTGGATAAGAAATGATGATTCCATGAATGAAGAAGATGATAAAGCAGAATGATCAAGATGGAGTCTACCCACAAAACAAATAAAAGATAAGTATTCAATTGTGATTTCATGATATTGTTTTGTTATACATTTGATTATATTCAGTTGATGTGTTATGCATGATAGATTGTTTGCATTAATGACTGTATACTACTAATATGCATGTGATGGGTAAGTAGCTCATGGTGCTATACAACTCTCCATTGCTACTTATCAAACCTCTTTGCTGACATATTGGATTAGTGCACAATCTCAATAATGTCATGGTGGAGATGGAAGGCATCTAGAAAGTTTATGTGAGATATGGATGAATGCTATATTGACTAAATAG
>LPNX010529673.1:203279-240300 GCA_001517045.1 Pseudotsuga menziesii | reverse complement strand
CTTACTCCAGGAAGCAAGGTACACTTCCTTCAAAACTATCATGGTAGTTTCTTCCATGATGAAGTAAAGACAAGCCTTCCTTAATGGTATGATTGAGGAGGATTTTTACATCGAATAGTCATGAGGATTTGAAGTTGAAGACAGATGGAATCAAGTATGCAAGTTGAAGAAGGCCCTCTATGGCCTGAATCAAGCTCCCAGAGCTTGGTATGGAAGAATAGATAGTTTCTTGATGAGCATGGGATTTTCCAAGAGTAAAGTCGATCCTAACCTTTCCTACAAGGTTGTAGAATATGTACCTATCATTCTATTACTATATGTGGATGACTTATTCTTGACAGGGAATGAGAAATAGATCATGGAAAGCAAGAAGAAACTAGCAGAAGAATTTGAGATGAAAGACCTTGGGTTAATGCATTATTTCCTAAGTCTGGAAGTATGGAAAAGTTCAGAAGGAATATTTCTCAACCAAGGAAAGTATGTGGTAGAGATATTGAAGAGATTCAATATCTCTGCAGGTTTTGCTTGTCTGAATAAAAAACCTTCCCTGCTGTAGTATCCTGCATCTCACTAGGTAGCCATGAAATATCTAGTTTTTCGAAAATGACTTCATCATCTGGAAATGGATCTGAAGACACACCATGAACCATGGCGCTTTCTTGATTAACTACTTCAGTTGTGTTGCTTCCTCTATCAACTGCTGGTCTTCAGAATGAGATATTTCAACCTTCTTTTTCTATTGCTCTTTTAATATTTCACTTCTTAACACTAAAAATACTGCTGATAATTTAGTCTCGGTGAGACTAACCTCTTCTGCTGAATTTGATGGCTTTTTCCCCTTTGCATGATGAGAAACTAGAGTTTTTAGAACTGCTTCTTTCTCAATCTTTGTTTTTTCATCTGAAGAATCATCATCAAGTAATGTTACCTCTTTTGCATTTAATCTAGGGTTTAACAATTTTTTCATACTGAGCCTTAACTTGTTCCTTGGTCTAGTTTTAGGTCTCCATGTTGAGGAAAGCTCTCCCAACATCTTCAAAATTTTACCTTGATGTTTAATTGTAGCAAACTCCATGGATGCAACTTTGGTCTTCTTTTTCTTTGACCTCTTTGATTCATCTTCTTGGCTGTAGCCTTCCATGTATGTGTTAACCCTAGAATCGGTTTTGACAGCAAATTCATATTCTTCTAAAAGATATCCCTCATCCTCATATAAGATAGTGATGGGGCTCCTTTGCCGGACCTAGATGTTTTCTTCTTTTACAGCAATCTTCTCTGTGGCAACAGTTTTCTCTTCACTAAAAATTTATGTTGTTACCCTTCCCTGCACAAGCTGACCTTCATTTTTTGTAAACAATGAGCTTTTGTCCTTGCTATCAGCTGAAGACTAATGAGGTTCATAGTTTCCTTTTAAGGACTCTGGTACTTATTCAATTTTAATATCTTTTTTGTCTTCAACCTTGATTTTCTGACCTAGTTTCCTAACTAGGGTTTTCCCTTTGTCTACATGATTTTTGGTTTGCTGCTCTTCTTGTTTGATTTGAAAACCAGACCAGAAAAGAAAATAATCCCTTGTCTTCCCTTATTTTTGAAGAGAAGTACTTATGATCAACTTAATCAAACCATGATGGAAAATTGACTGTGTAGTATGATCATGATGCCCCTTAACTCTACTTGACATCTTCTACAAACTTTTAAACAAAAAGAAAGGAAGACTCATTTTGGATTCATCCACCAAATGCTGTAAGAACCTAAAATGGTATTTGAACACATAGGAATATCTCCCCTCAAAGGTGATATAGCTTTGTAAGACCTTAATGGGCTCCACCCATTCTTCTCTGAAATTTTGGATTAGTATTCCTTTGCTCCATTCTGGTGTGATGCCAAGTAAAAGGTACCTCTGGGCATTAAAAGTGAAAGGAAAATTTTTGAACCACATTTCACCTTCATTTCTAACTCCTGTAGCTTCAGCAACTAGCTCCACTGTCAATTTAAACTTCAGGATATCAAACACTACCATGTCCTGGTTATAGCATAGGGAAAATTTATATGAGACTTCAGTATTATAGGAATCGATCTTCTTGAAGAAATCTAACCAACCAGCCTTTCGAAAAAGCTCTGCACAATCTGGAAATTGGTCAATCCATTTCAGATCTGTGGGCTTAGCCCTATTTGTTTTGCCACTTTTTCCCATCTACTCTCAATGACTAAAAACCTGTGTACATTTAAAGCCCTTTGAATGACCTAACAGTTCCTTTTTTCTTCTCGAGCTTCTAAGGTTTGATAGTCAGCTTGTTTCAATCCTCTTTGACTATTTTCTCTTGATTATTTTAACAATCTGCTTTTGTTTTTAATGCAGGACAAGCTTTGTATCAATCTTGAGTGATTTAGGTCAACAGAGTGCCCCAAATTATTCAATAACAATGTTGCTAGAAATAACAATTATCCAAGCTATTCATTTAGATGTTAGATCATCTCTAGAATGCATGAAAACAACTGTGTTTTATGACTCTGCTCAAACAGTACACTTGGCTCCTTTTAATGTCACTTATGAGATCTCTGTTTGCAAAAAGGACTTTGCATTAATGCTCTCAAAATCCTTCTTCTTAAATCAACTTGTGAATGTATAACCAGTGAACGGAAAAATATGAAAACAATCTGATATCTGTGAGCTTTCTGCTCCAACTTATATTTATCACTAAAACCAGTCAGCTTCTAGCTCCAAATTTAGACTAGGCTTCAGGAAATTGATATGCTCAACTCACTTATTGCATTGGTTAGAAGTAACTAGTACTTTGTGAAACTATGGTCGCCACAAACTGAACAGAGCTTCTTCTTACTACACTTTCAGGTCTTGATAGGGTAATAGTTCAATAAAATTGCCACTTTTCAACTTATTCTTGCTCTGCTGCAGACGCTTAAACTCAATGTATGAGCTGTCTGATTGTCAAATTTAGCTCTACAAGTGTCTTCGGGTGTCCAATTTGATTCCAGGTGGCGAAACGAGAAATCCCTAAATCCTTTCTGCAACGACGAAAACCCTAACTCCTCTTTGTAACTTCAACTCCTGGGTTTTTGGCAAATTTCCTCACTCCACTTAGTCTCTAGCTCCGCAACGCATGTATGGAGAACTCCTTTCACTTCAAACCAAGCTCATTTGTCTACCTGTCACAATTTTCCCAACTCTAACTAATGATTTGCCACGATCTCCTTCCTGCTGTCAAACACACCTGTTTGCATGATCATCATTGAAGACACACGTATCAAAAGCCTTCAAGCATGTGATTTGTCATCAAAAACCAAAATCATGGGTGAATTTTGCTTAAAAACCAGCGTTTTCTGCACGTGCGATATTCTTGTAGCGTTGCTGTGTAAACTTTTTGCAGTTGCACTACAAGAATAATTTGAATTCAATTTTGGTGTTGTTTTAATCATTTTTCATTTTGAGTGAGGTTTAAATGATGAAATATGATCATAATGTTGTTTGTGAACTTAATTAATCCATATAATGTCTTAAAAAACCCTTCAGGACCTAAGGAAATAAAACATAATAAGAACCTAAAGGCAAAACCTGAAAATTTCACTCAAAACCAAAAATTTTCCAAAGAAAATAAAAGATCAAACTCAAGCAAATAAGCAAACTTAAAATAAAAATGACAATCAAAATATAAAATTGAAAGAAACAAGTTCATGACTTAACATCTGGCTCCAGCTGTGGGATGAAGTCCTCCCTGTGAGGCTTCAAGAACCTATAGACCAGTGCCTTCTTTTCTGCTACCTACTTGTCTGGAAAATTTCCATTGGGTTATGTAGTCCTTATTATGCTTCACTCACACCAGTATATACAATGAAAATGAAAATCTCCTCAACGACTGTAAAAATTCTCGAGGAATCGTCCATTGACAGGACTTGACAATTCCTCACCTTCCAAAGACTACAGGACAAAAGTGTTATTCTCCAAAATCTTAGATACTAGGAAAGGGACAAACCACAGGTTGTCAAACTTACCATGCTTCCCTTTTTTCTCTTTCCTTGCATCCCACCTTAAAACCATATCACCAACTGAGAAAGTGTTTTCTTTGACATTTCTATCAAATCTGTTTTTGATCTTCAATCTGTACAACTGTGCTCTTTCTTCTACCTTTTCCCTGTTCTGCTGCAACTCTATCATCTCATAAATCCTTCTCTACATATCATTTGGCTCTTCCTGAGAATTCTGAAGAAATTTCATCACTGGGATTCCCAATTGAACAGGAAAAACTGCATCTGTACCATAAACTAACTGGAAGGGAGAAGTTCCAATTGCTTGTTTTACTGTTATCCTATTAGCCCACAATGCATATTTCAGCATTGAATCCCAGGACCTCTTGTTATGTTTGAGGAACATTCTGATACTCTGGATGATTTTTTTATTAGAGAATTCAGCCAAACCATTACCCTGGGGATAGTAACGAGTGGAATGTTTTAGTAAGATACCATTTTTTTCACAAAAGGTCTCCATTGATTTGGAATTGAAAGCCTTTGCATTATCTGTTACCAATTTCTGAGGACAGCCAAACCTACTCAGGATATTCTCCTCAATAAATTCCATGATGACTTTGTCTATGGCATTCCTAGTAGGGATGGCTTCTACCTATTTGGTAAAGAAGTCTGTTGCAGTTAGGATCCACCTATGTTGCCTTGAGGAAGCTGGATTTATTTCCCCAATAAAATATAGACCCCATTGTTGGAAAGGAGCACTTACTGCAATAGGTTTTAAGGGCAATGACAGCAACTTTTGTTTACCAGCAAACTTCTGGCAAGGAATACAGGCTCTTACCTACTGATAAACATCTGCAAACAGAGAAGGCCAATAATACCCAGCTCATAAAATCCTGTATGATGTTGTCTTCCAGTACTTATTCCCTATACAAGCACCCTCATGAGATTTAGAAATTACTCCTTCAATTTCAGATTTGTCCAAACATCTGAGTAGAATACCACCTGGGTCCTTCGAGAACAACTGCTCTTCTACTAGACAATACTTAGTAGCTTTAAGCTTTAAGGATCTTGCAGCTTTCCTATCTAAATGCTCGGGACATTGCAAGAACAACAAAAAATAAACAATGTCTGCATACCATGTTGATGATGAATAATAGTCCATGATCTTCTCTTTTTCCAGTACTTCCTGATCTTCCTCTTGAGCTAATTCTTCAGCCATGACATGCAATCCCAGAGACTGATAATTTGATTCGGCCAGTAGCTTGGCTAAACCTTGTCCCTTGACAATTTTGGTAGGTCTGATCTCTACATCATATTCCATGATTTTATCAATCCACCTGCCTCTTTTCCCTTCACTATCAGGCTGTGTTAACACATCTTTTATAGCAACATTAGGCACAAATGAAATAAGTTTAGAATGCAGAACATAGATTCTGAAAAACTTTAAATCTTTTACCAGAGCATAGGCCTATTTTTCTAAGATATTGCACTTCAGTTCAGAATCTCTAAGAGTTTTGCTGAAGAAAGAAATAGGCTGCTCCAATCCTTCCTTATTCTTCTGCAACAGAACAGCTGCTATTGTATCCTCTGATGCAAATGAGAATGTAAGAAATTCTCTAGTAAAATCTGGGCTTACTGATACAGGAGCTTCAGTAAGAGCCATTTTAATCTTCTCAAATGCATTCTTTGCTTCAGTGGTCCATCTGACTTCCTGATCCTTTTTCAGCATGACAGTGATCTGTTTAATAGTCTCAACAAAGTTTGGTATAAACCAACGCAGAAAGTTGATTTTACCAATGAATGATTGGACATCCTTTTTACTCCTAGGTAAACTTATTTTCAATATAGCTTTTACCCTCTCAGGATCAATCCTTATACCATCAGTAGACACTAAATGACCAAGCAATTTACCTTCTTGTACAGCGAAGTGTGACTTCTATGGATTCAAAGACAAGCCAAACTTTCTACACTTCAGGAAAGTCTGCTTCAAATGTTTCAAATGTTCATCATCTGATTGTGAGAAAACAGTAATATCATCCAAGTAGATTATCACAAACTTGTCCTTTTCTCCGACAAAGGCAATATCCATAGCCCTCTAGAAGGTTGCTCCAGCATTCATTAACCCAAAGGGCATCTTGTCATACATAAAAGTTCCCCAGGGGGTTGTAAAGGCTGTCTTCTCCTTATCATCAGGATGCATAGATATCTGATTGTACCCTGAGAAACCATCAACCATAGAGATCCTCTTTGCCTCAACTACTTTTTGCAATATCTGCTCAATTTTAGGCAAAGGGTAATTATCCTTTAACGAAGATCTATTCAAATTTCTGAAGTCATCACACAACCTGATTTCTCCATTCTTCTTTCTGACAGGAACCAGATTAGCCACCCATGAAGAATACCTGAGAGGCACTATGATCTTGGCATCCAACAGCTTCTTCACTTCTTTTTCGATAACATGAAATAAGGATGGATTAATCCTTCTTAATTTCTGACGAAAAGGTTTGACATTTGGTTTTAAAGGGACTTTATGCTGTATGATTCCTTTGTCATAAGTTCTCAGTTCCTCATAAGACCATGCAAAAACATCTACATGCTATTTTAATAGTTTAATATACCTGTTTCTTTGTTCAAATGTAAGTGATTTAGAAATTTTGACCATTCTAGGATGTTTTGCAGAACCAATATTACACTCTATCACATTCTCTTCTGAAGACTGAACAACAGGCTTTGAAAGTGTATCATCCTTTGTAAATATTATTTCGAGAGGTACCAAACCTTTTGGGATGAAGTTGCTTTTTAGTTCAATAATTTTATGTCCAACTATCTCATCTTCAGCAATCTCATCCACCTGTCCCTTTTCTTCATCCTCCTCTTGATCGATCAGGGAATTTGAAAACTCATGTGTAAGCTCTAGGAACCTTTTAATCTCAATGTCATCCTCAAACACTCTCCACTACCTTACATTATCAGGTACAGATGGTCTGTACCTCACTTCAATGGGATATCTCAACTAAGTGGTCTTGGGAATTCTAAAGTGTGTAGCAGCCAAGGCCAATGAATCTGCAGTCTGATTATGATCTCTTGGAATATGGGTAATATTAAAAGCTACAAAATAATTTTCAAGCATATCCCATACCTCATTTCGATAAATTTTCAGCAAACCCTGCTTCACTTGATAATTGTTCTTCACCTGTTGAACAACCAATTCGGAGTCGCCATATGCAGAAATCTGCTGAATGCCCAAATATTTGGCAACTTTTAATCCTAACAGCAAAGCTTCATATTCAACAGTATTGTTTGTAGTAATAAACTCCAATTTATACATCAGCTTTACTGTTTCACCTCCAGGGGATATGAGAAGAACCCCTGCACCTGCTCCTTCTTTACAAGAGGAACCATCAAAGTATAATTGCCATAGTTCATCTTCTTCTTCTCTGCTGCAATTTACAGGCTATTCTTTCTCAACTTGTAACAAACCAGCAGTATTGTCTTCCTCACTGAAATGTAACATACAAGTACCAAGGTCTTTATCAACAACATACAGCGGGTGGTTGGTTGGGTTTTTATCATCCGTCACAATATATGAAAACTCAAGCTCTATGTATAGCCTTCTATTTTCTCCTCCAAACACAGGAATAGTGGCATATGAAAGATCCATTTGTAAGGTCCCACCAACCTTTTTTGCCCAAGACCTAGAAAGAAGTAACCCAAACTTTGGTGTAATATCAGCTACCACAACATCCATGATCACACTTTTCATGGGTAACTGAGCCAAGCTGACAACCATGTCCTTTATTACCCCTAAACACTTCACTGCTCGGGAATCAAATGCATACAGATCATGATAGGGTTTGGTGATACTTAAACCTAAAGCTTCCATAACGGCCTTTGGCATCAAATTGTGTGATGCTCCCGAATCTAACAAACAACTGTGTATCATATGTTCATGGACTGTCAGAGTGATATAGAATGGAGGTGAAGCACCTGCTTCATTTTCAGTCTTTTCAGCCAGGGACGATCCAATGAAAGTCCTAGGGTTTTCTTCTTGCAAATTTACTGTGTCTGAAACAGGCTGGTTACTCACTGAATTCATCACCTTTAAAATTGTTTCTTTATATGAAGGATTTTTTAGTAATTTAGTTAAAGGTACATGAATCTTTAACTTTCCTAATTCATTCTCCAAACTAAAATTTTGGACAATTTTATTTACCTCTTCAACCTCTGCAGTCTTCTTTGGTTTTTTCGAAACCTGCTTTTTCTCTATCACAGGATCAGATGCTTGTTTAGCAGGAACAGTTGCTTTCTTCTTCGAGGCTTGTACCACCTGTTTTGGACCTGACCTCGGGTTCACAGTCTTTTTAAGTTCATTTTGATAAACAATAGCAGTTACAGCAGTCTTTTCCAGACCTAGATCATCCTCTGTCTCGAACATGTCAGCATCATAGTATTCTACATTTAGAAATTCTTCCTCAGTGACAAAACCCCCAGACAATCCTTCTCCAAATGATTCATATCTTGGTCAGTCTCATCAAAGATCAACTCATCATCAACTTCTTCCTCATCAACCACATTGTTCTGAAGAGGTGGTGGAACTCTTTGGTCCTCATTTTCTCTCCTTTCTCGCTGGATATCATTGTTCCTTCGTTCTCTAGGCATGAAACGGGGAGCAAAATTCCTTCTAAACTGGTTCTGAGTGTTAGGATTTCGTTCACTTTCTGGAACAGGCTTGCTGTAATTTTACTCAAGCTCTAATTTATTCAATTTTGCAATCAATATTTTCACCAACTTAGCCATTTCATCAATCTTTCCTTCAGCAGAATTAGAAGCTGAACCTCCGGGAGCTACTTCCTTTTTTCCTTTTCTATCATAAAGCTGCTGAGCTGTTTCCTTCTTCAGTCTATTGGAAGCTAATATGTTGGATTCTACCTCCAGAGCTGCATCCTGCATATTCAACAAAGAAATAGGCCTCCTCTCTCTTAATAATAAAGAGAATTCATGGTCGAAAGCATTTTCATATGTCAGTTTAGCTGATGTCTCTGTAGGCTTTATTTTAGCAGGAATTCCACTATACATCTTGTTAAACCTCTTTGAAAAGTCTGCAATTGTTTCATCCTTTTTTCTCCTAAGAGCTCCAAACTCAATTATGTAGTATGTATGGTCTTTGGTATCACCCCATTGTCTCATAAAGAGATCACAGATTTCTTCAATAATAGTGATGGAATTAGCAAGTAACTCTCTGAACCATTTCTTTACATCTCCATCAAGGCTCTGCATGAACATTCTCATCCATACATCCTTGGCCTCAATGTTTTGGTTATCAACATAACTAAGGAAATCTTCCCAGTGTTCTTCAACTGTAGTTCCCCCCTGCCCATTGAATCTAGGAAAATATTTCTGATAGTCTCCTCCAGGCAGTGCATTTAAAGGATGAGGCAGAACTAATGGTGCATATCTGGCTGCAACCATATGGTCCATCATGTCTATAGGATGATTTTGGGCTGCCATTTTAGGACTGACTGATTTTGGTGATGAAGAGGTTTGGCTGGAACTTGGCTGAAAGGGGTTTCTACCTACTTTCAATTGAAAAAGAGGTATCTTACCAGGAGAGGCAGTTTTAGCTTTTATGAAGGATTGAGGATTGGTAAAAATTTGGAAACTACTGTCAGGAATTGTTGGTTTTACCCAAGGTGAAGTTTCTTCTCCTTTCTTTGACACAGATAAAGCTAATGAACCATCCAACTGGTGAGGGTCAGATAGGGAAGGTAATGACTAAGATCTTTTAATCTTTCTTGATGTCCTCAATATCTATTCAGGATTTGTAACACCCAATTTCAATGGTGAAGTAGGTCTGTTCCTAGTTCCCACTCCTCTAGAAGCCACTGTGACAAATCTGGTGAAAAGTAGCCTTAAAAATGTGCTGGTTTAAGTTCACCTCTTAAAAACAGTGAAACTGATAAGTATCCCAGGGAAAATATGTCTTCAACTTTGTCCCCAAAAACGACGCCAAAGATGTTTGTGCCAAAAATTGTTTCCAAGGCTATAATGAAACAAGCCAACACAATCTCAAAAAAATCAATCAAGTAAAACTAGGGTTTAGGGTTTCTTTTGAAAGGTTTTCGTGGTTGTAAAGTCTGGTGGCTGAAGCGAATACATTCAGGAGTCAAGCAGGAACTAAATCATAAATAAATAAAAGCAGAGATGCATAATATAATCACCAAGTACCAATCAGAGTATAATCTTAAATTTCATTCATAACTGACAAGCATTACAAGTAAAGAAACCATAAACCAGCAATGAATATATCAGTCAAGTAGCTAAACAAACTCAAAATGAAGCTAAAACATAGTTTGAAGGGTGATTTAGATCATATATTTCATAGTACTATTCAACAAATAAACATGAGTGTTATGTACTTAACTCATAAACAAGTCCAAGACCTCCTTAGCCAGCCAAAAAGTAGAACCCCTTGTTCTCTTTTTCCTCTACCTAAATACTATTTCTCAACAAAATCAGTTAGGGTTGAAACCCTAACTGTCTTCAGCCAAGTCATCGATGGGATAATTGTCATATTACAATTTACAAATAAAACATTTCTTCCAAAAACTTAACAAAAGACTAACTAACTAAAATATTTCTCAAAAAACATAACAAATAACTGACTAATTAACAAACTCAAAGGTCTTTTGCAACCTCAGCTAGTAAGGCTATTCCATCCAAAGCTTGGGCCTTCTTCTTTGCTCTCTTTTGCTCAGCTTCCATTTCTGCTAACCTTCTTGTAAGTTCTTCATTCTGCTGCTGCAAGCCTTTGACAGTTTGTTTCAAGTCTGCACATTTCAAATCTATGGCTCTCTTTCTCTTCAGGGATTCCTTGGACACTGTAGTAAGCTCTTGATAATGGTCATTTAATTCCTGCAAATCCTCCCTGAGTCTTCTGTTTGCTAGGATCAAGCCATCATTCACTTCCTGCATGTAATCCATTTGATGTCTGTATTTTTTGATGGTTCTCTGCAGGTTTTGCTTGTCTGAATCAAAAACCTTCACTACTGTGGTATCCTGCATCTCACTAGGTAGCCATGAAATATCTAGTTTTCTAAAAATGTCTTCATCATCTGGCAATGGATCTGAAGACACACCATGAACCATAGGGCTTTCCTGATTAACTGCTTTAGTTGGTGTTGCTTCCTCTATCAACTGCTAGTCTTCAGAATGAGAGACTTCAACCTCCTTTTTCTGTTGCTCTTTTAATATTTCACTTCTTAACTCTAAAAAGACTGCTGATAATTTAGTCTTGGTGAGAATAACCTCTTATGCTGACTTTGATGGAATTTTCCCCTTTGCATGATGATAAACTGGAGTTTTCAGAACTGCTTCTTTCTTAATCTTTGGTTTTTCATCTGAAGAATCATCATCAAGTACTGTTACCTCTTTTGCATTTAATCTAGCGTTTAACAATTTTTTCATACTGAGCCTTAACTTGTTCCTTGGCCTAGTTTTAGGTCTCCATGTTGAGGCAATCTCTCCCAACATCTTCAAACTTTTACCTTGATGTTTAATTGTAGCAAACTCCATGGCTGCAACTTTGGTCTTATTTTTCTTTGACCTCTTTGCTTCATCTTCTTGGCGACAGCCTTCCCTGTATGTGTTAACCCTAGAATCGGTTTTGACAGCAAATTCATCTTCTTCTAAAATATATCCCTCATCCTCAGATAAGATAATGATGGGGCTCCTTTGCTGGACCTGGATGTTTTCTTCCTTTACAACAATCTTCTTTATGGCAACAGTTTTCTCTTCACTGAAAATTTCTGCTGTTACCCTTCCCTGCACAGGCTGACCTTCATTTTTTGTAAACAGTGAGCTTTTGTCCTTGCTGTCAGCTGAAGACTGATGAGGTTCATAGTTTCCTTTTAAGGGCTCTAGTACTTCTTCAAGTTTAATATCTTTTTTGTCTTCAACCTTGATTTTCTGACCTAGTTTCCTAACTAGGGTTTTCCCTTTGTCTACATGCTTTTTGTTTTGCTGCTCTTCTTGTTTGATTTGAAAACCATACCATAAAAGAAAATAATCCCATGTCTTCCCTTCTTTTTGAAGAGCAGTACTTATGATCAACTTGATCAAACCATGATGGAAAATTGACTGTGTAGTATGATCCTGATGCCCCTTAACTCTACTTGACATCTTCTGCAAACTTTTAAACAAAAATAAAGGAAGACTCATTTTGGATTCATCCACCAGATGCTGTAAGAACCTAAAATGGTATTTGAACACATAGGCATATCTCCCCTCATAGGTGATATAGCTTTGCAAGACCTTAATGGGCTCCATCCATTTTTCTCTGAAATTTTGGATTAGTATTCCTTTGCTCCAGTCTGGTGTGATGCCAGGTTAAAGGTACCTCTGGGCATTAAAAGTGAAAGGAAACTTTTTGAACCACATTTCACCTTCATTTCTAACTCTTGTAGCTTCAGGAACTAGCTCCACGGTTAATTTAAACTTCAGGATATCAAACACTACCATTTCCTGGTTATAGCATTGGGAAAATTTATATGAGACTTTAGTATTATAGGAATCGATCTTCTTGAAGAAATCTAACCAACCAACCTTTTGAAAAATCTCTACACAACCTGGAAATTGGTCAATCCATTTCAGATCTATGGGCTCAGCCCTATTTGTTTTGCCACTTTTAAAGCCCTTTGAATGACCTAACATTTCCTTTTTTCTTCTCAAGCTTCTAAGTTTTGATAGTCAGCTTGTTTCAATCCTCTTTGACTGTTTTCTCTTGATTATTTTAACAGTCTGCTTTTGTTTTTAATGCAGGACAAGCTTTGTATCAAGCTTGAGTGATTTATGTCAACAGAGTGCCCCAAATTATTCAATAACAATGTTGCTGGAAATAGCATGTATCCAAGCTATTCATTTAGATGTTAGATCATCTCTAGAATGCATGAAAACAACTGTGTTATGACTCTGCTCAAACAGTACACTTGGCTCCTTTTAATGTCACTTATGAGCTCTTTGTTTGCAAAAAGGACTTTGCATTAATGCTCTCAAAAGCCTGCTGCTTAAATCAACTTGTGAATGTATAACCAGTGAAGGGAAAGATATGAATACAATCTGATATCTGCTAGCTTTCTGCTCCAACTTATATTTATCACCAAAACCAGTCAGCTTCTAGCTCCAAATTCAGACTAGGTCTTCATGCAATTGATATGCTCAACTCACTTATTGCATTGGTTAGAAGTAACCAGTACTCTGTGAAACTATGGTCGCCACAAACTGAACAGAGCTTCTTCTTACTACACTTTTAGGTCTTGATAGGGTAATAGTTCAATAAAAATGCCACTTTTCAACTTATTCTTGCTCTGCTGCAGACGCTTAAACTCAATGTATGAGCTGTCTGATTGTCAAATTTAGCTCTACAAGTGTCTTCGGGTGTCCAATTTTATTCCAGGTGGCGAAACGAGAAAGCCCTAAATCCTTTTTGCAACAATGAAAACACTAACTCCTCTTTGTAACTGCAACTCCCAGGTTTTTGGCAAATTTTCTCGCTCCACTTAGTCTCTAGCTCTGTAACGCATGTATGGAGAACTCCTTTCACTTCAAACCAAGCTCATTTGTCTACCTGTCACAATTCGCCCAACTCTAACTAATGATTTGCCACGATCTCCTTCCTGCTGTCAAACACACCTGTTTGCATGATCATCACTGAAGACACACGTATTAAAAACCTTCAAGCATGTGATTAGTCATCAAAAACCAAAATTGTGGGTGAATTTTGCTTAAAAACCAACGTTTTCTGTGCGCGCGATATTCTTGTAGCGCTGCTGTGTAAACTTTTTGCAGTTGCACTACAAGAATAATTTGAATTCAATTTTGGCGCAGTTTTAATCATTTTTCATTTTGAGTGAGGTTTAAATGATGAACTATGATCATAATGTTGTTTGTGAACTTAATTAATCCATATAATGTCTTAAAAACCCTTCAAGACCTAAGGAAATAAAACATAATAAGAACCTAAAGGCAAAACCTGAAAATTTCACTCAAAACCAAAAATTTTCCAAAGAAAATAAAAGATCAAACTCAAGCAAATAAGCAAACTTAAAATAAAAATGACAATCAAAATATAAAATTGAAAGAAAAAAGTTCATGACTTAATAGATTGTATGGCTACACAGACACAGATTGGGCTGGAAGTATCTCAGACAGGAAAAGCACATCAAGTATATGCTTTTGTTTGAGTTCTGCTATGAGTTCATGGTTTAGCAGGAAACAGTCCAGTGTTTCTCTTAGCACGGTTGAAGCAGAATACATAGCAGATTGCTCTACTAAGTTGTGAAGCCATATGACTTCAGAAGCTGATATCAGGTCTCTTTGACCTGAAGATGGACACTACAATGATTCTATGTGATAACCATAGTTGTGATGACAAAGAACCCTATGTTCCGACGTAACATGTAGAAATCCGGTATTTCTACATATAAGATAAGATGCAGATGATGATACTGTAGATGCAGATGATGGTGATTTAGTATTTCTATACTGAAGATAGAGATGATGATGTTTCAGTATTCCCATACTAAATATATAGATGATGATGCTTTTAGTATTCACATACTGTAGATACAGATGGTGATGGATCAGTATTCAGATACTGAAGATGTAGATGATGATGGTTTGGATGGTGATGTACTGACGAAGCCTATGCCTCAAGTAGAGTTCGAACACTTTGAAGACAATCTTGGTGTTGTTCAGAAAGGCCTTCCTCAAAAGGGGGAGTAGTGATGTTGCAGTGGGATTGTATCATCCCTGGGCATTTTTCCCTAAAGTGATCTGGAGACCTCGGTCCTAGAGAATGAAGAGGGATTGTATCATCCCGAGACATCTGTCCATAATAGATCCGGTGACCTCGGTCCTCGAGAACATGGTGGGATTGTATCATCCCTGGGCACTTGCCCTAAAGTGATATGGAGGTCTCGATCTTCGAGAATGAAGAGGGATTGTATCATCCCGGGACATCTATCCATAATAGATCCGGTGACCTCGGTCCTCAAGAATGTGGTAATATTACATCATCCTTAGACATCGTCCTAAAGTGATAGGGACTGATTCTACCGTAATCAATCCGGTGGCTTCGGTCCTTGAGAATGTGGTAGGATTGCATCATCCTTGGACATAGTCCTAAAGTGATAGGGACTGATTCTCCCGTAATCAATCCGATGGCTTCGGTCCTCGAGAATGTGGTAGGATTTCATCATCCTTGGACATAGCCCTAAAGTGATAGGGACTGATTCTCCCATAATCAATATGGTGGCTTCGGTCCTCGAGAATGTGGTAGGATTGCATCGTCCTTGGACATAGTCCTAAAGTGATAGGGACTGATTCTCCCGTAATCAATCCGGTGGCTTCGATCCTCGAGAATGTGGTAGGATTGCATCGTCCTTGGACTTAGTCCTAAAGTGGTAGGGACTGATTCTCTCGTAATCAATCCGGTAACTTCGGTTGTCAAGAATGTGGTGGGATTGTATCATCCCTGGACTTTAAGTCCAAAAATGATCCAAATACTTTCTTTCTTTGAGTTGTGGATTGCAGGTTGTTGCTGATGATGATGATGCCGTACTGATCGAAAGATCAGAGTATGATGATGATGACGTACTGATAAAAATATCAGAGTATGATGATGACGTACTAATTGAAATATCATAGTATGATGATGATGATGTACTGATCTAAAGATCAGAGTATGTTGATGATGTTTCTAATCGAAAGATCAGAGTATGATGATGATGTTTCTAATCGAAAGATTAGAGTATGATGATGATGTTTCTGATTGAAAGATCAGAATGTGATGATGATTATGATCGACAGATCAGAATATGATGATGATGATGTTGCTGCTGATAGAAAGGGCAAAGTGTTGATGATGATATTGCTGATCGAGAGATCAAAGTACTGAAGATGTTGCTGATGATGAAGACTAAAGATTGAAGATGAAGAATACATGATGTTGAAAAGCTTCCAATGATTTATAGATGTGTTACCCTGCTGATCTTGTTGATGTCCCCTATCTCTACTCTTGTTGATGTTGATGTTGCCGTAGAATACCCTTCTCGTTAAGGGGAAGTGTTGAAATATTGTAACTTCGAAGAATATTCTATATGTATCTTTTTGTGGTCCCCGATGGTCCTACCGAGAGAACCACTTGTATTACATTGTACCCCGATGCTCCTAATCGAAAGAACTAATAAGAGTCATGAGGTATTCCCCTCTAATTGTAAAGGTGGGTCATCAGCACCCTAGTGTGGTTACTTGAGCCTACATGTGTAACTCGAGCCTACATGATTTAACTCGAGCCTACATGTCAAATGAGTTAACTTAAGTGAACGGATGAATATAAATAGAGGTGTAGTGCTCCTCATTTGTGACACACACACTCTCACTTGTGTAGCGCATTAGTGGAGAAGAGAAGTAGCTGAGAAGGAGGAGGATCAGGCTTTGATCTCCTTGCTGGTTTTATCTTTTATCTTTTTGGGGCATCTATATTGAGGAAGCTTTTGCTGCGTTTTTCCCTTTAGGGTTTTCCCAGGATAAATCTTTGTGTTTCTTTTTTATGGTTTTTCTTGTATATCTTTCAGTGATCCAGTTTATATGCTTTTGTCATCAAAATGAAATGAAATATTGATGTCTTAGCTAAGCATATGAAAATTTAAAATTTCTAGCCTGGCCATCTAGGCTTTGCACAAAAACCCTGGTCCATACATCTTCTTGTTCTATGTTTATATTTTCATCATAGATGTAAAAATCCTCTAGGTGTTCTTCAGCAGTGAAATCCCCTTTCCCTGTAAACCTAAGCATATACTTGAGATAATCCCTAGTAGGAATGGTTGCGAGAGGATTTTGCAAAATTAGGGGTGCATACCTAGCTACCAAGATCCTTTCCATTTTGGTCAATTGAGGGGTAGCCATATTGGAAATAAGAATGGACAGGGTTGTGGAAGGCATCACTGATGAAGATACTTGCTGAGAAGGTGGTGGTATACTTATCCCAATGGAGTCACCAGGGATTGGATCTTCACAAGCAGAAGTGCTTGAAGATGCCCAACCCCTAGACTTTTTTGATGTATCTAAAAATTCCTGGGACTTAAGAGTTTGAGTAGAAGAAATAATAGTAGAATGATTTCTTGAAATTCCTGATGTGTCTTTTTATGCAGTAGTGCTGGTCTATCTTAGTAAAGCCCTAGCTTTCCTCAAAATTTCTTCTAGATCTAAAACAGCTGTTGCTGGTGGCCCCTTTGGGTTTGCTCTGGTACTTGGTCTTCTTGAAGCCACCTCATATCAATGGATTCACCAGATAAATGATTACAACCATAATAATTTCCAAGCTTTGTCTATCATCAAAGCATGGATCTATGTCATCTCCAAGGGAAGCTGAGCTTCAATCTCCTCTCCCCGACAACGACGCCAGTTTGTTATCACTCCAGGAAACTCCTCTAGGTTGTAGCTCGAGGATTACTGGTAACTTACAATGTTTTTAGGTTTTTTTGATATGGATCAATTCAGTTGACCTATATAACCTTTCCACTCTCAAGGCATGCATAAAACTCACTCATTTACAAGGCTTTTAGTTGCAATTGCTCAGAAGTTCAACAATAAGGTACAGGGATGGAGAACTCACCAGGATGGAAAACTTACATACAAAACACATGCATATAAATGGATAAATCCTGATGAGCACGGTATTTATAAATCAAATAGTACTAATAAACCAATAGGGTGACATCTATCAACTTTTTAATCAATCTGAAAATGACCTAAATACACATTTAGGCATAAATACAGTAAAGAAAGAGATGATGGCTAAACATATCACAACAAAAGAGCTTGTATCATGAATAAGTAAAATGAGAAGCTGGAAATCATTATCGGCTCATAAATCCTCGAAGTTGAACCTTTATTATAAAATCGGTCTCAGGATTTATAGCCTTTTACAAAAAATATAGATCCTAAAACTTCGATGTGTTTTCACAAAAAATACTCAAAAGTGATAGTTTTTTCAGATTAGGGTTTACAACCCTAGCTAACTATTTGTCTATCTATTTCAAATATCTACTTCACTGAGCAAATACTAAATAACGGTAGTATTCACTGATAATCACCACTACTGGTTCAGTGTAAAATTTCTGCCAAAAGCCAATGTTTCAGCGGTTAACTGACGTGACCTTTCTTGTTTAATCCGCCGGAATTTTCTACCTTGTCGTCGTGGTCACCGATTGGAAGCTCTAACCTCTAACGTGTCCGCACTCTAGGAATGAATGTTGCCACAGTGTCGACGTATCCAATTACTAGCGTTGCAACGGTTTCTACATCGACGATCGAAAGTTATTTCCTCTAGCCCATCAACACTTTATATCTGAATGTATTGGCTCTTTCCATCACTAGATTTTCAGCGATTGGAAGCTATTTCCTCTAACCCATCGGCGCCCTAAGCCTTAACGCTGCCACAGTGTCGGAGCTTTAAACCACTAGCTTCACGATGGGAAATCCGAAGCTCTAGCCACTATCCCATCGATGCCTTAGACTGGAATGCTGTTGCTTTTTTGGAGGTGAAACAAAATAATTTTATCACTGTCGGAAGTCATTTGACGAAGGAATCAGGACATTAGTCATCTATGCTGCTGATGGACAGTCTTGTTATTTTCCAATGCGCGTTGTCTCTTTTGTTTTATTTTTTCAAAACTTTATATTTTTAACTGTCAACGATTTTGTTTTATCGCTATCGGAGGTTAGTAGAATTTTGAATCAGAGCTTTAGTTCCCTATGCCACCGCTGTTTTGGAGGTGAAACGAACTAATTGTATCACTATCGGAATTATTTTTGTCATTTATTGGAGGCCTTGTCTATTGCCTTACCGACACTGCGAAGATGCTTAGTTGTAAATTCACCGATTCGTAGTCCTTAGTTCTTTTGATCGTCGATGATTTTCTATTGTGGCGGAACCTGTAGTCAGTCTGTCTCCCACCATTGTGGCTCCTTAGTGAACTATCTTGCCGACGGTTAGTGTTTTCAAATTTCAATGCTTTATTAAGAAATGGTTCCAATTTCCGATACATGAATTTGGCGGCATTTAGTGCTTTATATCGCCGACATTGCGGAACATTTCAGCTTTGCCTCATCGATGCGTGGTCCTTAGAACCTTCGATCGCTGAAGTTTTCATTTGATCACAGAATTCGTAGTCCGTATGTTTGTTAGTGGCTAATGAGATGTTTTGATCCTCGCCCAAGCCACTGAAAGCTACAACTTGAGAAATTTTCATAAAAAATAGAGGCTTTCAAACTGTCAGTGATATTCATATCCCTCATTGCGTGAATTAGATTCTTCATACTATCGAAATAAATTATTTTGGGAGATAGCACATTGTGTTTAGATTTTGATGATTAAATAGATATTTTAGACTATGTTATCAAACATTAGCATAAATATTTTACCTATTAAGTGATGATGCCACATTTTTAAAGCATGGATTATTGTAGCCAACTCTAAATCATAAGTTGCATAGTTCTTTTCATGAGTTTTTAATTTTCTTGATTCATATGCGATTGCATGACCTTTATGTGTCAGTACCCTGCCCAAGCCTTCATTGCATACATCAGTGCATACAACCAAGTATTTTTCTGGTTCTGATATTTTTAGGATGGGTGCAGTATTTAATAATTCTTTTAGTTTATTAAAATTGTCTTCGCATTTCTGATCCCAAACAAATGTCTTACCCTTTTTTTGTAATGAAGTTATAGGATTTGCAATCCTTAAAAATCCTTCAATATTTTTTTTGTAATAACATGTTATCCCCAAAAAGGATCGTACATAAGTTACGCCCTTAGGAACAGGCCAATCAATTATAGTTTTTATTTTATTCGGGTCCATCGATATCCCCTCTTCAGATATTACGTGCCCTAAATATTGTATTTTATCTTTATAAAAATCACGTTTGTTGAACTTAGCATATAGCTGATGTTCTCTTAATACTTGTAGAATTATCGTTAGGTGGTCATGATGCTCTTCTTTTGTCTTAGAATAAATTAGTATGTCGTCTATAAAGACAACTACAAACTTATCTAGGTACTTACTTAGAACATTGTTCATTGAGCACATGAAGTTTGCTGGTGCATTTGTTAGCCCAAAGGGCATAACCACAAATTCATAGTGCCCGTATCTTATTAAGAAAGCATTTTTAAAGATGTCTTCATATTTAATTCTAACTTGGTGATACCCACACCTTAAGTCAATCTTTAAGAATATCATCGCTCCACGTATCTGATCGAACAGGTCGTCAATGTGGGGCAGAGGATATCTATTCTTAATTGTCATTTTATTAAGTGGACAGTAGTCTATACATAGATGCAGAGTACCATCTTTATTTTTAAAGAAAAGGATAGGTGCTCCCCAAGGGGATACACTTGGGTGTACATAATGTTTGTCTATTAATTCTTGTAATTGTAATTTTAATTCACTAATACATTTGGGTGTATTTTTCCACGAAATATTTCCATGTTTTGAACATTCGTGGATTAATACTTCATTTTCTTTTATCATGGCAGAGAAATTGTGGCAATATAGACGTTTTTTTAATTTTTCGACGAACTTTTGTCTCTATGTCGATGATATATGGCTATCTTTAATTTAACATTGTTATTTATTTAAATCTTAATTGAAAGGGGGTACAGTTGGGACCTCATCGCGGGAAATAAAATGAACCTATTTTGACTTACATATTGCCATTTGAGGTACTTTCTATAGATTCGGCATGATCACTTTGACTTGTCGAGCATACTACCTTTGGCGGAAGCCTTCAAATGCAAGAAGAAAATATTCAAATTATTGGAATTATTGTAGAGAAGGTTAGGCTATATGATGAACTGAGATCTAATTTTGTATGGACACATATCGGAGCAGGAAATTAAGAAAAAGAGTCACTTGGACGAGAATTCCACAAAATATTTAGCATAATCTCATATATAATCAATGCATCTACGACAAACTAATACAATTAATACTTTAAACTACTAGTAGAAATCACACCCGCCAAACCGATGCCAGCTTTCAATGGCTCTTTCCTGTTTACGCGCGGATCAGTAAGCATGCATCCTTTTTCAGCTGTATATAGTGTTTTATTTGTTGATGTATTTGTAACTTCGGAATGTATTCATTTGTATATCTTATGTATTGTACCCTAATTTTCCTGTCAAGAAGTACCTGTAATGTAAACAAGTCATGTAAAGTCATTGAGGTTAACCCTCCATTGTAATTCGAGGGCAATAGTCCCCACAATTGAGTTAAGGTTAACACTCCTTCTTGATCAAAAGGCAAAGTCCCCACAGTTGTGGGGAACTATGGCTATTAGACTCTCCTAGAGATGTCGGCCCTGGTAAGTAATTGTTAAGTGAGGCCGACTTGTTGGAGTGGAAATTAAGTGAACAAAAGAATATAAATAGAGAGTGAGCCTCTCTATTTATCACACACACACTCACTCACTGGGGCACATGAGTGAGAGAGGAGAAGCTCTGTCAAGTGAGAGAGAGAGAGAACAACTGTTGGAGATCATATTTTATGTCTTTGGGTTTTACTACTTCTGTTGGTGCTCATTCTATCTCTAAGAAAGTTGCGGGGTTTTCTCCTTTATGGTTTCCCTGAGGAAAATTCTTGGTGTCTCTTGTCTCTTGTGATTTTTTCTATGCATGTTATTCTCTCAGATAAGATCCTACATCATATTTCTTAAATGATAAAAATCTAACATGGTATTAGAGCTAATTTGAGAAGAAGACACTGTGTAGCTACAGAAGCTAGGGATTCTTACTTTTTGGGTCTCTCTCCACAATCCATCAGCAAAAGAAGGCTAGGATAAATCTCCATTGAAGGGAGCATATTTTTGTCCAAGCAAAATTTGATTCTAGGCATTTTCAGTTTTTGGTGCCGGAAATTAGGGCTTTTTATAGAAAGGGAATTTTTCAATGAGCCCGGCATAGGATTTCTCTCCTCATCAAAATTGAATTTTAGAGACCTGGGTTGACATTTTTGGTTGGTTAAAACTCTGGGAAAGTCACACCTTAGTTTGACCCTGGGCCTAAAAAACCTTAAAATATTAAAACATGTAGTTTTGGTAGATTTGCTATATCTCGAGATTGGAGAAGGCTCAGGAGCCAAAAATTTCATAGTATGAGGATAAATTCCCGATGTACAATGTGTAAAGGTTTCATCCTCATATTCATTGTATTCTAGGAGATATGATTCCTCCAACTCATGGTTCCAGCCTCTTCCAGGATTCATCCCTAAACAGGACACCTAGGGAGAATTGCAATATCTCGGGCTACAAAGATCCAAATGAAATTTTACAAGATGTTCCACATAGGGAACAAACTGTACTTTCTGTGGTAAAATTTTCAAACCCATACTGTCAAACAATGACATGTGGAATTCCATACAACTTCGCTATGGTGAACAATCCTGAAAAAATTCACCTTGGGAAAACTCTCATAAGCCCCAATTGGTGAAACCTAATCTGGTCAAACCTATGGTGTTGGAAAGAGGAAATATGAGGTTACCTCAATAGGAAATTTCAAACACATAGGAGTAATTTTGGAGATACTGCAGAAATAGTATGAGGCATTTTTGTAGAAGAAATTGGAAAACTAGGGCTTCCTATTCTGGGAGCTTCCCTCCAGTTTTCAGAAAAGGAGTACATTGGACAGCTCACCTTGAAGAGGTCTATCTTTCTATCTAATCAGATCTAAAAGATTCTAAGTTTTGAAAATTAGGGTTTCTCTGACAAACCCTAGATCAGCTAACTCCAGAACCAGGATGGACACATCAAATCAGTAAGATCTAATATTTTGCTATTTACAGTTGAGGTTATCATTTCAAGATGACTAATCACACCAGCTTGATGACAAGCTTGGTGAGACTGACAAATTCCAATCATGGAAGTATAGGATCTCACTAGTTCTTGAAGGAAATGAATTGGAGACCTACATAAGTAGAGAGGTTCCAGTTCCAGAGGGAGATTAGGCTAAAATCCTTACACAAGAAGAACTTGGTCAAGGCCAAGAATATCATTGGTGATTTAGTCAGGGATCACCTTATACCACAAGTGTCTTCCCTAAAGACATCGAAAGAGATGTTCGATTCCTTAACCAAGCTATTTGAAGGAAAGAACATAAATTGAAAGATGAATTTGAGAAAACAGTTGAAGAATGTGAAGATCTAGAATGCAGAGACCATATAGTCATACTTTACAAGGGTCTCTCAAATCAAATAACAACTTGAAGTGGTAGAAGAAGAAGTGGAGAATGCAAAAGTTGTGATAACCACCTTGAATGGCCTCCTAGGATCATGGGATTCATTCATTCGAGGAATGTGTTCCAGAAGGAAGTGATTACTTTCAACAAAATCTGGGAAGAGCACACACAAGAAGAAGATCGACTCATAATAAGATAAAAGAAGATGGGAGCAACTGAGGATCAAGCTCTCACCATCCAAATAATATCCCTCAAGCGATGAGGAATACGAAGGACTCAACTCTTATGTTAGCATTTGGATAAGAAATGATGTTGTTATGAATGAAGAAGGTGATGAAGTTGAAAGGAGTCTACCCACAAAACAAATAAATATAAGTGTTTAATTGTCATTTCATGATATTGTTTTATTATGAACTTGTTTATATTTAGTTGATGTGTTATGCATGATAGAATGTTTGCATTAATGAAAGTATACTACTAATATGCATGTAATGGGTAAGTAGCTCATGGTGCTATACAACTCTCCATTGCTACTTACCTAGAAAGAAACCTATTTTCTAACACATTGGATTAGTGCACAATCTCAATGTTGTATTCGTAGAGATGGAAGGCATCTAGAAAATTTCTGTGAGATATGGATGAATGTTGTATTGGCTAAAATAGTTACATGATTATCTCTTTATATAAGAATTTACCATTATGAATATGTATTATGAAATGTTTCTAATCATACAACTAGTGCATTTGACTTGTAGGAAAGATATCGTACAATCTCCTACATGAAAAAAAGGATGAGACTTGTTCCGAAGAACAAGTGATGATAGTTCAAGAAAGAATCCAAGATGAAGAATAATATGACAATACTTTCAAAGAAGAGATCTCAGACACAGTGCAATTATGTAACATAGTTGAGTGACATCATTAATGAAGAACCTTCTATCTATGAAGAAGAATCCAAGAAGAAATGAAAGGAGAGTACCAATTCAAGAAGAATGATGTCTGGAATGCATCATCGAGACCTGAAAGGAAGTCCATAGTATCTTCCATATGGATCTACAAGATCTAGAATGTAGTAGATGGAAACATCGTGGTATACAAGGCAATATTTGTAGCATGAGGTTCTCGTGGAAAGAAGGGATAAAGTACAAAGAGACATTTGTAGCCATTGGAAGTTAAGACACATGACATGAAAACTCATGTGTGCAAATTAAAGAAGGCCTTGTACGAGCTCAGAAGACACCCATGGGATAACACATACATGAGGAGCTTGAATATCACCTAAAGTGATGAAGATATTAACCTTTGCTACAAGTTTGAAGATGAAAGCCTACAGAGGATGAAAAGCTCACAGATGGGTACAAGAAGAAATTTTGAAAAGGTTCAAGATAGAGTATCTTGGTATCCAGTGACCCTATATGGATACATAGAATATTAGTAGCAGAGGAAGCTACTTGTCACTTCGGTACAGAATGTTTTAGTGCATAAAGTGCAAAATATAGAGGGAGAATGATGCTCCAATTTAGAGGGACTGACTGCAGAAGATCCTGAGGATTGGCATGGTATGACAGGATGTACATATTACTGATGACTCTAGGTTTTACCAAGAGTAAAGTGGATTCCAACCTTTTCTTCAAGGTTGAAGGTGGAATACCAGTGATGCTCTGATTATATGTCGATGACTTGTTCCTCACAGAATAGAGGAACTCATTAAAGTTGCAAGAAGGATAATTTCTGCTAAGTTTGAGATGAAGGACTTGAATATGATGCACTACTTCCTAGGCATGGAGGTGTGGTAGAATGCAAACAGAATATCCTTGGGACAAGGGAAGTATGCAGTAGAGATCCTGAAGAGGTTCATGATGATGGACTGCAAGGCCATGACCACACCTATGGAATCGAACCTGAAGCTATTGAGTGTTGCTTCATCAGAGTTGGTTGATGCCATGATGTATCATCAGATGATTTATTCCTTTATGTACCAAAAAAATATGAGACTAGATATTTGCTTTGTTGTGAACACATTGAGACATGTTCACTAGATGATTGCAAAGCATGCATTGAGGTACCTGAAGGGTATAGTTGATTATAGGCTCAAGTATGAGACGAATCAGAAGATTAACCTGGAGGGTTATGTGGATTTAAATTGGGCAGGCACTGCCATTGATAGGAAGAGAACTTCTTGGTGTAGCAGGAAGCAGTCTTGCGTGGCACTGAGTACAACCGAGGAAAAATATGTTGCCATTTTCTATTTGGGAGGTAGTATGCTTCTTTTAAAAACTACTATTTGATTTGATTGATCTGACTTGCATTTTTTCTATGATGCAGAGAGGAGCAGTGAAGCTCCAGTATGTGATCCAGATAGAGATCTCTCAAAAGAAGGAGTTCTAGAATAGTCGGTGAGACATGTTGTGTGAGCATAAATCCTGGCAAAGCTCATAGGTTGCTCAGATGTAATCAGTCCTGTAGGTTGTCCTTTGATGTAATTGGTCTTGGTGAAGCTCACATGTTATCCTTGGACGTAATCATCCCTGATATGATCATATGCTAGAAATGGCCAGAGTGAAGTTTGAGTACTTTAGGAAGAAGGTTGGTGTTCTCCAGATCGAGGTTCCCTCCAAAGGGAATTGATGTGTCTATTGGCCTTTCTAACATGGTGGAATATTGAGCTTCACATGGTCAGATGTAAGTGTAGAGATGCTCTGATGTGATTGTGGGTTATGTTACCACATGATCAGTGTAAAGATGTTGTGATGTGATTGTGGGTTGTGTTACCACATGATCAGTGCAGAGGTATTATGAAGTGATTGTGGGATGTGTTCCCACATGATCAGTGTAGAGCCATTCTGATGTGATTGAGGGATATGTTCCCACATTATCAGATATAAGTGTAGAGATGACTTGATGTGATTGTGGGTTGTGTTCGGGGATAATTTTAGGGGTGAATTTTAGCCCACTGGGATATTTTTCCATGTTTTTCTCCCAAAAAAGATTACACCATTTTGAATTTTTTGAAGCCTTGTTTCACCCAATTTCGATGGGGTAAAAATTTTTCACCCTAAAAATCGCCAAATTATTATATAAACGATATAAAATCCTTGGAAATTAAAATATTTTTTGAAAAATATCGCCAATCATTTTATAGTTGGTGTTTTAAGAATTGGTAATATTCACCAACATTTATACACTTTTAAATAAGTATGGTTCCTTAAAATCATCCCTGGTTGTGTTACCACATGATCAGTGAAGAGATATTCTAATGTGATTGTGGGATGTGTTCCCACATGATCAGTGTAGAGCCATTCTAATGTGATTGAGGGATATGTTCCCACATTATCAAATATAAGTGCAGAGATGCTTTGATGTGATTGTGGGTTGTGTTACCACATGATTAGTGCAGAGATATTCTGATGTGATTTTGGGATGTGTTCTCACATGATCAGTGCAGAGCCATTCCGATGTGATTGAGGTAAGTGTTCCCACATGATCGGATGTAAGTGCGGAGCCTTTCTGACATTATGAGGTCTTATGTAAGTGCATAGCCTTTCTGACATGATGAGGTCAGATGTAAGTGCAGAGACTTTCTAACATGATGAGGTCAAATGTAAGTGCAGCGCCTTTCTGACATGATGAGGTCAGATGTAAGTGTAGAGCCTTTCTGACATGATGAGGTCAGATGTAAGTGCAGAGCCTTTCTAACATGATGAGGTTGAATGTAAGTGTAGAGCCTTTCTGACATGATGAGGTTGGATGTAAGTGCAGAGCCTTTTTGACGAGATAAGGTCAAATGTGAGTGCTGGGCCTTTCTGACATGGGTTTTGGATGTGTTCCTCCCATGGTTAGATGTGAGTGCTGGGTGTGCCTTTCTGACATGCTTCTTGGATGTGTTCCTCCCATGGTTAGATGTAAGTGTTGGGCATGCCTTTCTGACATGGTTCATTCCATGGTCAGATATAAGTGTTGAAGATGATAAAGACCTACATGAAGGCTAGGCCTGCAACCAGCATGAAAAAGGGGTGGCTCTGTAGAACTTCCTATGATGAGTAGAATTGAGATAGTACTAGTGATGAAGACCTAGTGAATATCCAGTAGTGATGATCCAGATCAAGTGATGACCTAGACTTGATGATGATCCAATGACGATCGAGATCAAGTGATGATCTAGTGATGATCTAGTGATGATCCAGATCAAGTGGTGATACAGACTTGATGATGATCCAATGATTCTCCAGATCAAGTGATGATCCATACTTGATGATGATCCAATGATGATCCAAATCAAGTGATGATCTAGACTTGATGATGATCCAGTGACGATCTAGATCAAGTGTTGATCCAAACTTGATGATGATCAAGTGATGATCCATACTTGATGAATATGACTTGACGATGAAGATGACTTGATGATGATCCAGATGACATAGAGAAGAAGACTCATGCTGATAAATTGTATCGAGAGAATACCTTCCTAGTTAAGAGGGAGTGTTGATGTATTTGTAACTTTGGAATGTATTCATTTGTATATCTTATGTATTGTACCCGGATGTTCCTATCGGGAAGTATCTATAATGTAAACAAGTCATCTAAATTCATTGACATTAGCCCTCCATTGTAAGTCGGGGGCAATAGTCCCCACAATTGAGTTAAGGTTAACCCTCCTTGTTGATTGGAGTGAAAATTCCCCATAGTTGTGGGGCACTAGGGTTATGAGTCTCTCCTAGAGATGTCGACCCTGGTAAGTAATTGTTAAGTGAGGCCGACTTGTTGTAGTGGACATTAAGTGAATGAAAGAATATATATAGAGAGTGAGCCTCTCTATTTATCACACACACACTCACTCACTCGGGCGCATGAGTGAGAGAGGAGAAGCTCTCTCAAGTGATAGAGAGAGAGAACAACTGTTGTAGATCATCTTTTCAGTCTTTGGGTTTTACTGCTGCCATTAGTGCTCATTCTATCTCTAAGGAAGTTGCGGGGTTTTATCCTTTATGGTTTCCCCATGGAAAATTATTTGTGTCTCTTGTCTCTTGTGATTTTTGTTGTGCATGCTATTCTCTCAGATAAGATCCTAGATCATATTGATTAAATGATAAATATAACATTATTTCCATGTCTTAGGAGGCCGACCTCATCACCAATTTATTTTTGTCATCCTTAACCAAAATTTATTTTATTTTCCACATCATCATCATTTTAATTTTATTTTTTATGCCAAGAATTGGCCTTCTCTTATGCCCGCATACCCTTATTCAACTTATCATATGGGGTTATTTGATATTCCAATAAGTATGCCAGCATTGTCCATCTTCAAGGTGCAAGTAGGTGATGTATTCAAATGCCCACAGCTAGGGTTTAAAGATGCCTGCATTAACTCCTCATTTGAGCCATCAAAGATGCCCACAAATTCCCACAGCAATCCCTTCCTTATGCTCGTAGCTCACACTAGGATTCCCATAGGTGGCCATAAGGGATTCCCGCAGGTGGTGCTGAGAAGATTCCCACAATAGGCAATATCTTATGCCCACAATAGTTTCTATCATGCCCAGAATTGTCCTCATTTAGCATGCCCACATGATCTTTTGGAGATTCCCACAATCTTTTCCTTATCCACTATTTTATCATGACCGCAACCATCTATGTCATCAAGTTTGCTTATCTATTTTCATGTCCCCATCTCTTTGTCATCTTTGCACCAACATCTTTGTCTTGCCCAAATCATCTTCAAATGACCACAGAATGGGTCATTTGACTCTCTAGATGTTCCATGCTTACCATGCTTTCTTGTCAATGTCATTATGCATGTCCTTATTCATATCTATCCTTCATGTCTTGTTCCAATTACACCTTGCCATGTCATCATTCTTAGACACCTCTTCGAATCTCTGTTTGTTATTTATTGTTTTAATGAAATAATTAATTAAAACTTCTTCTAAACATTGCATCTCTCCAATAGTAAGATGTGTCTCTTCAAAACTCTATCTTAATTCTTTTTAGTAAATTTTTGTTTATTTTTCTAAATACATTCTTGAAGCTTCTTATTTAATAAACTCTGTTTATTATTTTTCACTAACTTTGCAAGTCCATCTTTTGCATATATGACCATCATAATGCAAACTGAAAGTATGGTTGGATAGCCACCTCAACAAGGATCATATCCATGTCACATTTTGAACTTTTTGATACACAGGCATTATCTGGAGATCATTTGAAAATAGGCTTCCAAACTGTTTAGTTTAACACTTGGACAAAATTGTTTTTAACTTGTAAAAACTATTTTTCTTCTACATTGGCATATTGATTTCTCCATCATGTGATCACCATAAAAAAACCTACAAGCATGTATAGATAGCCATTTCAACAATGAACAAGACCATATCACAATATAAATTTGTTGACACACACACAACCTCTGGAGAGCATTTCAAAATAGCTTCTCAACCTCTTTTGAACATCAAAACATATTTCTTTCCATTTTGGCAGACTTGCATTTCACACATGTGAACATTCTATGGAGACTTGAAGTTAGGAGCAGATGGAAAACTTACCAAAGAATGAATCCATGACATTTGATAAATTTACTTGCAAAAAAACAACCCTTGGCGTGCATTTCCAACTGACCTCTCAAACTCCTACTTTTAACACTTGGTCAATTTTCTTTTGTTCTCACTATGCATAATATTATTTTTCCTATTTTTGGTAGATTGATATTTTGCATATGAGACCATCGTAAGACAACCTGAAGGTATGGATGGATATTCAGTTCACCAAGGAACATGACTATGCTACCTGATTAATTTTATCATCAAAATAACCCCTCCTTGCGGGCATTTCAAAATGCCTTTACAATTTCCTGAATCTAACACACAATTTTCTTGTGTTCTTAAAATGCAAAATAATATTTTTCTTACTTTTGGCTGATTTATATCTCTGTCATAAAACACTCCACAGGATAACTGAGACCGTGGTTAGATGCACCCATCAACAAGCTATAGCCTAACACTTTTGTATTATTTTTCTCATAATCCTATGAGATAGGGCAGGCATTTCTCTAAGGCCACTAAGGTCGTTTTGCCAGTACGGGAATAGTGCAAAACGACGTGAAACTCTGTTTTGGCAGACCATTATCTTTGTCATCAAACAACTTCTTTGAGAACTGAGACCATGGTGAGATAGCCTCTTTAACAAGCTGTAGGATGATAGCTTCAGATAAGTTTTATCATACACCTATAAGGTACGGTGAGCATTTTCCCAAGGCCACATGAGCTAGTTTTTCCAAAACAGACAATTTTCTTAGTCCGGTCCAATCTGCCTAAAACATTGTTTTGGCAAGTTCATAACTTCTTCCTCAGCTACTTCCAAGACAATATGAAGACATGGTCAGGTAGGCCAAATATCAATCTACAAGACCCCCATATGTTGCGGGCATTTTTTTCAACACACAATTTGTGGCGGGCAATTTCTTAAGGCTACCTCAGACAGTAACAAATAATAAATAGCATTTGCATATCTGCAATGTGGTAAAGTTCATTAGTGAACCATACACATTCTATTATTTCAACTAGTTGGTGTATCCTTTACATTTCCTTGAACTAAGAAAACAAAGTATTTTACCCATTAGTGTTCTTTTACATAATGTATGAACAGATATTTATTTTAGGACATATACACATGGGTGAAAATGTGAAGTTGGGTAACACTTCCGTCAGAATCGGTTGCCCGATAAACATAGCGAACGTTATTCGGTCGAATAACTTTTAACGATGAACCGTTTAATTTGACGAAACGCATAGCCGGCCAGTAATTTTTACCGGTGATTGAATGTGTATTCAGCTGAACAATTGTTCGGTCAAACAATTACTCTACATAAAAGGTCGGTTGCGGCCCCATTTTCATGGTTTCCTCTTGCAGTTTATTGCTATCTTCCGCCACCTACAGCATTTCCCATTGTGCTTTCCTGCCTAATCGTCTGTTGTACCCGTCCCACCATCTGATTTGTCGCTTGTCGTCGCTGTCCCCACCTATAGTCCCGCTTGTACGTTGACGTTTATGTCCTTCACCCCGCCACCTTTTTGGCATCCTCTCGGCGTGGAGGTTTGTGCATGGAGGTCTGTTTGTGGAGGTCTATGCGTGGAGGTATTTTGATTCTGAATTCTAATAAATTAAAGCTCAATACATGAAGTTTCTAAGGTAACATTAGCAACTTGATTCTGAATGCTAAATTTTTTGTATACTAAGGTAACATTAGCAACTTGATTCTGAATTCTAATAAATTAAAGTTCAATCCATGAAGTTTCTAAGGTAACATTAGCAACTTGATTCTGAAATCTAATATTTTTTATTACTAAGGTAACATTAGCGATTTTATTCTGAATTCTAATAAATTAAAGTTGAATCCATGAATTTTCTAAGGTAACATTAGCAACTTGATTCTGAATTCTAATAATTTAAAGTTCAATCCATGAATTCTAAGGTAACATTAGCAACTTGATTCTCAATTCTAATAAATTAAATTTCATTCCATGACTTCTAAGGTAACATTAGCAACTTGATTCTGAATTATTCAATTTTGTATTACGAAGGTAACATTAGCAACTTGCTTCTGAATTCTAATAAATTTAAGTGTGATTTTGAATCCTAATAAGGTAACATACTAAATGACTAAGTACATAATTATTTTGAATTCTAAAACATCAATCCATCTTTGAGCATAATAGCCAATCTTAACATAAAACAAGAAATGATATAGTTAAAAACATCGCAATGGAATGTCGCCCTCAATTATCTGTTCATGGTCATATTTGGATAGTTTCCATTTTCTATTTTTTAAGTTTTTTTTCAATGAAACTTGTGCCAAGTTTATTCGAGATGCACATACTAAATGACTATACTGACAACATATAACATCAGGTTCATAATTCTGAAAGTAAACATAATTTTCAATCATATGGGTCTACTGCAAAAAATAGCCTTTTAAAATGATGGATCCTCTCTCGTATGTAAATCCGTTGTCATTGTAGTCCTCGAATAACTTCATTTTTCCTTTAGTGCATTGCATCAAATAATATCTTACATTTTCGTTGTTGTTTAAAGGTGTAATCACAACGAAAACATCGCCTGTGCGAATTACAATTGGCGTTTGAGTTTTTAAGTGAATTAAATTGACTATATACACATAAGGTGATGGACAATAATGAACAATCAACAATATCATTACCTTCTCTAACAAGATATTAAATTCTATCACCATCAGATGATATTTTTATTTCTTTTGATTCTAATTCTTCTATGCTTGCTAGTGGCATTTTCCCTTTTGGATTAATCTCTGTGTTTCCAATGCTTTACGTAGTTGTTTGTTATGTTTTCACAAACTTCTATAGATTCAACATTTTCAGTGCAAATATGAGAAAAACATGATTGCTTTCTACTGTCAAATGCAAACATGTTTGGAAGGATTTTGTTTGAATAGAGTGAAGTTCTCTAGTCCCATGTATGTTGCTAGCCTCATATGGTATTGATCTATCTATATCTTGGACCCCAACAAGCCAAAAAAACCTACACAACAAATGATAAATCACAAATGACAAATTTTAATGTTAGTGTACAAATACTTCAATGTTAGTACATACATTTTTTAAAATTGACAATTAATATAAATTAAAAAAATCGTGTACATACCTCCGCACATATTTTGATTGTTGACTACAATCATGGCTTAGATGTGATTTACACCATTGGACAACCTCTGCAGCTGAATGGAATTGTCTAGAAGAATGGTTCATTTTCCATCTTCGAAGTGCTCTTTTTACGCATGCTCCTGCACCATCCTTTGCCATGTCCAGTTTCAAAGAAATTCCAACGATGTTTAATGTTCAGTGCTTTATGAAGTCGACATAACCAAAAAAATGATCATGAAGATTTAAATTATCCCGCACATCCATCTGACGATATCCATTGCTCATTGAATTTAACTTTATGACTTTTCAGTGAATCATAGAAATTTTTTTTAATATAGTGTTGAACAAAATGTGTATCGTGTGTACGATCATCGCTAATATAAAAGTGATATTCTTTAATCACATCTCGATTGTCACACGTGCTTTCAATGACATCAACATATTGTTGAGAATGTCTATATAGAACATGGACAAATATTAAAACTTGGTCAGAATGATAGTATTCACTTTGAATCTCTTTTTGTGCAGCAAATCTGTAGTTTTCTGCAAAATCAACCATAGACAAAATTGTTCTAGCTGAAAAAATTTCACGGGAATGTTTGAATTGAAGGTCTTTCCATTGTGCTCTATGTGAATGCTTGGTGTATTTATAAATTTCACTTTCAAATTTCTTGAGAAAATCTATCACACATATTTTATCTTCTCGCAAATCAATTCTTTTGGAATGTGCATCACTAGAACTTGTAGAATAATTGTTGTATTCATATCTTCTCCAATAAACGGTTACATTTGAAAGCGACTGAGCATTATTGATAGGGTATTTATTGTGGAATAAAACAATGTTTCCACAACCATGACAATGTTTTCCATTGACACATTTCTTATTATAAAATACTTCATCGTGATTTCTCTCATATAGAGTTTGAGATGTGAATTCGTGTATTGTGGGTGGAGGTGGTGAATTTGTCCAAAACATTTTACCAAATTCAAGAAATGTGTCATAATATAATTGAAATTGCACATGATAATGACAACAATATGTGTCACATATAGTAATAGGTCTAACATACCATGGTTTTTGTTGCACAAATGTAATGATTGACATATTAATTCCACGATGATCCTCCTTGAATTTATTGAAAAATTGTACTTGTGTCATTTCCATTATATGTTTTGGACAAATTTCATATACATTTCGTGATACTCTTTGTCATATCACATCCCTTGAATTTGGTAAAACTCGAGCATGTTCCAACCAATATTTTTGTACAATATCTTTAACACCTTCTCCCATTCTATATTTGTAAGGTTGTCTAAAAATAATTGCCCAGGAAGCAAGTTCATCATTTTCATCTATTTGCATTCTGAATTTTCTATGTTTGTATAATGTCTTTCTTGAGGTTCCAATTGCTTGTGCTAGGTGCATTGTCAAACATTTTTGTCTAGTACTAGCTGAAACAATTGCTGTCTGAATTTCTCTATGTGCAGCATTGGTATCTTTCTTTCTGGATTTTCCAAATTTTTTTATTGCATCACCTATATTTTCTATCACATTATGTTTCAGTTTCGACTCTTTTGTCGCCTTGTGAATACCCAATAATGATGTAGCACCTTCTAACTTCTTGGAAACCAATAAACATCTCAAAATTTGCGCTTGTCCTGCTATTGAACAATCGTTGAGAATATCATCATAAATTTTTGTAGCACGATATCATGCAACATGTATGGGTAATTTTTCTCCATATTTGTCGCAATCAATGTCTTCTAACATTTCATCATCAATGGTGAAAGTACCTATACATCAATTTAAATTTAATTCAACATATGTCCAAAAATACAATTCATTATGAAAAATGAATTTGGAAAAGACATGATATACACATACCATGTCCAATTTTTGGATCCTGATTTTGATATTCAATATTGACTTCATCAACATTAACATGTAAATCACTATTTGCATCTTCAACAATGGTCTCTTCAACTTCCATTTGTTCTTCTTGTACCCTATTTTCAATTTCCATTTCATCAACAGTGTCATGTAAATCTCTTCTTATATCTTCAATTCTCTCTTTCATTTCTGCAACCCTTTCTCTTTTGGCTCTATTTTTGAGTTTTTGTTTTTCCCTATGAGCATCGTCATCACGTTTACGGTCACATTTTTTTTAAGGTTTCTCTTATTTCCCATGAGTGTTTAATCTCCTTTGTAAAAACCCTTGGAAAAAAATAAGAACACCTTGTAAAGAAATCTTCTTTGTAAAACAATTGGAAGAAAAAATCTCTTTGAAAAAAAAATTATATAAATATTTTGGGAAAAAAAAACTCCTTTGTAAAAATACCTTGCAAAAAAACTCTTTGGAAAAACCCATTGCAAAGAAATAACCTACTTTGCAAAAGTACCTTGGAAAAAAAACTCTTTGAAAAAAACCCTTGCAAATAAATAACTCCTTTGCAAAAATACCTTGGAAAAAAAACTCTTTGGAAAAACCCATTGCAAAGAAATAACCTACTTTGCAAAAATATCTTGGAAAAAAAACTCTATGAAAAAACCTCTTGCAAAGAAATAACTCTTTTGCAAAAATACTTTAGAACACAAAATCTTTGGTAAAAGTGCCTTGGGAAAAAACTCTTTGAATGTACCCCTTGGAAATAAATAAGAAGAAAAATACCTTGTAAAAAAATTCCTTTTGGAAAAAAATCTCCTCTGAAAATCCCTTCAAAAATATTTTTACTTATACGAAATGAAAAGGTGTGAAAATAATGAGTCTCTTTCGTTTTACTTATACGAATATAGATAATGTAATTTTTTTCTTCCCGCCGAAGAAATTTTTTTTGCATTTAGTTTTTCGGCCGAACAACCTTGCTTGTAACAGTTCCATAACAGAAAAACATTATTCAACCGAATAACCTCTGAGACCTAATACCTGCGCAGTTTTCAGGTTTCTCCATTTTCAGAAGGTAAAATGGATGCCTTACACTAAAAATGGACTATTGGACTTGATACCATTAGTTTCAATATTAAACCTACTTTCCGTAGGTATACATTCTGTTGTGTATAGGTGAGATCCGATATTTTTAATTTTTTTGTTTCTTAACATGTGTCAAGTTTCGTTTCATCTCTTTCAAAATGCGGTGAAATGAAAAATATATAAATTTAAAAATACACAACCTAAAAAATTGAAACAAATATGGTGCAGTTAATTGGAGTGTCTACTTCAAAATTGTATTCATAGATTTTCAAATTTTATAGTCAATTGAGAGAAAAGTGTCGCAACCAAAAACATGTTGAAAACCGACAAGTTTTCTCCATTGATTGAAATCAAAAAAATATTATAATTAGTATATAGATTCATTTGATACAAACATATAGTCATTGCAATAGTATATTGTGTGTAGATTGTCGTAGCATATTTTTTTTTTGCAAAACACAAATTTAACAATGATTTTAGGGGTGCAACCAAACATGACTATTTTTTAGTCCTTTCATTTTATAAGGACACACTGTCAAACATTTGTCAAAATGAGATATCAAATCTCAATAAACAAAAATTGAAAAAATTATGAATAGAAAGTGAACATAATTCTCTAAAAGTTTTGTTTTAACTTAAAAGTGAAATTTTAAACAAAAATATCACTTTCGTTCACCCAAAGTTGAAAAACATGAAAAAATCATATTTATTTTCTCATAAGACCCCCCAAAATAGACACCCATCTTCATGGATTCACCCACATCGATTCTCTTTGCATGATATATGCACCAATGTGTTTCTAATATCAATTATGCACCATCTCACTTTATGCATTTTATATGCATCCATTCATGTATAATAAAAAATATGCTCTGATGCACTTACAATAAAAAGTATGCATCATTGATTTTTTATGTTATACTTACTGGTGCCTATATCAAACAATGTATGCATTGATGCACCGACATTACAATATACGTACTGATGCATTGAAAAAACTGAATACACACCAATAAATATTATTGTATTATATGCATCACTGCATATATTATAAAACACATGTACCAGTGCAAATTATATATCGTAAAGCACCGAAAAAGAAAACCTCCACTA
>LPNX010529673.1:165779-198279 GCA_001517045.1 Pseudotsuga menziesii | reverse complement strand
GTCTAGAAAATACATTTGGTGGCTGTCCTATATTGTTAAAAATAGTGTTCAAGGTTTGGAGTGGTGTGGTTTACATTGAATGCAAAACTAAAAATCTTATACACCTTACATTGGTAACCTTCACTGCTGCTATAAAATTGTCATAATTAGAACTGTCATAGTGTATTATTGTTGATATATTTATATGAGTCCTCATACCACCCTAACCACCCCCACCTTAAACCCCTCATCCCCCCAATACCTGCAATATATTGGTTCGATTTTTTATCATTTTAAAACCCACAATATGAACTAACGTGATAGGATATTGGTCAACAAGAGAAGCCCCCATGCCTCATACTTGAATGGAAGGTTATTGGTGGTTAAATGCCACAATTGAATTGTATATGGTTACACGGCTAATGATATATTCTATGCTGAAGTGCTACTGGATTACCTTGCTACTAATTCCATATATCTTGAATTGAATACATTGACTTGATATCATTTACATTTCATCTATAAGCACTAAATCAACTTAGTATGTCTTCTTCTGCTGCTATAAAATTGTCATAATTAGAACTGTCATACTATATTATTGCTGCTATATTTATATCGGTCCTAATACTTGAATGGAATATTATTGGTTGGTTAAATACTACAATTGAATTGTATATGGTTACATCACTAATGATCTCTTGTATGCTAAAGTGCTACTGGATGACCTTGCTACTAATTCCATATATCTTGAATTGAATAGATTGACTTGATATCATTTACATTTGCATCTATAAGCACTAAATCAACTTAGTATGTCTTCTTCTTAATGGTTTGAATTTAACTCCAAGTTTACACAAACTGTGGGTGCGATCGGAATCGACCAAAGAATCCGATACGGATTCGGCACTCATCCCAAAATCAAGAATTGGGGATTCAGAACTCTAACCTTAATTAACCTTAATTATCCTATGTAAACAACTTTATATTAGTGAAAACGAGGTGGAAGAATCCGATGAAGAATCCAAGAATTCAATTCGGGTGCGGTTAGGCTTAGGGCCGAATTCGGTAACTATGTTTAACTCTGCAGTTGTAAATTCTAAGTGTAGGCAAGTGTTGTGATAGAAGAACATAATATTCCCTCTGTGGTTTGTCATTTCTTGTGTCCAAGATGGCAGAATCTTCTACCAGGAGGAAAAGAAGTAGCAATGAGGGCTACCTTGGAGTGCTTCCTAAGAAAAAACCCAAGCCTGAACCTGAGAAGAACAAATTCATGTTCATGGTTTTGCTTCTTAATGGTTTGAATTTAACTCCAAGGTTACACAAACCATGGGTGCGATCAGAATCGGCCAAAGAATCCGATATGGATTTGGCACTCATCCCAAAATTAGGAATCGATGATTCAGAACCCTAACCATAATTAAACTTAATTATCCTATGTAAACAACTTTATATTAGTCAAAACAAGGTGGAAGAATTTGATGAAGAATCTGAGAATCCGATTTGGGTGCAGTTAGTACTAGGGCTTAATTTGGTAACTATGTGTAACTCTGTAGTTGCAAATTCTAAGTGTAGGAAAGTGTTGCGATAGAAGAACACAATATTCCCTCTGCGATTTGTCGTTTCTTGTGTCCAAGAAGGCAGAATATTCGACCAAGAGGAAAAGAAGCAGCAATGAGGGATACCTTGAAGTGCTTCCTAAGAAGAAACCCAAGCCTGAACGTGAGAAGAACAAATTCAAGTTCAGGGTTTTTCTTCTTAATGGTTTGAGTTTAACTCCAAGGTTACACGAATCGTGGGTACGACTGGAATCAGCAAAATAATTTGATATGGATTCAATATTCATCCCAAAATCAGGAACTGAGGATTCAGAACCCTAACCATAATTAACCATAATTATCCTATGTAAAAAACTTTCTACTAGTCAAAACGAGGTGGAAGAATATGATGAAGAATCTGAGAATCCAATTCGGGTGCGGTTAGGCCTAGGGATGAATCCAGTAACTATGTTTAACTCTACAGTTGTAAATTCTAAGTGTAGGAAATTTTTATGATAGAAGAACACAATATTCCCTCTGCGGTTTGTTGTTTCTTGTGTCCAAGATGGAAGAATCTTCTACTAGGAGGAAAATAAGCAACAATGAGGGCTACCTTGGAGTGCTTCCTAAGAAGAAACCCAAGAATGAACCTAAGAAGAACAAATTCATGTTCAAGGTTTTGCTTCTTAATGGTTTGAATTTAACTCCAAGGTTACATGAACCGTGGGTGCGATCGGAATCGACTAAAGAATCTAATATGGATTCAGCACTCATCCCAAAACCAGGAATCAAGGATTCGGAACCCTAACCATAATTAACCTTAATTATCCTATGTAAACAACTTTATATTAGTCAAAACGAGGTGGAAGAATCTGAGAATCTGATTCGGGTGTGATTAGGCCTAGAGCTGAATCCGATAACTATGTGTAGCTCTGCAGTTGAAAATTCTAAGTGTAGGAAAGCGTTGCAATAGAAGAACGCAATATTCCCTCTGTGGTTTGTCATTTCTTGTGTCCAAGATGGAAGAATATTCTACCAAGAGGAAAAGAAGCACTAATGAGGGCTACCTTGGAGTGCTTCCTAAGAAGAAACCTAAGCTTGAACCCGAGGAGAACAAATTCATGTTCAGGTTTTTTCTTCTTAATGGTTTGAATTTAACTCCAATGTTACATGAACCATGGGTGCGATCGAAATCAGCCAAAGAATCCGATACAGATTCGGTACTCATCCCAAAATCAGGAATCAGGGATTCGAAACCCTAACCCTAATTAACCTCAATTCTCCTATGTAAACAACTTTATAATAGTCAAAATGAGGTGGAAGAATCTGATGAAGAATTCAAGAATCTGATTCGGGTGCGGTTAGGCCTAGGGTTGAATCCGGTAACTATGTTTAACTTTGTAGTTGGACGATACCATTGAAAATATTTTGGTCGCTGAGTTTGTAAGGACGGTTAGGAGAAAAGATGAGAAATAAATAATAAAAAAGGGGTCAATAAATATCCACTGGGGTCCCCAAGTCTATGTGGAAGATGCAATGGGAGAACGAATAAAGATGGAAACATCACCACTTCTATATAGGTCTAGGAATGGATTATTTATTTAATTTATAAATTTAATTGCCATCCAACATAGTGGTTTTTTGTTTATTAGGACAACTCTTTGCAAGCAGTATGGGCCAATGGACCTAGTGAAAAGCGATTGATAAGGTAAGGGTTCTTACATTGCCTACATTCTCCCTAGGCATTAATATTTTATCTGACTTGCTTGTACCTATCATATAATATAACTTTGCTATTTTCATTTCTAGCCTCTTCATCATGCTTCCTATCCAGTGTTTGTATAGAAACATAAAAATATTAGACTTCACTGTCTTTGTTGTGTTCTTGTTGTACCATTCCTTGCTTTTAGCACTCTTATGTTTTCTCTGTGCATTCCCCACCTCTGTTGTTTAACCACTTTCCCTCTATCAGAACTGTTTGGTTTTAGCTTTTGGCTCCATTTATTCATCGTTTCTTTAAAGTACTATTCAAAATTGTGTTTTATTTTTCATTTTCTACCAAAAGCTTGGAATTTCTTGTTCTTATTTATTTTCTACCAAACCACAATATTGCACGAGAAGCCTTTTTTGGGTGGTGCTTTTCTTGTTGTCCAAGCTTCTTCCAACCTTCTCATGGTAAAGAGGAGTCCCGATTTTTAAAACCTAGTAAGACCAATTATCCTTTATCCTCCATCTCTGAAGCTACAAATATCTAATGTCAAGCTTAGGATTTTCCTATTGAAGATTTCTGAAGTCGATCTAGTTATTAAGGAGCATATTGGGTTTGAACCATTCAACCCTATCTACTCTTTAATCACTAAATCCTCCATGAGATCCTCAATTGACCCCATCTTCTTAACTTGGATTTGTTAGGCACTAATCATAGCTTTTATGCCATTTTAAATCTTAATTCATATTTCATTTTCTATTTTATATGATCTGAAAATTTCTGTCATTTACATGTATTAAACTCATCCCTAAAACATCAAATCGCATGGTAGGTTTGCCCTAGTTTGTGGTTGGAAATTACCTTCTAGAAATCTGCTATGTAGCACTGATTAAATCTGGTCTAAAACAAAATTAAAAGGTCGTTTTTTAGGGTTGAAAACTTCAAATTAATAAGTGAAATTCCTAGATCTTCCCTAGTTTTAGCCTCATGTGTACCTTATTTCAAATCTAACTAAAGGTTAAAACATTTTGCTGTCACAAATCTTGGTTGTTGGTTGGAAAAGACCTATAATTTGCAAGTTTGTAGCAACATTTAATTGATTAAATTCTCAAACCTTGATTCTTCACTACTAAAATCCCTTGTAGCATCAACTAGTCCATTGATCATATCAATACATTTAACATTTTCTTCTGGAACCAGATCTTGTAATTGCAAATAATGCATCTCAATAGAAGCTAGAGCCTAGAACCTACTACCTTTATAGGATATATATGGTGTTAACACTTTCCATTGCACATAACATTGTAATACCTGCAACATCTATGATATAGACCACTTGAATGATGGTAGAGAGACTTATTGTAATTTTTAGTTTCTATTATTTTATGCTTGGTTTTTCTTTCTGTCGTTGTTCTTTTCTATCACCTTTCTGTCTTCCTGATAAAAAATTTGGAAGTTCATAGGATGCACATTGGACCCAGATGAAACCATACAATTTTGATATGCACAAAGGGTCTGAATAAGACCATTATATAAGGACCCTATTTGGTTGTGATGAATAAGTATGGAAAGATTGCAAGTAATTAGAAATCAACATGGAAATGTGTACATCATATCAATATATGATAGATGCTATGTTTTGAATAAGTGCTTACAAAATTTAATCTAGGCATATAATCATTCCACTAGAAATAATTGAATGGGATAAGTTATCCAAGGTATTGATTTAATGACTACTGATTATTGAAGTCTATCTATGGATTCGCTTGTCCATAGACATAAAAAATCCATGAGACTGCACATCAATCACAAGCACTTATTGAAGATCCAAAACCATGGAAAGGAATGTGCCTTTCTATGGTTTAATTTTTTTTTTAAACCTCGAGGTTTCCTCGCAATATCAAAAAGCCTTCATCGCGGGTATTACAAAACCGTCGAAACCCCAGGTGGATTTCAACGAATATCGTCGCTATAGAGACACAATTTCATGGAAAAATTACCATTCAACTTGCATATTTCATCGATAGAGATTGGTTTTCCACGGTTTTGCGTGGAAGAAATTTTTGTTCAAATTTCAGACTTCGTCAATAGAGAGACAAACGTTTGTTGAAAGTGTTCCACAGTTTTTCGTGGAAACAAAATTTTTCCTAGCAGTTTTTGGCCATATTTTCATCATTATAGGGATGAAAACTTTGTCGATATAGCAACGAAATGTAGAAAATTAATTTTAAAAAATCAATTTCAAGGCCACCGTATAGAAGACATGTGGCGGCCAGTTTTCGTCTCTATATTGACAGCTTATAAAGTTTGTCGTTATAGAGACAACATAAGTCTCATGAAACATCACAACCGTTATTGTCGCAATTGAGGCGAAGAAACATGAAAATAGGAACGAAAAACCGCCGCAAATTTGATCATATGTATTAGTGATTCATCCATCTCCAAGATGTTCATTCGATAGGGATATTTTGAATTAGGTATCACTCCCGGTACTAATTCAATTGTAAAGTCCAGAACTCGTTTAGGAGATAATCCTGGAATTTCTTCCTAGAATACATCCGCAAAATCTTGCAGGATTGGAATATCCTCAAATCCTGGTTTATCTTTTTTATCAATTTGTTCATTATTTATAATGTGTACATCAAATACTTTACAACCTTTCCTTACATCCTTTTTCATCTATAAGGCTATAATTTTTCTAACAGATATATTCCTAGGTATTCCTATGACAGTAATTATTTTTCCTTCATTATTCAAACAAGTAAAAGTTTTATGAAAACAGTTTAAAATCACTTGGTGTTTCTCAAGATAATCCATTCCTATTAGAAAATCGTAACATCCTAAAGGTAACACATTTAGGTTGACCCAAGTTTCAAACTGATTCATCTTCAAATTACAATGTTCAACATAGTTTACTACCTTTCTTTTAGGTTCATGTGTCTAACTGGACCAGCTGGGATTTTCCAAACTTTTTTAAGGACAATTTACACTTTTGCACTATGCTAGGAGATATATAACTTAAACTATCACCTAGATTAATTAATATGGAAATAGAGAAATTTTGGATCATACCTTGCACTTCTACCATAGAATTCTGGTGATCCACCTGTCAGTTCTCTAGAGCTGCATTTATCCTGTGCATCTCATTGTCCACATCCCCAACTGTTTCTTCTTTTTGGACAGTGTGTATATTGTTGATGTTTCCTTTCTAGTTCGGATAGTACTTGGCGTAGTGTGGCCCTTGAAATTCCTAGCATTTGACAGGTTCCTGTTGTTCAGTACTTCTAACAAAAGTGTTATACATATCACTGCCTTTTGATGCTGCAGTATTTTGGGGTACTCTATTCTTAAAGTCAATTTTCTGATAGTTATTCTTAGAGAAGTTCTCAATTTTTCTCCCAAAACTCTTGTTTGACTTGAATCCTTTTCTCTTCTAATCAAAATGACTTGTCTTTTTAGTCTTCCAATGAGGTAGACGTTATATTTTCTTGATTTGTTCATAACAGAATTCCGCCTTTCTCATAGATTCTTCCAAGGTTTCTGGATTGTCAAACTAAATCCGATATTTGAAGCTAGCATGTAAACAATTTAGAAACAGTTGGATTTTTTTGTTTTTCATCTATTATGTAGGGTATGTATCCTAGCAAATTGAAGAACGTGCTGCTCAATTATTTCATGGAAATGGAACCTAGTTTTAAATCATAGAATGCCTTGGCTCTTTCCTCGTAATATTGTTCAGACAAAAAATTTCTCTTGAAGTACTTCTTAAAAATTCTCCAGGTCAAGTACTTTTCTTTCAGATTTTTGACCCTCTTAATATCTTTCCACCGTATGTTGGCTTTCCCAATCAAATTGTAAATAACAATTATGGCCTTTAATCTGTCAAAATAGTTGTAAATTGGAAGTATTTCTTCATTCCTGACAGCCAAGCTTATGCTTCCTCTCCTTTCTCCGCTTCCCCGTTGAACATGGGAGGCTTTATTTTCTTGAATTCTCCAGAGATCTCTTCGTAGGGTTTATACTTCTTCCTCCTAGTTTTTCGGTCACTTTCCTAGCTATCACTTATATATCTTTGTCTTTTCCTACATGCCCTTGGTTTAACCTCTGAAGAAGATTGTGACTATCATGATATATTGTTTTCTTATATTTATGTTTATGGGATGTTGTTTCAGAATCCGTTTCGATATCATTTCTTTTATCTTTTTCCTGGTTATTTATTTTGTCTAGTAGATATTCATTCAACTCTAAAATTATTTGATTATCTTGTTTCACAATTTGAAGTTCATCCTTCAACTCTCTGATTATTTGCAGTAATTCTAGATTATTCAAATCTACATAAAAGTTGTCAAGGTTATTATGTTGAGGACCATTCTCAGCAGATGCTTCAGCATTATCCATTTCCTGCAAAACATATTTTATATTTCTGGATAGAAATAATTGTAAAAATAAAATTAGTACTTTGTTTTTCTTTATATGCGAGTGATCCAATCAGGCCTAGTGTTGAAATCTCGCTCCGATACCACATGTAACATCCCATAAATTTGTAAAATAAAATAAAAAATATTTACTGCGTGTAATAATAGAATTTACTAGACAATATTTAGAACGATGTTATTATTAATACTTCTTTTGTCATGCATTACTATTGTCATGTATATTAATTTACTATTTACTTGCTTAAAATGGTGATCTGTTGACATGACATTTCTCTTTGTCATGACAAAAATGTATGAAAAATATTTACTGTCTCAAGGAAGTTTTTTGTGGTTGTTTGTTTGTTCCTCCACTTGAGGTGCACAAAGGAATGACTTATGGTCTTACTTAGTCATTTTGACTAAAGCATGAACCTTCCAATTTACTAAGTGCAGGATGCAGAGCATCTCGACAAATAGTTTACGGGAAACTCTAGAGAATACGATGTAAGGAGCAATGAAAAGGCCAACTAAGGTTTGGTCCTAAATCATTTCTTTAATTTTAAAAACCATATGATCAATATTAAATCTTTACAAAGGTTCTAACTTAGTTTTACCAGAGTTAACTTCCACTATGCAGGTTGTATTGTATAAAAATGTTTATAAGTTATAAAGTTTGACGGTTGGAAGTTTTTGTAAATGAAAACATAGTCTTACGATGAAAGCCAAGTATAGAGGCTTGTAAACAATACAAGCTTTACCTTATACTATAAACTAGATTATTATTCCAATCCCATCGTGGTACGTTATGCCAAGGTCTTGTTTTTTTTTTAAGAGACTTGTGGACAGTCGATATTAATATCAATATCCAAAATACATCCTACATGGACAAAAGTGAGATGTGTGTTTAAGACATGTCAGATGACCATGTCACGTCATCTTGTTGTTAGCCCTCGGGTGGAGGGTAAAACCATAGAGGGTTTAATGAACTTCGAACACTACGATAGAATTTATTTTTTGGTTTGGAAATAGGTTGGCAGCTTCTTCAATTCCTCCAGGGGTTTATGGCTACTTGAACTGGTTACTATCCTATCGGTAACTGCCACACTCCACCTTCTTTCCCATCTGCATCAGCTTATGCTCAAATCGAAAAACCAAGGGGCTTGCACAACTTGTTTCTATGGTGATAGGAGTTTTATAAATGCCAAGAAGGTAAATCGTTGCCTATTTAACAATTCATTGTTTCCTTTTCTTGCTCACGGTTAAAAACTAAATTCTAACTTCTATTCTATGTAAAGTGTATACAGGGAAAACCTTTGCGATGATGTTGTGATTTTGGCTCATGCCGAGGAGGACATTCTCGTAAGACCTATGTCTTATTTTGGGTGGCTCTATGGAACCAAGTTGGGTTCTATAGTGTTTTTTTTAATTTCACGGCAATTGGTATTTTCGTCTCAGTACTAGTTTAAAGAAAGTGTAAGTGATATCATGATTTGGAATAAAACTAGATCTCCTGTAATGGTTTTTGTAAACCAGTGGAGTCTTTTAAAATACTATGCCACTCTGTGTAAACGTTGTTGGTTTTGAAATCATGTTAAAACTGGAATTAGCCCAGCGGATTTTGATACTGTAACTCTGTTAGGGTTAAGGGAACTTTGTAAATTTCAGGATGGAAATGAATCAATACTCATGGAGTCTTTGAGCTATGTTATTATAAATTCTTCTATTTGAATCTATCATTCACTTCTTTAAAAACTTGTACTGATCCTTAAAAACGTTCTAAACCTGCGAGGGATTTTTATTTACAGTTCACTAAATCCCTAAACCTTTGCACAATTGTTTTGTTGTGTGTGAATTAAAAAGGTCATTATTACAACTTTGTTTTTTATAAAGAATGGCTCTAAATGACAATGAACCCTGTTTATTAGTTGAGGGACTAATCGTAAATTTTTTATGTCATGAGTCTCTTACTGAAAACTTGGGATGAAACTGCATTAACGAAAATATTATTATTCTTAGTTGTATCTACAAGTGTCTTCTAGTTTCTTAATAACCCATGAGGGATTTTCCTAGATCTATTCTCAGTTTTCAATCTGTGGTAATAACTGAAGGATTTTAACTTGGAATTAACAGAGATGTTGTGGTTATACTCCCGTAACCTCATTATTGATTTGTTTTAATGAAAGATATGATATGGGATAAGCCCATGATTTCTTTCTCAGTGATCCAAAACTTGTTGTGTGTTAAAAAATACTAAGCTTCGTGTTTTAGAGAACCTCATTGGTTATAAGTTACACTATTCTTCTCGTGATGATTTTGATGTGTTTAAATAAGAATTACTATTTAAAATTTTGTTTCTTTATTGTTAACATATTTACTGAGAGGTTTTTTGGTTGTGGACTCTCTGCCATTATTTAGGCCTCTATATAAAGGAATTCAACTGTTTATCTAAACGTTTACGGGAAACTTTAGATAATGCTATAAGCAATATTTTATTACTTTTAAGATGGATTACACAGTTGTTTATTTTATTGATAGTTTATTAATATGAATGTGTAGTTAACAAAGAGTTTAGTTATATTAAAACTAGGATTTTATTAATTCGCTTAAAGATGTAAAGTTTTGAGTAAGTTGGCTTTGTTAATTTTAATTTTTATGACTCTGAGACTGTAAGTAACTCTTGTGAATATGAATCATATTGTTTGAGCATTTAAAGGGTTAAGCCCTAAGGTTGCCTTCAAATTTTGTTCTGAAAAAGAAACACTACAGCAACAACACTAATTTAAGTCAGAAGCCTGTAACCAATGCTAAGATTTGTCGATAATCTCGACTTGGTGTGACATTAATAGTTTAGCTACTAAGAAACTAGGACGAATATAACTTTAAGTAGTTAGCTTAGCATTATTATGATTTTAAGTAAGCTCTCGTTATTCTAGATTAATACTTGAATTGATTAAGGAAAAACAAATTGGTCTTAAAGAGATTAGTATAAACAAAGTATTTGAGATGAACTTGGATCTGTTCATTTATAATGCTAAGTAGTTAGAGGATAAAGGATTTGGGAATAAATAACTTATTTATATATAAAAGAAAAGACTTTCTAATTCATTTTGTTTCCTAAACTTGTACTAGAAAATTTTATCTAAATGGATTCAAAGTTGTAACCTGTATCTACACTGAATACGAGATCTTCTGATTAACAGTAAATTATAAACAGGTTACATAATACTTCTATTCTCTGAAATAAGGAAGATAAATATTTATTCAATCATTCAACATTATTTATATGTTCCTGTACTAGAGTACGTCACTTCAGTGAGAGAAAAAATATACGTCACTTCAGTGAGAGAAAAAATACAGGAGATCATTTTAAACTCATTTCTTTTCCAATCAGTTTCAATGCAAATACTTTATCAAATAACAATCATTTAACTGTAATCATATTGGAAAATAATTTCAGCTTACTCCAACAGAAGTAAGTAACACATTACAGATATAGAGTTGGAAGTTGGATGTGTTGCAGAAAATGGACTAACACCCAAGGGAGACTGTTCCACACAACCTTTTCCTGAAGCAACCAAATCACTTACTTAGGACCCCCAAGCTTACTCACTACACCACTAGAACTGGAGATCTCTACTACACAACACACTTCTCCAACTTAACACTCAGCAGTAGACTTAACTCAGCAAAACACTTTAGCTATCCCCTCATCAAATTCTTTGTGTGCCTGACTTCTCAATTTGCAGCAGTCACAAAGTTAATTCTCTCATAAATCAGAATGAGTAGTGAGCCTCGTGCTTAATTTTATGGTTTATATAATACTTTGTAGGTATTTGGGTCAGTTTTGGAATTTAATTGGCCACCCAGCTCAGTTCCCCCTCTCACGGAACATGACCACTTTTTTAGGGATTATGCTCTTGCAATAGCTAGAAAGTGAATGCTAGTGCTTCCACTTGTCAACCAACATTTTACATCTTCTCCTTCCTCCTAGTGGGCAGTGAACACTCATTTAATAGTCTCCCATAAATATGTCTCTCCTTTTATTAATTATTAAAATAAATAATTCCTCAATTACAGTCATCCTTGACCCACTTGGTCATAAACTTTACAATTTTGCTGAAATAAATAATAAATATTTTTTTTTCAGTTTTGGGTTTGTTACACATATTGTAAGTCAATATTTCTATATGAGGACTTTGAATCATAACGTTTACAATGAAATGGCATTGGAAGCCCCTCTTCTGTGAAGTCTTTCACTTAGCTAAATGCCCTCCTCTTATGTTGTTTGTGCCATATGAACATTGATAACTACCCAAGGAGTTTTGAAACTTTATAAAAACTACAAATGATAAATGCAACATGAAGACTATTATGTGGAGAATGCACTCTCAAAATACTTATAATTCATATAGTAAGGCAACACTATTCCTTTCTCCAGGTTGTTTGTTTTTATGTTAGATTTTTATCATTCAAGCTAGCATTATGATCTTAGGATATTTAATGAGAGAATAACATGCACAGCAATAAACACAAGAGACAAGAGACACAAATAATTTTCCTCAAGGAAACCATAAAGGATAAAACCCTACAACTTCCTCAGAGATAGAATCAGCACCAAAAGTAAAAACCAAAAACATAAAGATGATCTCCCAACAGCAATAGTCTCTCTCTTGTCCGAGCAACTTCTCTCAGTCACTCATGTGCCCCAATGAGTGAGTGTGTGTGTGATAAATAGAGATTCTCACTCTCTATTTATATTCTTTCGTTCACTTGATGTCCACTCCAACATGTCAGCCTCACTTAACAATTACTTACTAGAGCCGACATCTCTAGGAGAGTCTAATAACCCTAGTGCCCCACAACTTGTGGGGACTTTTCCCTCTCGACCAACAAGGAGGGTTATCCTTAACACAATGGTGAGGACTATTGCCCCGACTTACAATAACTCACCTAGGGTTGACTTCTCTAGGATAGTCTAATAACCCTAGGGGCCCACAACTGCAGGGAATTTAACCCTTGATCAATAGGAGGGATACCCACAATGACTTGACATGACTTATTCACATTATATACACTCCCGATGGGAACATCGGGGCATGACATGACTCAATTACATTACAAGCACTTCTTGGAATAAACATCAGGGTATAATATAAAAGTGAATACATTCCGAAGTTACAATTGCATCAACATTTTGCGGTGTAGGAAAGTACATGGAGCATCGGGGTTTTCTTCCTCCCCTCTAATAAAATAAATGACTCTACATGAAGGGACTAAAGCAACACGATCGATACTTTATATTTCTCTATATATTTCAGTCCAAACTAAGTCTTTACTAGAAAATGTGACCTTCTCTTTGAGGTCTTGTACCTCAAGATCCATGATGGCATCCAATTTTCCTTGCATACGCATTTTGTACTAATTCCTACATACAATATGCAAACACATGAGAAATCTAGATTGTCCAGAAACATGATTGCAGTAAAGATCTCTATTGAAAAAAGAAAATTCCAAGACTACAATTTGGAGGTTAACTTTTCTCAATTCCGAGAAAATACATTGTCAAGAAGATATAATACATTAAATGACATATGCATGAATAATCAATCTAACAATAATTATGCAGATTCCAATGCCAAACTCAATCTCCTTCATTCTGATGCTCTGAAATTTTCCTTTGATGGCCTTGATCAATTTTCTATTTGGTTTCATGTGTTTGCGTGTTGGAACCATATATTTGTCTTAAAAAAAAATCACTAATGATCATGACTTATTAAATATTTATTATTAACAACTTAAATGATGGGATGAAGCTTTAAATGATTATGAGGCTTTGAGGAGAGAAATACCAGGGGATGTCGAAGTAGATCGAGCTCTTTTTGATGTGCAGGTAGCAATGAAGAGGTCTCGTGGAGAAGAAATTAATAACATGAAGTTTGGAGGGGAAGTTGAGGTGGCTTCTAGCAATGATCAATTTAGAAAAGCAATTAATGCACATGGTAATAGTTCATTGCATTATTTATTTTATTAGTCCTACTTTGATCATGATCATGCACTAGAGCATAGAAGATACATCGTTTAATTAATTTACAATATTGTTGGGTCCATTAATAAAGTCTCGCGGTAGTCCACTTCAGCACAAATACAAATACTTTATATATAATAAATTTATATTTACTCTTTTTATTACTGAAATTAATGGGACAAACATCTGTGTGGCTAACCATAAGAGATCCTAAGATACAAAGAACATGTTTCTACATAAATCTGGGTTATCATTAAATAGGCCTCCAGACTCCAAGCTATATTAAGCTGCAATGGATGAGATGAAAACATTAGATTTCTTTCTAGCTTCACTTAGTCCTAGGTAAAGTATGGTTGAAAAAGCTAATTATTGTGGTGAGATAAACCCTATGCTATATAAAGACATAACCTTCAGGTTTATAAGTGTTCTGTACAGTGCATCAAATGCTCATTTCACCAGACATTCTACTCAAGTGAAAAATTTAAACTATCCAAAATACTAAAGAACATAGGGTAATTAAGGACTACCAAAAGTATAAAAGAATTTGAGTATGATGGACGTGAACCATTTGCTGCATCATAGATCCTTAGGGTGTGAAAGTATATAATTCCTCATTATTTGTTAAAAAAATTAAATTTATTGGAGCGTAGATTTACACATATAATCATCTTGTCATTTTTTTTTGAATAAAACTGTATTCAATTTTTAAATTTTAAAAACTAAACACAATTCTATAAATATGTTTTTAACAATTTTATATTTAGGAAAAAGGCTATGTGCCTTCATGGACCCCTGAGGCTTATATATCCTCTTGAGGTTTTCCACATTGCATTATGGAAGACTAGACACATTAATTTTCTTCGTAAAGCATTTTGGAAGATTAATGTAAAAAATTAGCTTTACAGCAGTACTGAATCAACCATGTTGAGGTAAGACCTTAGGTAAACTTGTGTGAATATGGATACAGTGTGACATACAAATAGGGTTATGAAACCACACATCTAGATGTATATAGATACATATCATAATATGCTCTCTTATTTTTTCAGTTCTTATTTTGTTTTTTCAACGTAGGTGAGTCTGGACCATTATCAAAAGGGAACTAGTGAAAGAAGCAGTTTGGATAAGTTTGAATTTTGAAACACTCAGTGGAATAGATATCTCATTGGAAAAATCTTATTTGAAAGATTTTGGTACAAGTTAAGTTGGTTATAATTATTAGAATACTCCTAAATTGAGATGTCTAGTTAGTGAAATCTAATGCTTTCATTTAGGGTTGAGGTTGTCACCACTTTATTTTTCATTTTAAATCATCCTATGTGGTTTCCTATAGAGAGCCAATTTTGGCATAGTAATTCATTACAGTACGTACTATTATGTTGTTTTGCATTAGATTTTGAAGTGAGATAGTTCAATTGTCACTGGATATATTTATTTAGCTGGGATAGGGTCTTATCTATTTTAGTATTGGAAAATATTGGATCTTGTAGTCAAATAGGTTTAATTGTGAATTTGTCACCTTCAAATTTGATCACTGATTATCAGTGGATGTTTCTCTATAGTTACCTCCCACAAGAGATGAGTTTAGCGAGATAGAAAGTGATTTAACTTTACTCGTCTCATCTCAATCAACACCTATTTCTCCCTCCGATGAGGAACCTGTCTAGTTGACATATGAATCGAGAGCGACAAATTGAATTTACTTGTATAAGAGATCTTCTAGTACCTATAAATTGAGTTTTCTATAACTTTTCTAAGTTGATAATAACAACATGTGAAGATGATATTGGTGCTTGTTAAGCCATCGGATTTGGTTTAGTAGAAGGAAAAGTCTCTTTGAATTTTACAAATCTCAAGATTACAGTTTGAATGACAAATAGATGAGATTGTTGTTTATTGGATTCCAGGAACAGGTTGATTCAATAGACGGCTCCCTCCAATTCTCCAGAGAATAGAAGTGAACCTCCATAATAGTATTAAAAATGTCGAGTTTCGTAGAGACTCTATTTTGTAGCAGAGTGTGGTAGCGCGACATAGCAGAGTTTGAAATTAGTTTGGGCATCCACAGGAGGAGGGAGTTTGGTGCAATTAACTACGCCACCAACCTGCATTATCTACGCCATTGTTGAACGTAGAGTCAAAGTTGATGGAATGATTGATGGCGTGATAGTCCACGAGATTCAGAATCTCGATGGAGGGGGTAACCGTGCTGGGGCCCATTTGTGTCTGAAATATTTCACCCAAAATCTCACCTTCCGGGAGAAGTCTTCATTTTTGTCTGATCCTATTTTATATTATAATATTTATTATATAAAAGTGCTTTAAAGTTTATTATTTTATAGGTACTTAGAAGTACTAAGTATATAAATATTATATTCAAAAGTACTATATGATTGTTTCTTCATTATGAGTTTGGTTACCTATGGATTTGCATCCATCATTTAGAATTTGACACTAAAATATCTTTAAATCATGTAATGCCACCTCAACCATAAGGGATGGTGCCACTCTCTAAAATGTGGTTGATTCTTTTAAAGTTTATTTTGATAGTACATTTTTTGTTTGGAGGCCCATTTTAGCTCTCAAAATTCCCCTAATGTAACATATTTGTATCTCAGATCCAACGCAAATAGAACATTAGTTCATGTTCCAGTCTTGCATGAATTAACAACATCCTAAACATTGTTGTAAGCATTACCTATGTAGTATTAACATCAATATTGTGTAGAGAGCTTCTCTTCTTCTCTTCTTTTTGATGATCCACCATTTCCCTTTTATTTTGTGACCCTTGACATCGAAATTGTAACATACCCCATATACCTCAATGGTTATTATGCATGAAGAAGGGGTAAGAGAGTGTAATAAGCTATGAATAAATTCGAAACATTTGAATTCCTGACATGTACAACATATATATATATATAATTGCTTATTAGTGATTCATAGGTGTATGCATTTCATTCAGTCAATAACTTATGGCCCAACCCATTTCTTATGTATCAACTCATCAGAATTTATTCTTACTTTGACACATAACGTTTCTACCTCTTTGCTCATCATAATAATAGAAATAGAAAAATAATCCTCGGGAGGAAGCCCCATGCATAGTAACTTCAGACACTTATGTTTTCTTCAATAAGGGATAATTCTATTCCATCTCAAATTATCAACTTGGGGACAGTACTCATTTCGGACATCCTTTAACACAATTTTTCCCATAAACCCTTTTAACAAATAGGGATCTCAAGGTGATTATTATAATTACCTATTTAATCATTAAATCATGAGGTACCCATCAGCGAAGGTGTAGGGTTATGGATGATCCATTGCCAATCCTCTATAAATTAATAGAACTTACCCTAGACTCCAATTCATAGATTTACTTTACAAGGTACACTCTATTCATGTATTTAATCAATCTTATTAACAGAATCCTCTTCTACATTAGTCAACAAAGTTGCAAATCAGCATATAATAAGTCTTATTAGCAGAATTGTAGATCATCGTTATAGGTATACCAAACAATCTATTCACAAGATACGGATCAGTCATCACATATACAAAAGATACTGACAGAAAAATAGAACATTTACAACACATGAAAAGGAAACAGACAAAATGTACGTGGTTCACCCCAACCTTGGGGTTACATCCACCAAAAGGTGTCACATGCCTGTGACGTTTAATTCATTAAATGATTACAATCCGCAACAAAAAATGTTTCCATTCCTTTCTACAAAACCTTCGTCGGATCTTCCTTAGGGAGTAATTCTTCGACATTCATTCTATACAGAACATACTACAATGTACATGGGATATAAGACATGATTTTGGCATATTCCTGGTATCTCGTTCCTGAGACTATCGTTTGATAATGAAAACAAGATAAGCCGATTTATCAGTTTCTTGCCTATACAACCAGTGATGTTATAAAGGTTTCTGACCCATTTATTTTATATTTTATTTTATTTTTTATTGCTGATTTTATCTAGGGTTAAGGCGGTGTCTTCACGAGTCCCGAGCTTAACCTATCATATCAACAAGCCTGCTCGGCAAAAATAATATCATAGCCCAGAATACTAACAAGCCTATTCGGCAAGAAAGATATAATAACATAGCAACAAATTCTCATCCCAAAGAGGGAAAACACTCTCTATTCTGTAGGGTAACGCAAATGAGAGACCAACCTTTCACAGTTAGGCAGATTATATTAAAATACCCTGGGTGAATACGCTGTTGAAAATCTATGGGCGTAAACATGCCTGTTTACTATTACCACCGGGACATTTAAGACCTTAAACCCTGCGATGGAGCTACGACTTGCACAGTTGATGATTAACACCTCCGCGAATCTGACCCTGTGTTGGATGCTCACTTTATCACAACACAATCGAGGGTTCAGGGAAAACCTCCCAAATTGCATGCTTTGTAACATTTCCCCGGTAAGATATGAATAATTAAATATAGCGTCTGTCTAAGATGCTTCTAGAGGCTTCTACCCTGTGACGCGTGCCACACCTAAGCTTTTTGCCCTTACAGAGAGAAAACTATTCAGACTAACAGCGGAGCATATTCTTCAAAACGTGATGTTTCAGAACCATGCAGAGAGCGGTCAATGAAGAAGAAATTCTCTTTAATATTCGGGATTATATATAAGGGATGCAAGGCCCATTGTTATTTGAACATGACAGATCCATTTTCACCAGACAGATTCAGAAGAGGCCGCATAGGTGAAAATTAATTTAAATATTAAAGCGGATCTCGTCCCAAATTTTCAAAGACGTATTCAATTGCTTCCATAAAGGGATTATTACCCTGTTAGATTAGCTATGGCTTAACTGCTTTAATAAAGACTTACCAGCTATTTCAACTATACACATCCTCAGCAACTAAAACAAAATCGCTGGTGAGGAGAAACCAGAATTGAACAGCGAAAGTTAACGGTAGTTTTGAATGAAAGCAAAGCACAAATTCAAACCTCTATAGTTCAAACATTCAAATAACTTTTTGGCAGAGCAACAGCGCTGTTACTATTCTCAGCTAACATAACCGGTCTCTGGACTCCACGATCACTATAGAACCAAGCGGATCATGCTTATTCAGTTCAAAAATTAAGGCTTCGCTAATCAGATTCAACCCTGAGAACTATCCCCATCTCAGTAAAATAAATTGAATGGAGAATTCAAATAAAAATGTTTCATGACAGATTAGGTCTGATATCATTCACACGATGCCTTCTGAGTCAATAAGGTTGTTTTACCTAAAACATGAAGAGCGGCAAAGGAGGTTTTCTTACCAGATGTGCGCTAAATCCCACCAGAACTCACAAGACACCTAGAAGGTCATGTCTTCAGAATGGTAATTCAACTTTTTCAAAAACAGATACGAAGTGCAGAGCCGGCCGAGAGAAATCCGTGAGTAGCGTTCCCCTCATGCTGGGCGTTATTCCTCCACCAATTTCGAAATCAGTCCTCATCCCATGTCTGATAGCCAGTGTCCCTCATACGGCCTATAACAGTCTATAAATAACTTCCTCCCTCAATTTTCTGTTTGACAGCATAATAACTACCGCAACAGACCATAACGTCTCCATAATTAATGGTAATAAAAACATCTGATAACGCCTCCATGGTTGGCAACAGAATAAACCCCCTCGCCCTCCATAATCAACGTCTCTTTCCCTGGAAAGTAATTGATGTCTCCACAGAAAATTCCAAACCTTATAATAAGATTGGCTCGAAAAAAAATGAACGAGGAAGGATTAGGATAAGTCGTTTTTCTTTTCTCTTTTTTTTTTCAATCACTTTGGAGTAGAAATACTTCCAAATTTCAAACGGTCGATTTGACCTGCGCAATCACTACCTATGAGAATTAGGAGTAGTGCTCAGGAAGTCAGAGCTTACATTTCAGCAGTAAAAGCTATTAGCACGAGAGAGGCATGCACGGCATTAACAAAGTTTCACTAATCTACCTGCTTAGTTTTGATTTCTTAATGGATTTTGACCCATTAATTTTTACTGTATAATTATGAAAAACGCCAAGCGCAATCTAAACACAGGTTTATATTTTTTATTTTTTTTTGCTACCAACCGCGTATCCACTCATATATATCGCTACCACATCAGCCAATTTTCTGTACCGGCTATGGGAATGTAAACCTACTTCCACTAAAACGTTTTTTCGACTAAAACGACTACTTCCATACTCCAAGAAATAAATATTAATATGACGTGCCAATGGGTAAGATATATATATATGTTCTCTACAAAACCCCTTATTATATGAATAAGGCATTGCTGAGAGGTAAAGTCCTTTATATGTCTATTATAAAGGGGTTCCTATATATATATATATATTAATAAGTGTAATGTTCTCATATAGCATAATATAATGCTTCGTTATATGTGTATTTTCATGGAACGTGTGGTAGATAATAGATCCCATACTTTTGTATATAGTGTATATACGTTTTCCTTTATACGGTGTTCCATTTTCCATGATTGTAACTACCTTCATTTTTATACATGAAATTCTTTTGTATAAATATATATATATATATATATATTCTACCATTTTATATATATATAAATAATCATTTTATGTATATATATAGATATATATATCATCCTATATACATATAGACTCTTTATGTATAATGGCCATATCTTCTTCCTTCAATGCCTCTCGCTTAAAGCAAAGTGGAAGAACCATAATGGGTGTGGAGTTTTATATTCCACTTTTTGTTTAATATTCTGTAGTGGATTAGTTCCGGATTGTTTAACTTGCGCCGGTGTATGCTTGTTTTCTTAGATCCACAGATTAGGTAGTTAATCGCCTACCTACTAAGGTTTTGCTAGTGAGGGCCTTGGCCTTGAGCTCCTCACCGGTAACCCAGTACAATTATATTTGACTATTACAAAATAATTAGTGAGTATGAGGGGGACATTACAGAAATTGTAGTGGAATAACAACCAATGTACATGTATAAGTAAAAAATGGCTTGGCAATAACAACAAATCCACCACATGAAAATATCATATCTTCATTGACAATAATGAGCAACCATCATCTTATATCCACTATTGCATATCCTAATGCTCTATTTCAACTGTTGGAGAATCCTTCTCACTGTTGATCCAATCCTACGCCTCTTAAAGTTTTTTTTGGATATTTTCAGGGATGAAGAGCTTATGGTGGCCCTTTCCTCCTTGATTTCATTATGAATCCTAGGCTTGTGATCATGATACTATTTATTTGGTAGGGGTGACCCTTTGGATTTTGTTGCCAACCATGATTACTAGCAGAAAGAATATTTTTAGACCTGGGCGAGTGACGAAAAGAGTTACCTATATTCCTTGATTCTTTAATGGATGTTGAATTCATTTATGTATTGGTGGCCTACTTATGTTTTGAGCATAGATATCACTTCTCAAAACTCTTCATCCCTCCATAAATGCCCTGTGTTCCTTCCGGGGAGCTCCACTTCCATCCACGAGAAGCTCTTCTTTGTCCTTAGATATTTTTTCTCCACCTACAGGTGCTTTACTATCGGCCAAAAGGGCTATACAGTGGCTCACCACCCCTCTTTCATCAATTCCAAGAACCCTATTAGTCCCTATTGAAATTCATCCACCTCTCAAAGTTCCACCACTCATGAAAATATAGTACTAACACACCTAAGAATTGCGACCTCCTAGATCTCCACCTCCCACAAAAACATAATCACACACCTTAGCACTACAACCTCCTGAAGTTTCACCAGACATGAAAATGGAATCACACACATGAGCACTATGGCCTCTTGTAGTTCCACAACCCACGGAAATATAGTCACACACCTAATCACTACGACCTCCCTTCGGAGAACTGCAATTACCCTTTGGATCACTACATCCTCTCCCTCGAGAATTATGACCACCTTCAAGAACATTCAGACCACCTTCAAGAGCATTCAGACCACCCTCAAAAGTGTTGCAACTGCCCTGTACTTTTCCCCTTTTGAATTCTTGTACTATTAACCTACTTCCCACCTTCCAATCTTCTCGTGTGTCGTTTGTTATCTTAAGAGTGTTCTTGAAGCTAAAAATGATGAGGTTTCTTAGTGTCGAAGGATTGAGATTCCAGAGAATTAGCCAAAGAATTCTACCTCAATTAGGAGTATAAACCTTCATAATATGAACTATAATCGATGTACTCTTGCTTACATAATTTCACCTATCTTCACTATGGTTACCTAGTTTAGTTTTGACATGAACCAACTCCATTTCACATTCTACAAGCTCATGCTTCTTTGTTGCACTCGTTCTTTACTTGTGTTCGGGAGTGGTGGTTGTCCTTCTCATGCATTTTCTCTTGAGCACAAATAGAAGCATTATCTATGGCCACCTTCCTTGGCTTGTGGTTACCCTTTAGTGCTCTACCTACCACGAGCTTCCTTGGATTGTCTTTACCCTTTAGTGCTCTACCTACCACAAGCCCATCTTAAACTCATATATTAAATTGAGAAATTATATGAAATTGTTAATAAAAAATAATTTGTTGTTTATATAATATGAGAAGATACACATTAAAAATATTTTACACTAATAAGGGTTCAGAAAATTGAAACCCCCAATTTCCATAATATAAAATGAAAATTATATAAAAAATGATCTTGTTAGACATTGACCTTACATTAAACATAATAATAATTTGAAACTCTACTTTCAAAAATAAATTAAAAATAAATAAATGAAAAAATTAAGGTGAGTAGCCACAAAATAAGTTATCTTATTTGTATTGCTTTTAGATTTACAGACTATTTCCGAGTAGAGATAACTTCATAAAAAAATGCTATGAAAAGGTTTGTTTGTTTCATAGGATAAGATAAGGCTCACGTAAAAATATTTAGTTCATAAAATTGAAGTTCCAAATTTTAATACGATATGAAGAGAAAATTATATAAAGAATTATTATCTCTTTGACTTTTAACTTACGTGGTAATTTAAAATTTTATCTAAAATTCTACCTCTAAAAATAAAGTTGAATTTCCAAATTTTAATACGATATAAAGAGTAAATTATATAAAAAAAATTATCTCCTTAACTTTTTATCCTACTTGTAATTTAAAATTAGATCTAAAATTTTAGATAAAAAATAAAATTAAAAATTTGAAAAAATCAAAGGAATTTATATATAGAAATATTAATTATCACAATTATTATTAAATGATTTAGAGTTTAAATTATATTAAGAAGAACTCATTAAAGATTTTCAACCAAATTTATATTTGCTCCAACTCAAATGGATGATGGACTTCTCCAATATCTTTTAAAGGAAGGTTATTATACACCTTTTTTTTTCTTTTTCTTTTTTTTAATAAAACCTAATATATAAAACCAACATTAAAGGTTGCATAATTAAAATTTATTTAGAATTTTCAATAATAATCTAGAAAATTCTTTGGAAGTAAGTTGTGTACAATTGTTAACAAAATAAAGGTTATCATAATCAAGTAAAAAAGAGAGCTTATGTTGATTTTAAGTAGGACAATTTAACAAGTTGGAAAAATTACCAACTACAAATATGTAATGTCCCTAAAATTCATAATTAATTTTTTTTCGTAGGTTAACAACATACTAAATTCAAGGACATCTTTAAAACTTCTGCGGAATAAAATCTTGTTTGTAAGTATGTACCTAAGTTTTATAGCCTGTTTTTCCTATATGTGTTTCATGTTTGATGCCGATGTTTCACATGATGTTGTTATATGACTTTGACACATTTATAGTTTACTTTTCATGTCTATATTAGTTGTTTGACATTTGTCGTTTCTTATCTTGTTTTGCGTTTTACTTCTAGTGTACATGTCTTTAATTAGTTTATGGTTTATTTATAAAGAGGATGACTTACCTCTGTATGTCAAGGGGTAGAGTGGCAGGGTTCTATCCCTTAAGGGTCCACTCGGAAAGGTAAGGATTCTATCCCTTAATCTAGAAAATTCTTTGGAAGTAAGTTGTGTACAATTGTTAACAAAATAAAGGTTATCATAATCAAATAAAAAAGAGAGCTTATGTTGATTTTAAGTATGACAATTTAACAAGTTGGAAAAATTACCAACTACACATATGTAATGTCCCTAAAATTCATAATTAATTTTTTTTCGTAGGTTAATAACATACTAAATTCAATGACATCTTTAAAACTTCTGCGGAATAAAATCTTGTTTGTAAGTATGTACCTGAGTTTTATAGCATGTTTTTCCTATATGTGTTTCATGTTTCATGCCGATGTTTCACATGATGTTGTTATATGACTTTGACACATTTATAGTTTACTTTTCATGTCTATATTAGTTGTTTGACATTTGTCGTTTCTTATCTTGTTTTACATTTTACTTCTAGTGTACATGTCTTTAATTAGTTTATGGTTTATTTATAAAGAGGATGACTTACCTCTGTATGTCAAGGGGTGGAGTGGCAGGGTTCTATCCCTTAAGGGTCCACTCAGAAAGGTAAGGATTCTATCCCTTAATCTAGAAAATTCTTTGGAAGTAAGTTGTGTACAATTGTTAACAAAATAAAGGTTATCATAATCAAATAAAAAAGAGAGCTTATGTTGATTTTAAGTATGACAATTTAACAAGTTGGAAAAATTACCAACTACAAATATGTAATGTCCCTAAAATTCATAATTAATTTTTTTTCGTAGGTTAATAACATACTAAATTCAAGGACATCTTTAAAACTTCTGCGGAATAAAATCTTGTTTGTAAGTATGTACCTAAGTTTTATAGCCTATTTTTCCTATATGTGTTTCATGTTTGATGCCGATGTTTCACATGATGTTGTTATATGACTTTGACACATTTATAGTTTACTTTTCATGTCTATATTAGTTGTTTGACATTTGTCGTTTCTTATCTTGTTAAATACGTTTTACTTCTAGTGTACATGTCTTTAATTAGCTTATGGTTTATTTATAAAGAGGATGACTTACCTCTGTATGTCAAGGGGTGGAGTGGCGAGGTTCTATCCCTTAAGGGTCCACTCGGAAAGGTAAGGATTCCTATTGCTATGGGGCCTACTTAGTTCTTCATGAACTAAGGCATGTATCTACTTTATTGTGCAGGTGGTTTCATTGGTGAACTCAATCTTATGATTATGGCAAACAAATATGACCTACACCTACAAAAACCTATACCTAAACTACGCTATTCCTATGCATAAAGTTTTACAAGAGATCTAAAGTCCTAATCCTAAACTATAAAGTTAAAATGCTCTAATAAGAAAGGGTTTATAACTTATGTGTATGCATGTATAAACTATATGTAAGGGTTTTAAAACTTTAGATGCAATATAATATATGGTTGAAGTTTATAGTCTGAAGGGTTTATGGCTTTGGCATAAACATATTCCATCAAAACTATGGCTTGACTATGAAAATAGTAAGATGAAGGGTTTAAGGTTTAGGCGATGGAGTTGGTTAAATGATGGTGCATATGACGTGATTCAAAACTATAACAGAGTGGGTTTTGATCTAAATGATAGTAGTGGATATGGTGGCGAATTAAATGAGCCTTGGGAAGCATGGGCAGAATGCCTCAAGCGCTATGTAGGGTTGGATGTCATTCATTTGGGTTTCGTGAAGGTGGAGATGGTGATCTCGCTCCTAGTGAGAGATTCTCTTCTCAAGTTGCGCAACTAGTAGGCTTCGACTCTCCCTAGACAGGTATGTGTTCGACCCTGGGTCTGCACCTTTGTAATGTTTATTGTGTTTATGGTTTTGATATCGTATACTTCTGACGACATCGTGTTTGTTTGTGCAGGTGATAGAGCGTGGTTACTCTATGTGGCTTTGGGCAGTGATGTAGGTTTCCTGCACAACCAAACTCTGCGTAAGCCTTGAATTTGGCAATGGCCTTACATTGTTGTGTGGTTTTAACAGAGGTTTCAAGCTTGGGTGTGGGGAAATACATCGTTGAGTCATTTTGTTGTTTGGGGTTTTGATAATTGCGTGGCATCTGTATATGCGATCGTGTAGCCTCTCATGGCTCTTCCATATGTAATGTATAGACTATTAATAGCTTGGATCGACTTTGTGTATAAAAGCTATCATTTTTTATTTTTATTTTTTGTTGGCAAAGTGGTGGAACTCCCCTGACTAGAAGGGTTGCCATTGGCTGAGTGGCCACGAACCAGGGGCATCTAAGCCGTCAAAATCACCCGGGGATCGCACCCGGCCTGGACCGCACCAACCCTTAGCATGGTTGGATTTTAGGTATCCGACAGGATTAGAACCGGTGACCTTCCAGCTTAGGGGGCGTCTTAACCATACCCCGCCACCAACTGTTCTACATCTCGCGGATGTATAAAAGCTATCATTTGTTTACAACATGTATTTGGTTTTATTTTTCTTAATGGGAAACTCTGTTTGGGTAACGAATTTGTGTTTATTTTTATGATGTGTTTCTTTGTTATATACAGTACCATTGCTTACAATGACACCAATGATGATTTAACTGTGTAAAGTATGCTTATTGTAGCAGTGTATGGTTTTTAATTGAATAATGTGGATGCATTGGTTTATTAATAATGTGGCTAGGTTTGTTTTGCGGACGTAAGCATGAAGCTTATCTTGGGGCATGGATGCACATCTTGGTTCTATTATTTAAATGTATTTTATGTTTTATATTGTGACTATGCATATGATGTATAGGGAAAAATAATGTAGCTCTGTTCCGTCATGGATGTACAATTGGTTATATTAAACCTTTTACGGGCAGCCTTAGAGGTTAAACCCTTGGTATATAATTCATAGTGTGTTGCTTTGTTGTTTGAGGCTACATGATTCGATCCTGAGCTGGTAGATAATTAGATGGACCTGTGGTTTGAGGGTTGTAAACCCTTGATTTGTTTACATGATTCTTTGGTAATGGTTGATGGTTTTCCACTAACATGAAGCGTTGGAAATAACTCTACTTTTATGCTTTTATTACAACTATACATGGCTTGTTTCGATTTGCTGATAGCATTTGGTTTGTAATTTATGAAACGAAAATAAAGGCGTGCAACCAATCCTTTACAGGATTCGATGGATGGGTTGGGTGCAATAAAGATTGGGTGTATGGTTATAATTTATTAATTTTATTTGTAATTCTTGTTTAGGTTCTCGGCCTCCATTTTTGGTTAAATTTGATTGTTGTGTTTTCTTTTCATAGTATGGATTACAACGTTTATTTAATGTACTGTTTGGTTTAAGTAAAGTTGTTTATTTTTGGTGTTTTAAGAGCATTTCTATTTTGGTAACTAATGTATTGGATGGAAATATGAAATTTGCCAGCGTTGAGTTTTATGTTGAGGGTTTAAATTAATGAGTTTAGAGATTTGATCTCTTGTCTATTTATTTATAATTAAAAATGGTTTATTTAAATGTTTTGATCCAGAGTTTATATAATGTTTTAGTTTCAAGGAGTGAATGAGTTTATTTAGTTTTAATTAATATTAGGGTTTTACTTACCTAGATTTGTGAAATATCTTGTTTAACTTTATAATAATGTTTGAGCAAGATCTAGTAGCTACTTATCTAACAACTAGGGTTTAAATTGAAATTAGACTCTTTGACATTTTAATTATTCTAGCACTATTTAAATTTAAGAACTAAATTTAAACTATAAACACCTATCTAGGAAATAAGGGTTGATTTTAAGCTAAGCAAATAGATTAACCTGCAATATAAAATTTAACCCTAGAGATTATATATGGAAATTATAATTCAGACCGAGTTTCAATAATTTAAACAAATGGAAACCTAGTTGAAGCATGTATTCGATATGTAGATTTCCAAATCAAGATTATAAACACTACTTAGTAAAATATGTAAGAACTAGAGAATGTAAAAACCTCATACCTGCTACTTGCAGTTTGTTAATGGCTAAGAACCTTGCACACTTAAACGCACAAAATTGATAAGAACTTGGATAATTCTAACCTGAGATCTGTCAACCGAATAATTTTGGAACTACCATGTTCCACCCAACCATGACTCGGAACCGTTCTTGGTTTTAGTCTGGATCCCCCCGAGCTGGTTCCAACATGCAGGTAGTCTAGAGCTCCTAAAGGTAAGGCTTCTCCTATCTTGAATCTTAGGTTCTAAACTAGATTGCTTTGCTTTTAAAAATGCTCTCCAAAATTATTAGGAATAAATAATCAGATAGGAATTGGAATAGAATCAGAATGCCCAAGCCTTTCCTTGTCTTGGGTCTTTATACACAATCTTTATGGAAAACGGAATTTAAAGTTTAGTTAGATCAAGAATCCATTATCTTCTTGAAAATAATCTTTTAATTGATGTATGTGAAGTTTAATAATTTATTATGCTTAACTTGTGAACACTTTTACTAGTTCATAATTTGACTTAGGTTGGACTATTTATTTAATCATTTTTAGTAAATAATAACATATAGATTCTTTATTAATCATTATAGTTATTATTGTTTCATTATATTTAATATAGGTACTTACCCTTTTATTCATAACATATATAAACTATATATTTACATATAGTATTGTTAATATTTATTTAGACATCATATACCGTGATCCCAATTACATGGTGCTTTCATTAGCTTATAATCATTTCTTTTATCAAGGCCTTTAGGTAGGGTTGGTCAACTAAGTTAGGCAGCTCTAAACCTCCTTGCATGTTGGATTACCTCATATATCATGGTAGTTCTTTAGTACTTCATGAGAAGTAGAAATTTAAAATTTCATTTAATCAACTTAATAATAAGAAAGATAAGATCATTTTTTTTCAGAGTCGTTCTCACTCAACACAATTATTATTTTTCAGTAACTCCTAGTGTTATTCACAGCCCATACTCAATGCTAAAACCAAGAATTACAGTTAATGCAATTCCATATCCTTTTGCTGAACACTAATGCTAGGATGTACACCTATAATACACCTAGGGATACAATTTCCAAGGATCCAATGTTCCAGAGCTTATGCTCAACATCAATTTGGAATACTCTAGGGCTTATGCCCAACAGTTCCAATTCTTATTTTTCATGTGATTCAAATCTTATGCTCAACACAAACATTTCATAACTCATGTGCTCTAGAGATGGTGCTCAACACAACATCAACTCACTCATGTGCTCCATATCTTGTGCTCAACACAAACATCAAATCACTCATGTGCCCCAGAGCTTGTGCTGAACACAAAATCTCATCGCTCGTGCTTTAGGGTCCATGCCCAACACATTATAGAACTAAATCACGCATTCAGTCTTTTGCACATTCTATAACAATAATCATCTCAGTATATGCATTTTTAAGTTAAATCACATAATATAATCAATTTATCATCCTAAGACAATAATCGAGTCTATGAGGGTCCATGCCCAACATATACAATTGCATACGTGCTAAATAAAACATATGCATTGGCTTACGCCCAGTATATAAATCATCATACTCATGTGCGGTAGGTTCTTACATCCAATATACAATATAAACATCAAAGTGACTCATGTGCAATGGGACTCATGCCCATTGTGGTTAAGGTCAAAATTCATGATATTACAAAATATATGACAATTGATCTTCATCTCAAGCCAAAGTCAAACTATAACATTGAGAAAGGATTCATTGCAACATCCCCTCTACTACTCCGTAAGAATACCCAAAGATAATATCCCTTTACTAAAATTTGAGTATCCATTTACTAAAAACCATTAATGACATGAAATTTCTTATATTAAAAAAAAAAATAGTTGAAAGATACTAATACTCAACTTTTCTCTTCTTTTTTAAAATTAATATAAATTAACTAAAAATTTTCACAAATTTACCATTCAAATACAGTGAATCACCATTAGAATACTCTTTCTTATTTATCACCTTTCTTTCATATTTATTATTGTTCAATGACAATACATTGATCTACATCAAGAAGATGGAATAATTTGAAATACACTATTTGAAAGAAAAAAAACTCTCTCTAACATAGGGCTTCGCAACCTCTCTGTTCCAGCACTTGTCTTAAACCTTTTTCATGCATATGTTGTCTTGTCCTATAGTTTTAAAGGATTTTCGTGGGAGTCGTCGTGAATGGACTTACCACAGCTTCGATTAATGTGTAACTTATTAAATTAAAGGAATTTTTAATGGATGTGGATGCCATCATTGATGGTATTACAACCACATGGATTTAGAATCCATTTTGTTTAACATTCTATATTTAATAGAATATTACGACCCTTAGGGTTCATACCTGATTTCTTATTGTGCGTTCAGTAATGTGCATCTCTAAAATATTTGGAGCTATTGATCTCAGTCTGCACCAACAAATTGTAGGTGGTTTTAGTTATGGATTGAATGGCAATGAATATGTTACTAGATTCAATTTCGCCAAGGGTGCCATCAATGATGGTCTTATTGCCACATAGATTGATTCGTTGATTGGTATGATGTAGATTTTTATTTTGGTTAAAACTAGTAATAGTTGAGGCATGGGTTTAGATGTGTGATCATGATAGGTGCCAACAACAATTTGTGGAAGCCTTTAATTTGATACCCTCGACTTAGTCGGGGTTTGCTAGTTAATTAATGAACTTGGATATCTTTGTGATTTTAATGCTTGGTATAGTTTCATATATTACATAATTATATATCTTTATAATTTTTTATAGAGTATCATAGTATAATTATTTCCTTAGATTACAATCGATCCTAACGTGGCATTCGTAGTCTGTAATATTCAATTTGTAACAAAGGTTTATGAAATGAAATGCATTTTCATAGTTTAAAAATCTAAGAAGGCCTTTCGGCTCTTATCGAGAGATGTAGCATCTTTTTTACTCATATTCCTTCGAGTTATTACAAAGAACTATTTTAGCTATTGTTATTTGGTTTAGTTAGAATTGACCAATTCTATGTGGGTTTAATAACTAGATTCTTTATGTATGTCTTATGGAAAAAGAACCTAATCTTATATTATGATTCTACCCTTCGGATAGTTTATATAACAAACTAGGTTGTGAACCTAATTAACTACTTTATACTTTGTAATTAGATCTTCCATTAATTTTATTTCAATTATTAAATTCATGCATAAGGTATGAAGTCTCGATCGATGTATGAATTCCCGAATAGAGATTCATAAGGAAACTCTAAATTACTTACTCATATTTATTTCATAGGTATGACTTTTCTAACAAGAAATAACATCTAGATGTGAAAGATAATAGGAAAGATTATTGAAGCAGATGCGTAATAAATCCATAACCTATTTAGATGCATAATGGATCAATATTTAAATCATATATATAATAGATCAATATTTAGTTGAGATGCATAATAAATTTATGCTAAAAGAAAATCGTTGTGATTCCAGGTCAAAAATGGAAATCCTACTGTAACTAGTTATAACAAATAAGCAATAGGAAAAGGAACCTGACACTACTACCGGAAATACAGAAATGATATAGTCGTTCCTCCCAAACAACTCCTAGAGCTGGCAAAATCACTTGCTCGAGAACCCCCAAGCATGTTTGTTGAACCACAAGACCAAAATCCACTTAATGCACCATCTCTTGAATTATTAGATTCAATCCCCTGTCCAATGCTAGCCTCTTGCTTGCTAATGGACATATTATTATAGTATTTTGGTGAGGACTTGGTCATTTATGAGCCTCTTGCTCTTTAACACTCAACAAAGAGTTGTGACCTCATTTGGGGGAAGATGCCTCATGCACCTTGAGTTCTCACTCAGCAGCTACAACCACTTATCTTTTCCTCTTGTGGGTTAGCATACACTCTTCGACATTTGTCAAAAAAAATCCATTACATTTGTTTTATTTTTTACTTTCTATCAAAAATATTTAAATAGTAAAATAAAATATTCTCAAAAAATTTAGTAACAATTTGGTAAATCTTGGTGTATTACACTTAATGTTTAGATTTTTTTATAAATATTTTTACTTAGTAGGGGAAACAACATTTGGGGGTGCATCCCACAAGTAGAGGGACATGGGTAAGCCATAGTGTAAGGTTGACCTCTATTTACAACATGTGACTTCATATCAAGTGACTCATGAATGAGCCATACCTATGTGGGATAAAAATAAATAGGCTATTGATATAAAGTGTAGTAATGAATGAAATATAAATTATAACATTAAATATGTAAAAGAAAAAATTGAAATTAAAAAAATTATCAATATAATGTAATTTATTGTATTAAAATGATTTAAGAAAAGGTAAAACTAATTAAACAAAAGAATAATATCTTTGAGATGTTATTTATATAATTTAGGGATATATCTAGAATGAAGGAAAATGTAAAGATATGGTTCAAAATATAATAATATGGTTTAGATAGTAAATTTTTAGTATAAAATGAAAGTTATTTTTTTAGATAATAAGAATTGAAAATTAGGGTTAAAATAAATTAAGAATAATTAAAAGAAAGGAAACAAAAGAATATTGATTCATTAAAATGGAATAAACAACTATGAAGATGAAAAAGGAAGAGCTAAATGATTCAATAAACAAGATGTGAGAAAAGGATGTCAACTAATCAAAAAACAATAGAAGGCATAAACAACATAATTGATAAAAATATATGTAATTATAATTATGATGATGATGGATTAAATGTGTTTTCTAGAATGACAATATTTATAACTATATTTTTTATTAAAATTGTTACAAAAGTTTTTATATTGATTTTTGTTTAAGTCTTGGTGATAGAATTAATAACAACAAGGATATAAGAAAGAGAAACAAAATTTAGGGGTAAGGTCTCTAGTTTTCTTGGATTTTAGATGGAGAGCAATACTAAAATTTGAGTAGC
>LPNX010529673.1:153747-163833 GCA_001517045.1 Pseudotsuga menziesii | reverse complement strand
AATAACTTCAAATCCTCTGGCGGAGTTTTTGTTTGGAAGCGATCCCTTCTCACTCACAATGCTTCCACTGTCATCCAGCAGTATCGATGCGTCACATCCCTGTCATACCTAGTACACATTTAATTGTTAGGAAATATTTCTGAGAACAATCTGCATTACAATTAAAAAAAACCTATCACCTGTCAATAGTTATAAATACTACCAATGATATCAATCTCCATTACAAAAAAACACTATGGCCTGGACAAAGCAATCATGGAAATGAAGCCTGAGTAAGGACGCCGCCATTCGAGCTTCCTTCATCACGGCCTTCTGTACTACTGATCCTATGATAGCGCATAGAAACGTGGGATCAAAGAATTGAAAGAAACCGGAATCGAACGGGGGCGAGAATCGGATAATGAGACTGATAGTAGGCATGCGGCCTGCAGCAAAAAAATTAGCAAAACAGGGAGAGTGAACCGGGGAGAAATGGTTATGGTCATGATTCTTGAACTGCGATTCCAATCTGTGTATCAACACAGAAGGAAAAATAGAGAAAGCAAAAGTAGTCAGTATGGGTTATGTGGATGTTTATTTATATCAATCACTGTCTCGATGAACACCACTCCACGGATTAACGTTACTGTTACTGTTAATGATGCAATTGAACAATGAAAGAAAGGGATCACCTACTGCATTTCATCTTAAGCCTACGTCGCCGCACAGATCCATTGATATTTTTATTTATTTATTTGTTCAATCACATCAATCATTGATGAAATTCATGAACAACGCTGAACTTATCTAGTGTTTAAAACCCCATTTACGATTCCAAGTCATTAATATCTAATTGATTTTCTTTCTCTTCTACATCTATTACATAGACAATATTCTACATCTAGACAATATTCTACATCTATTACATAAACGATATGGTTGGATTACATCTATTACATAAACAATATGGTTCTATTTTTTATATCAGATGGGATTAGAACCCAGTGACCTTTCAACTTAAGGGTGTCTTAACCATGCCCAGCCACTATCTGTTCTACATCTATTATTAATTTGTGTTATTTTTTGTAAATAACTTTATTAGATTTTTGTTAAGTATATAATAAAAACTAATTTCTTCATTGTTTAAGTTCTTTAATAAAAAATTATTAATGAAAGAATTTTACAGACCTGAAGAGTAAGTCTTTTAATGAAACTTTATGTGAGTGGAGAGATAAAAGCTCAAAAAGTTAAAAATTATTTAACTTGAAGAGTATAGATGAAATGAAATTCAAACCATGTTGTGAGGTGACTTACATCAATTTATTTCTCAACCAACCCTTTTATAAGGTGACCTTACAATACCTTTATAGGGCACTTACTTAACAAATATACAATATTATATATTACTTCTACCCAATATTTATTTCTCATTGCCTTACACTCCATTCATTGAACTAACCCAACCATTATATGATTTCTCCCTGTTACTTCATTTTGTTTTGGAGTATTGTGGAGCAAAAAACTATCTTGATGCTTTTTAGTTGAAAAAAACAACAAATTAGTTAAATTTTAATTCACATCTATTATCAATTTATAAAAAAATCCTTCCAAATATCCTTATAAAACCACAAATATCAAAATTCACAATGCCCAAATACTTTTAGTTTTATATATGGTTATTAAAAAATTAAATATTTATAACTTTAACTTATTTTTTCCTTTTTTCACTTACTCTACTTATAATTTTTCACTACCTAATCCAAAATCCAAAATCAATCTTTTATAATTTTTACTCCTTTATATCTATATACAACCTTCTTATTACTTTTTGTTTCTCAAAAATCACATTAATCTCCTAAAGAAAAGAATGAAAAAAGTTATACTTTGAAATTTCATTACTTAAAACACTTTTTTACTCCATTTTACAAAATTATCCTTAGAAATTATACATATCCTTAGAATTGAATTCTATAAAATATTTATGAACGTATTGATCTATAATAGATACTTGAGATGACTATGTAAGAACCCAAACCTTGGTCCACTCGAGATGACTATGTAAGAACCCAAACCTTGGTCCAGTGGCAAGTACACCGTGTAGTATTTACACATATGTCAGAACCGAAAAGAAGCCGTTGTAGTATTACGCATAAGTCAGAGCAAAAGGAAAAAGGCATATGCCTCTCGTACCATCTCTCTGTCTCGTTGACTCAAATAGTACGTTTAACCTGCCCTCTTACAATGTGATTATGGATGATGATTTTTAGACCCATCCATTTGCCTCTCCCTTTGTTAACACAAGTTTTTAGGTTGTCATTTTTATAAAAGATTTCAAGCCTCACAAATAAAATAAATAAAACTAAAGTCACACATATTTTAAATTATTAATTTTATATTATGCTAGTTTAAATATGTCTATGATTTGATTTGTATTTATCTTGTTATGTCTTCGACATGGGGTATTAGTTCAAGTGTATGTTTAATTTTTGAATGTACATTATACTTTGTATATAAGTGTAAGTAATTTTATTTTTGAAAAACAATTTTTAAATTTCAATTATTATTAACGAAGTTGACATCTATTTTGTTTTGTGTTGTTCACCACAGGGTGGTGGGTAGATGTCATCCAAGTTTAATGTTTCTGGCAGCCAAGTTTAATGTCACATGCAATTTTTGGTTGTCATTTTTACAGCTTCGTGAAGAGCCCAGATGCATGCATCTTTTGGTTTTCATGTTACATGGTATGCATCTGGCTTTTCACCTACTCACCCATGTGGCTAAAAGGACAGATTCCTTTCTATTAATTGCTCTCACGTGTGAAGAACGGTCGGGGAAAACCGTTGCATACTATCAACCTCCATGCCCAAGTTCATTTCATTATGTTTGCATGAAAGAAGAGAAATTGTTGTCTACAACTTCAAGAGCCGAAGCAAATTACTTAGAGCATGGTCATTTTGATCTCTAGTGCTAGTTCAGTTGTTGACTCTGATGTTGTGACTGCATCACCTACACCAATCATGGAAGATACTGCAGGATATGTCCCACCACAGTAGCAGGTTGCTCTAGTTGTTGAGCAAGTTCTAGTCCCTCTGATCAGGCCTTTCGAAAAATCGAGTACAGACCTACTAGGTCCATCGGGTACTTCATGGGGAAAGTGCACAGGAAATATGAATTGAAAAGAGAAAACAACGACACCACTAGCACTGCCATCAATCCTTGAGGAGGACAAAGAATCTGGGACTAGATTTTTTTTTCTGCCATACATTACACCAAGATGCGCGGATGCACCGAAGGTCGAAATTCCAACCAAGTCATGCGCCCCACTCGTAAAACCCATAGTGCCAAAAGGAGTTAATGTCTTGAAGAACATTCTGGTTGAACGAGCAAAAGTTATCGTTCGTTGACCATGATACGAAGAAACAAAAAGATTTGGACACGAAGAACTATAAGTTAACTGTGCGGGACACATCAGATTCGCCAAAGCGCTTTGTTCCAATGGAATGGGCGAGGACTAGACCAATCTAAGATGTTATCATTTCTATATATGCCACACTTCGCCCGAAACATAGAAGTGAATACCTTTGTTCGACAATTTTTGGTATAATTTCACGGAGGATTTTTTTTGCTAGATGAAGTACACTCTGTGGATGTCGAGCTCATCATAGCGATGATTGATCTCCCGTTGGTAGGTATAGACCCATCGCAATCTTTACGAAAAGACCAGGAAACAGTAATGATAGCAATGGTTAAGGACAAGTATGACTTGGCTATGGCCAACAGAGGGTTCCTAATCTCTTCCATTAATGACTATACCATTCATTTTTTCGCGAAGGTATTGTCCTGTAAAATGTTGTGCAAGTTGTGACCGAACCAGTGTACTATGGGTGCGGTTGTGCTAGCTGAACTCTGCATGGAGGGAGTTGAGATTAATTGGTCACAATTCCTGCTGAATGAATTGCTAGAAGACATATCTCTATCGTAGGAAAGTGGTAGACCTTTCCACTATGTCTGGTTGTTAATTTTGATTTCATTTGTTGTCTCATGCAGAAATCTAATATTGAATTTTTTATTCATGGAGAGGCCCCGAGGGATCAGGTGCGGAAACAAACAAGACTTGTGGAGGGAATGGTTAAATGGTTCCTCCAAATCATCAAGTTTCAGATTGGGCTACATTATGTTATGATACAACTGCAATAAGACCCACAATGCCAGTGGTTGGTGACACAGTTCTTACTAACTGAAGAAGAACTAAAATCCATTGTCCATGAATGGGAAAAAGAATGGCATGTCCCTATTCAAGATGATGACCTAGACCAAGACAAACCACCATCGTCGCAACAAAAATATCAAGAAGAGGACCCACCGGACGATGTGCAAGATCATGATTCGACCCAAAGTGGATTGAGTTCAAATCCGACAGATCCTGATGTAGAAGAGAAGAGGAACCAGGAAGAAACAGAACAAGGGGAGTCTAAACAAAATAAAAAGAGAAAGGCTGGCAAAACTACCAATACTGTCAGTATTGATGGGGAATATTTGACGCAGTTAACTCAACCACTGATAGAAATCGTATAGACAGGATTTCAGAAAATAGACAAGCAACAGACAAAGCTAACAAGCAGTATCACTTATCTGCTAAAAACACTATGCAGAGTTGTTGAACAAGTTGAAATTATAGTGGATTACAGGACTTAGAGAGTTGAGTTGCAAGATGTACCTGGCCCTTCTGAAGAAAACCAACCTAAGATGCCAATGCCAGTTCCAGTAATCATAGCACAAGTATCAAGAGAAGTACTTGATCTAGGAACCCTAGAATCCAATGATGTTGCCAAAAGCATAGGGAAGATAACCATATATTTTTCACAAATGTGCATGAATCAGGTATATGCACTACAAAATGTCGCAGTTGCATAAATGAAAATAAGAGAAGGAGCCTTAATTAAGTAGGTGAAAGTAACGAATAAAAGTGTTAATAATATGAAGAAGGAAGTGTAAGAGGCTGAGCAGAAGACAAATACATGGGAAGAAAATAGGCATAGGCTTGACAAGGATGTAGCCCTTGCATGTACAAATTTTGTGGATGAAGGCATAATAGAGGAAATGTTTCCAGAAACCAAGGTCATTCAAATTGGTGAGATAACAAAAGGCCTTCGAAAGAAAGTTGTAGAGATAGAAGTACAAATAAGACCAAGCACACAACCAAAAGTGTTGGAATAAGGAAGACAAGTAGTAGCAGAAGTTGCGAAGAAGATAGAAGAGGCAGAGGCACTATGTGCTAAGGATGTCGACCAAGTCTCTCAGGATTGGGAATCTTTGATTGAAGACGGTGAACTAGAGAAAGTCATAGGGGAGTTGTACATAGATGAGAGAGAAGTAACTCAGTTGAAGAATGAGATGAAACTGTTACCCTTAGCACAAAAGATGGATAAGGAAACATAAATGAATACGCTCAAACAACAAGTGACGGTGTTGCATATGCAACAACAACAAGCAAGCAAATAAAGTTGAACAGTTTCAAACTGAAGCTAAAAGAGTTACATGAATTATCCATCCTTCACATTAGAGAGTACAACGAGCAGTGGATGCAACAAGGCTTGTACCGTTGAAACACCTCAGTTCCTACCCTGTGGAAAACTTGCAGAAAGCAGAGGAAGATGTGCGATAGGAGACAGAGAAAGTACTAAAAATATTGCAATATTTTCAAGGTCAATTCGACACAGGTCAAGAAATGGAAGAATAGCTTTACATGGCTCAGGACGAGCCACATGTGAGTGTTGCAGACTTGTTGGGCCTAGGGAAAGATAGGTATAATTCAATTAGAATTCTTCCCAAGGATGTAAAAGATTCAGGCCACAATAAGTAAAATGAGTTGCGATAGAAGCAGCCATGGAAGGAAGGAAGGAGGACAAGGTAGAAGAAGTAGTAAGGAAGGAGGATGTAACAGAAGAGGAACATAAGCAAATAAAGAAGAAAGATCTAAGGAAAGACGTAGCTAAGGAGGAAGTTGTGATAGGAGAAGAAGAGAGTTTGCAAAAGAAGAGAGTCTGCAATAGAAGAGGATTAATGATAAAAGGAAAGGATGCAATGGACTTAACCATGTCAGAAGATGTGTAGTGGCACAATGTCTAGAAAGAGACAGTTCAAAAATATCATGGGTACAAGGTCGGCTAGATTCGGCGGAAGCCACACATATGAAATCATATTTGTAAGTTGGGTCATTAGCGCCTACTGACATGTGTCGATAGAATAGGAAAAACATCCTATTGGATAACTATATGAATTCGGATGAGAGCGACATGTGAGAATATATAAAAGGAGGAACCCACGTTGTTTGCGGGTTATCCTTTGGTGACTTATCCTCAATGGTATCTGGTCATAGACACTCACTGGTCATTTAGTGACATTCTAATTGTATTGTTTGTTATTGTGTTGAGTCATAGAGAGGAGCCTAAGAACCTGCAACTGAGTGCATAGGAGTGTAGAATAGATTCAGTTGATCATGGATGTGTGCGGATTGACAGTAGAGTCATAGAGGAAGTTGAGTCGATCCAAGCTATGAGCGGATCATTAGTAGATTCAAGTAGAAAAGGAATAGCGACAAAAGACCAGAAAATATGAGACAAGGAAGAAGTATGTATAGATAAGAATGATAGATCTATAATAGAGTCTACAGCTTAGTGCGTAGACCAAAGGTGCCATATATTTCTCATGTTAGATGAAGAGTGCCTTTGTGTTTTTCTTCAGATGAGTTTCCAAGTTAAATACCGTGTCAAATGTGTGAATGGTGAATTTGATTCAGTTGCATATATCTGTTACTACGAATATGTGTTTATGTATTTTCTTATGAATGAGATTATCTGTATTTGTCGCACTATTATTGTTGAATGTGCCCATGCTACATTGGGTTTGTTGTTGTAATACCTACCTAAGGATGAGTTGTATAGCAACTTAACTATGTATAATAAGTATAAACACCCCACCCATCAGCTTCTATCGAGCGCCTTCGTAGAATACCAAGGGACATGAAATCCCCCTCCCAACTATGGAAACCTGGTTATGGTAATTACCCATAGAAAGATATCTTGGGTGACACTACATCTGTGTCACACAAGCTGCTGACTGAGCCTTTCTTTGTTGGGACGATATATTGGGATTTATTATGCACCAAGGAGGGATTGAACCTGGGTCGAAGGGAGAGAAAATTCCAACCCTACCCAAATTTCAAAATTAGACAACACTAGGAATAGTAAAAATATTTGCATAACTCATGCTTAGATGTAAGATTGAAATTATTTCACATAAATTGAGGGTAAATTTTTTCAATGTGGAATTTCCCATTTCATATTAGTCAACCATTTAAAGAATTCCATATACTATTTTATGGATCCCACAAATCTACATGGTCGTGTTTTTTCAACCAATATAGACTCATAAACCAATGCTTCACCTACTTGACGTTCAAGGTGAAATGTTCTGAAAGAGAACATGTAATGTGAATCGGTCATTCTAGAGTGTGGCTTCCCTATTGAGAACACAAAATTTTACATGAACACAACCTCAAAATACAACAGAAATCCCAAGGTAAATATCTATGCATCAAATAGGGATCCCTCAATCACATAGAGGTGGTTTTGTACACTAATTTTACATTAATCAAATCTACTTTTGAGGGAAAATTAGAGTAAACTTGAATAGAAAAAAAATCATGCATCCTACACATCATGTCTTATTCTACCCTAGGATCACACTTTAGACTAACAAATGTGTAGGTTGTACTATTTTGAATATCCATTACAATCTTTGATACTTCAACCACACACATGGTGTTTTTGCACATAACCAGGCATGCCATATAACATGCTACTTTTTAAATTTATTTTATGCTACACTTGGGATAGATGGAGTACAATGGTCACACAATATGATTTGGCTTGGATTCCTTCAAGAGGCTTCAATGGAGCAAAATCTATCAATACAAGACCCCAACACTAAACATTTTTTTACACTTTTATGTTCACCACTAAGATTTGTAAAGTGCGCCAAGATATTTGGACCATCGTGAAAACAATTGTAAGCAAATGAACTACAATGGAAGTAAAATCATAATCCATGTCCCTATTCTAAAAACTAACTTTAATGAGGAATTTATGGAAAAGGGAGCTTGTTTAATTTTGGTACATGTTACCACATAAAATGCCAGTAGTTTTTAGACTTTGACAAAGCTAGGGTTTTTAAATATCTCTATAAAAGGATGGATATATTAGGTTTGAATATGGAACAAGTGTGGCATTCCTAAATATATATGATTTAAGAGAATCTAAGGTGGGTATGCACTACCTACCTTTGTCATTCATTTTGTTCCTCTTTTCCTTATGGACATACATAAAGGCTTTGTACACGGTTTTTTAAAATGTTGGATATCCTGTTTTTTACTCAACCACATCTCCCTAGGATCCCCTCTTTCTCTTGAATTAATTGGCTATCTACTAAACACATGGTTGATATATACATAATTCCATTCACTGTATTTGCCCAACATTTGTTGGGAAAGCCTCTTCTTCCAGTTTTCACTTAACAATTTTGATTGTCGTGCCAATTACCTAACCAAAACCTCTTTAGGACTTAGAAGTGATACCTTCATATATCTTAATTTATGATCTATTCTTTACATACATTTTTCTATTCATTTCCTTCACCCAAAATATTTTGGGAAAGTTTCTTCCTTTCAGTTTTCATTTTGACTATTGTACAATTCTTCTACTTCGCTACACCATTTTGATGTAGCAAGTAGGTTGCAGTTTGTTGCCTCTTAATTGCATGCCCCTTAATATACCTTTGAAAGTATCCAATAGTATACTTTCCACCACCCTCTGTCCTGAATTAGTTTCAACTACCTTCCATTTTGGAACTCTACTTTCCTAAAAGTTTTGAAGGAAAAGGTGTCTAATTTATTTCTCAAGAAATCAGCGCAAATCTTCTAGGAAAAGTCTTATATGAAAGTCATAAAATACCTGGCACTCTCCAATTCCTGAGTTAGCATTGGTCCACTAGATCACTATAAATTAAATTTAACACTCTTTCTTCCCTCCAATATTTTTCTAACTCAATCTTAGATCCATGTTTCTTTCTTGCAATACACTCCACATACTACACCGTCCAGGTATGCCTATGAAAATTTCAAAACCACCTGTTGTCTATGGAAATGCAAAATGTATTAAAAATTCAAATGACTCCATCTTCATGCCACAACATATCAAGCCATACCCAGTAATGTTTCCTACCTTGCTAGTATTACATCTAGCTTGTACAACAAGTTGCAAGAGGAAATGGAGTTGTCAAGAAAAAGGTGCATCAAATAAATATTTCATGGCCAGAGGAAAGGAAAACAAACAAAGATTATCATGAAGTAGAGGAAGAAAAATATCAAAGAATAAATATGGATCAAAGAAGCGATAATTAGCTTTCTCACACACATTCTTCAAGTTAGAAAGGATGTATAAAATGTTATATGGGTTAAAATAGGTTGTGCAACTAAGGATTTATATGAAAAATCCAAGGAAAATGAATAAAAACATAAGTTTAACTTTGTTGGTGAGAGTATCAAAGAGGTGTTAAAAGAAAAATAAGACATGTTTTGGGTGCAAGGATTCTAGGGTCACAAAGCACGTGACAAGATGCATGTAATTGGTGAACAATTTGGAGACATACGTGCAAGGGAGAGATGGTGATCATTGCAGATGATTTTATTTATGAGGTTAAAGGTAAAGGTAATGTCCAAATAAAGGTACAAAATGAACAAGTGAAGCACATCAAATACATATGGTATGTATCTTCCTTCACAAAGAATATACTCTTTATATGAGATTACTAAGTAAAATTTCAAGATTTTGTTTTGTTTTTATGGAAAGGAATTTCATATATAAGACAAAGTGATGATTAACCAAGTGAGTAAGATTCAAGAAAGCGGTGAAGGATACCAATTATCTATTCTTAAGAAATCAATGAACTCTACCTGACAGATTTAAGGATGTTTTAAATGGTTTTTAAGACATTAGTAGTGACTCGAAGGTGAATGTTGCCGGTGCTCTTTCCTTAATCTTTGCTCCT
>LPNX010529673.1:128447-153583 GCA_001517045.1 Pseudotsuga menziesii | reverse complement strand
CCCCCCCTCCCCCCCCCCCTCCCCTCCCCCCTCCCCCTCACCGCCCCTCCTCCCCCGCTCTCCTTCCTCTCCTTCCCTTGAGTGTCTGTGAGCACATATACAACAATAAAAAACATTCAAGGCTTCCTGGGCATGTGACAATGAACCCAATTTCTGATTTTGAGTATTTTTCGGTAGTTGCAGACCTTAAAATAGAAGTATACATCAAAAATATGCTTAAAGATCCAATTTCATTATGTAAGTAAGGTTCCTTTGTATAGGATAACAACCCTACAGGAAGGTTGATCAACCTATAGGATTACAACATTGAATAGCAGTAATTCCTTTGGATTCAAAAGGCCAACCTGTTGGACATCTTTGTACAAAATCTATGAGATAGCATGATGGAAGCAACATAAACTGCATTAGAAATATTATGTCCAAACACATGGATTTCATGGCTCAAGCTCAATCCTCCAGCATTGTGGCCAACCAACACAACCTATGCTAAAGAAACAATAGATAAAAACCCAAATAGCCTCATAACTTACATGGGAACTAAACTAGATTCACTGTTGCAGGCATTTGAATCCATGGTGATTCTAGACCTTTTGAGAGTGGGGTATTTATGTGAGTATGTTCATTAGAGGCTTGTCATAATACTCAAAGGAGGTGATTGAATTAGGATCCATAGGGCTCAGGTCTAATATTGTGAGATCTTGTCACCTTATGCCCATAGTTTCACAAATGAATGATGAGTTTGTACCAACACCAAGCTCCATGGCCTGTAGCATGTATCAACACAAAAATAGAACTAGTCATATTGATTGTCTTGGAAGAAACTTTCCATTCCACGAAGATACTCCTGCTTGCCTTGATTTTGGTGATGATGATCATGTAGAATGGAGCTTTTTTCTCCTTTATTGCCATGAAAGTAAAAATTATGCATAATGTCACTGCTGATGGATTGACTTTGGAAAGTTTCATGCTAAGCTGTTTCTTCTGTTGAACTATTTCTTCTTCCATTGTTGGCATGTGTTTCATCCCATAACATCCTCCCTAGTAAGATGTTGGATCTTAGAGTGTGCACCTTCCCCTTACCTTTACTTCTATTTTTCAACTTCTCAACTCTCCCCTGTAGATCCTTCAAATTCTCTTCCATTTCTTGCAGTCTGATGTTGTTGTTTCCTCCCATGATTTCAAATGTCAATTGCTTATTCATGAAGAATTCAATTTGAGACTCAAATCTTGTCTTATGTCGGTGCCAAAATGCATCTCAATCTCATAGAGTCACTCTCAGTATTTCCTCCATTTATCCCATTTTTTTAACCTACAAGCCATGGCATTCTTGGGTCTCCTTTGTATGTTTCTCCCATCATCTGATGCGCCTGTGAAATTCTAAGGATTCACACATGGCGCACTTTTTTGAGTGGATATGGGGCTCCATAGGGGCTAAACTTTTAAGTGCAACTTCCTACTATCCGAATTCTGAAATTGGAGAGAGGGTCCTCAATCCATGTGACTTCCAACAAAGGAATATTTCACAATTCAAATGGAAAATACTAAACTATACCCAACAAATTTCCAATTGTCAAACAAATTAGATTGCCAAAACTCCAACTTACCACAAAGATTATAGGAATAATCTGATGGCACATAATCCTATATTTTTCTCCCAAATAAATACCAGAGCCCGCGCCGTAATAAATCCTATATTTTCCTTGTTGTCCCATCAGGACATATGTATTAACTGTGCCCCAGTTTACAAAGCATATAATGGGTACAAGGGAATTGGGTGAGATTAAAGGTTCCATCTCCATTGTTTTTCGTCACCTTCACTTGGCTCTTCCTCTTAGTGATATTTCAATCATTCCAACGAAGAATTAAATGGATAAGGAGGTGGTATAGGATTCCTTCCCCTATTTTTAATTAATATTTCTTGCCCTAAACTTGTTGTGATGTTTACTTGGTTATTTGCTTGTCTATTTAGGTTTCTCAACACTTGAGGAAATGAAATTTGCTCTAATTTCTTAGCTAGATTTTGAGTTCTCAAAACAAACATGTTAAGGATTGAATCATTAACTCTATACTTATGAAACATATGGCTTATTATTTTTTCCGAATCACCAAACAACTAGTTTAGAATCTCTGGGTTGTGATAAAGATATAGGATTCTACTTGTTTATTGGTCTCTTTGACTAAATCCCAAGTAAAGTTTATTTGTTGATTTCCTTCCTCATGTATTATCCCATGCACCTCTCTCCCTTGGATCAATTTCAGAGTTATACGTTATATTTGCATTTGGTTTTTGTTTGAAGATTTATAACTTGTTTTGTGTTTGAATATATAAAGTTATAAATTTTATCATATCTTTTTCCATTGGTGAATTATTACCAAATTTAATTGCCTCTGAACTCGAACACAATTACCAACAAATGGTACTTAGGTTGAAATTATGAATCCTTGCATGAAAATTGTTAGAATTTTGGTTGTAATTATGAATCCTTGCATGAAAAATGTTAGAATTCAAAATTATGAAGCGGTTGCATTGACTCACTATTGCAAAAATTAGACTTGGGAAAAACCTGGTGGGTGTCATCAACTCAGGAAATTAAAAAGGTTGAGAAAAATTCATCAAAAATTCCATAACCCTTAAAAAATGCTAAACATATTCTTTTTTTTTTCATTAAAATTTAAATATAAGCTAATAATGATATCCTATAATCACATAACCATGTAAATTTGAACAGTAAAACCAACAAATGGAAATTAATTTCCATTTCATGAAATTTTTTTATTGGAGTATTTAATCTCCAGGTCTTCCCCTTTGAAATGTGCAGGAACATTCCCCTCTTTAAAGTGCAAAGCAATAGTGGAGAAATTGCATGTTGTGGCTTTACCTTGTTGAATGTCTGTGAGTAATTTCAAATCCCCTTCAATCTAGATGGAATGGGTACCATCCCTAAAGTAGAGACTTGATTCCTTCATTTAAAAATTTGACCTCAACTTGATTATTGTTAAACTTCAGAGACAAATTAAATCAACCACACAAATAACAACAACATTAAAACACCAACATTTCACATGGTAAAACCCCAAAGGGGAAACATCCACGCAGGAAATGTATCAAAGCTCATTAATGAATAAGGAGAGATTAAAAGACGGTCTCAACCTCACAGACAACTCTATACATTGTGTATTCGAACCATGCACTATATACTTCATGAAATTAGTTACATGAGTAAACCATTGTCGGTTATTCCCGTTATGAGAAACTTCCCGTAAACATCCGTAATATGAAACCTCTCATAAACACATTAGTTTAGTTTTCATTTAACAATATCCACCTTAACAACAAAATTTACAAATACTTTTTCTAGGATTATTTATCACCCTTTTTTCAAACCAAGAGAAGCTACACACCAATGTAACTTCTCTAACAATATTGGTTTTGTGAACATATCTATACAGTTTTCTTTAGTATGGACCTTTTTCAAAGCTACTCCACCTTCACTAATGGCTCGTCTTACAAAATGATATTTTACATCAATATGTTTAGTCTTATTATGATAAACAAGATTTGAAGCCAAATGAATAGCACTTTGATTGTCACAGAAGACATGCACACTGTTCTACAACCTTCCAATTTATCTAAGTAGACCTCTCCACCAAATTTCCTCTTTACAAGCATGTGAGGCAGTAATGTATTCAACCTCTGTAGTGGATAAAACAATTGTTTCTTGAAGATTTGACATCCAAATTATAGCTCCACCTACAAGAGTAAATAAATAACCTAAAGCAGACTCTTCTCTTGTCCAAATCACCTACGAAATATTAATCAACAAAACTGCACACAGAATCGCGGTTACTATTAAAGGTGATACAATAGTCACTTGTGCCTCTTAAGTACCGAAGCACCCATTTCACTGCATTCCAGTGTTATTTTCCTATATTTTCCATGTACTTACTAACAAGACCTACTGCATGTGAAATATCAGGTCTAGTACACACCATTGCATACATCAAACATCCTATTGAATTGGCATATGGTACACGAGACATGTGATCCTTTTATTCAACACTACTAGGACATAAAATTGAACAAAGTTTAAAATGGGAAGCCAAAGGAACATTCACATGCTTTTCCTTATTCATTTCGAATCTTTTAAGTCTTTTTTCAACATACTTCTCCGATGAAAAACTGTAGATTACCAATTTTTCTATCTTTGTGTATCTCAATACCCAAGATTTGTTTTGCATCTCCAATATCCTTCATATCAGAAGTCCTAGCCATCTGAGCCTTCAACCTATTAATTGCATCCATGCTTTTGCTCATAATAATCATATCATCAACATACAATACTAAGATAATGAATATATCATTTAACTTTTTGAAGTATAAACAATGATCATACTCACCTCTAGTATAACCTTGGCTCACCATGAAAGAATCAAACTTCTTATACCATTTCCTGGTTGACTGTTTCAGGCCATACAATGGTTTCTTGAGCTTGCAAACTATTCTACCTTTCTGATGTTGTACAAAACCTTCTGGTTGTTCCATATAAATCTCCTCATCCAAATCTCCATGTAAGAAAGTTGTTTTAACATCTAGTTGATTTAAATCCAAATCAAGTAATGCAACTAATGCTAACACAATACAAATAAATACAAGCTTAACAACTAAGGAAAAAATATCATGATAGTGTAGCCTCCCCTCCCCTCTACATCAACATATAATGGAGGAGCGCTACTTCACTGCTCACTCTCATACCACAATGTCCATGTACCCACGTGACCATACACCTGAGTGGTATGCATAATAATTTAAAATTGATTTCTTATTCTTTTAAACACAGTCATGGGTTATGTAACATCCTTTAACATTCATTCTTAGGCTTAAAAACCACTCTAACAATAGTTTTTCATCTCACAGATCCATTCTGTAACTAGAAAACTCATTTCTGCACTGAACCTGACTTTTCTGCCTCCTGCTTTCCTCTTTCTACCTTCCTCCTTCTGCAATGCAGCTTGCGACAAACAGAAATCTGCAAAATGCCATTGTGATTTCTTTCCTTTCTGCTTTCCATTTTTCTCCTTTTGCAACACTCTTCAGGAATCGAAAACTTAAAATACGACAAAATCATTTAACCACATTCCTCCTTCTACCTTTCGCTGTGGACTTCAGGAATTTAGAAACATAAAAATATGATGGAATCATTTAACCACATTATGCCTTCTACTACGGACTTTGGGAATCAAAAACCCACGAAATGACTACTTTATCTTCCGGTTTCCCGCTTTCCAACTTTCGACTTTCTGCTTTCCACAAGACGATACCGGGATGCGGTAAACCAAATTTTTGCCTTAAACTTTTTATGATTTGTAGATTTCTACCTTCCAAATTCTACCTTCTCCAACGAGCTCAAGGTGCGGAAATCCAACTTTTGCCTTATCTTTTTCCCATTTTTCCCTCCTTCTGACTTCCACCTTCCGTGGGCAGATTTTGGAGGGAGGAAAACACATTTTTCCTTAAGATAGCCACATTTTGTACTCTGTAACCAGGCTTCTAGCCTCCATGAACTTAAGAAAAATGCAGTATAAAATACAAGGCATATACAGATGCAAAATGCAGGAACATTTAACAATAGTAAAGTATACTTAAATATTTAATACACATTCAACATATTCAACACATCCATAAGAAAATACATTGCAGAAATAAGAATAACTAGAGAATACTTATCTTGAATATGATTTGTCTTGCAACTAGCTATGTCTTTGCAATGTTCCACCTAACCATAGTCTAGTTGTGTTCATCAATCTCTCCACACAACTGCCACCCTCGAGCTAGGCTTGATTTCCACAAGGAACTAGGGAACAATAGGCTCACACATAGCCAGAACATATCAAACATAGTTAAGACAACCTACAGTTGGGTTTTCAGACTGTCTAGCCAAGCCAATACACAATTTGGTTTATCAAGCTGCAAGAAAACAAGCCAATACACTACTGGGTTTATCATGATACTTGGCCAAGCTATCTAACAGTTGGTTTTATTAGACTGCAATCAATCAAGCAAACATTTGCATTGAGGACCATCCAAGCCAACCAATAGATGGGTTTATTATGCTACTCATCCAATCCATTTCACTATTGGGTTTATCAGGCTACTCATCCAAGCCAGCTAATAGTTGGGTTTATCAGGATGTCCAACTAGGGATCACACATGGACAAATGCACATCAAGACACAATGAATACAACACACCTTTGGGTTTATGAGGTTTCGCAACCAAGCCAATATATGATTGGGTTTATTAAGATGCCCAGCCAAGCCAATATATCATTGGTTTTATTAGGCTATCATCCAACCCAATCTATGTTGGGGTTTATCATGCTTCTAAGGAAGTGGAAAGGTAGAATGGCTAAGCTAGTGGCTCATTAAAAGAGCTAGGGACACCTCCACAAGATCTATCTAGCATGGTATCCACAATACCTACACACCCAACACAAGGAAGCATCCCCTTCTTTGCTACACAGTCCCTTGGGCTATACCTTCCCTTCCATTGCTCTTCAGGATGTGCATGGAAAATTCACCAACCACTCTTATCATTTTGTGAGCTTCCTCTCTTCAATAGGTTTATCAAGACAATTCAATGTCTCTTCCACTCCTAATTCTTGCATATAGTTTAGACCCAAACCAGGGAAAACATAACAACAAACCAGAAGGAGACACAACAATACAAGGATCCACTCTGTAACACAGGGGAAAACAAGGCTCCATTCACTCTGTAACATAGGGGAAAACAAGGTTTCAGTTGTACATAAGAGACCAGGGTTCCATACCACTCTGTAACACAGAAAAACACTACAGAAATACATAGCAATACTCTGCTAGCTCTCACTGCGTCTACGAACAATGAACAATCAACCACAATGAACAACCCCCCCTTCTTTCTAGAAACTAATGGATAAGGGATGAATGAATAGGGCACACATTCATGTGAATACTTGCTTTAGAAGAAAGAATGCGGCTTCCCCTAGGCTGCAGGTTTGCTCAAACTGCAGGTTGGCTCAGTCACGAAACTGACTTCCATGCCTCGCTCTGCCCAAGGCATTAACTGCCTCAACCACTCTTCTAGAATGATTGAATGCCTGATTACAAAGGATGAAAAGGGTCGATGAGAGCTTATGGTCTCTCTCATCGACATCTATGCTCACCCTATTAGCTCAAGGGTCTGGATAATTCCCCTCCCTATTCCTTGTGAAATCATGCCCCCTTCTCTTTCGTTGCAGTGCATAGCTAGTTATTGTATTTTATTAAATTACATATTTACATGATATTTCAAAATATATTATGCATGAAGTGCATGAGAAACATCAACATCAACCTTGATCGCCGATACATAAACACCAAATCAATGGCAGGGCCTTGGCCTTAAGCTCCTCACCATGATTTAAATACAATATATATACATCACGTACACTTTTAATACCATGGGGTCAAAACTGAGGTATTACATTGCCCCCCCCCCCTTACATTAGCACTGTCCTCAGTGCTCTGAAAAATTGAACAAAAATGGATGTGCCAATCGCATGGCATCCTCCAACTACCATGTAGCCCCATCAGTACCATAGTGCTTCCACTGCACCTTTACCTATCCAATGGATCAATTCTGGAGCACTATGACCTTCTTGTTGATGATGCACAATGGCTCGGTTTGGAACTCTCCCTTGGGTTCCACCTAAATAACATCCCAATTTATCACATGTGTAGGATCACGTACATATTTCTTTAGTAAAGAAACATGAAAAAAAATTATGAGCTCTAGAACTAGCAGGAAATGCAAGTCTAAATGCAATTAGCCTTATTCTTTCAAGCACTTCAAATATCCCACAATATCTACGGGACAGCATGGCACAACTCCCAAGATTCAAGGAACTCTTCCTTGGCCTCACTCTAAGATAAACATGATCCCCAACACCAAAATATCTATGCACTCTATGCTTGTCTGCATAGCTCTTTTGTCTCATTTGTGTTGTTTTTATGTTCTTCCCGATCTTTGGAACCTCTTGCTCCATTTCCTTTAGCAATTCTGGACCAAGCACAATCTTGTTCATTGGTTTATCCCAATTTACTGGTGTCCTACACCTTCTTCCATACAAAGCTTCATATGGAATCATTCCTAATGATGCTTGTTGTCCATTATTATATGAAAATTATACAAAGTGTAAATTATCCTCCCACTTGGATGGTTTGTGCATAACATACATGTGAAGCATGTCTTAAAACACCTGATTTACTCTCTTTGCTTTTGCACCAGTCTGAGTATGGTAGGAGGTGCTAAAGTTTAGCTTTGTACCCAAATATGCAAACAAACCATTCCAAAAATTGGAAGTGAATTGGTATCCCTGTCAGAAATTATTGCCTTAGGCAAACCATGCAATCTAAAAATCTCCTTCATGAATAGTTTTGCAATGGAATCAGCCTTATATGTGGACTTGAATGGTATAAAATGTGATTCCTTTTTCAATTTTTCTACCACAACCATGATGGAATCATGTTGTCTCACAGCCATTGGAAATCCTGTAATAAAATCCATGGAAATAACTTCCCATTTCCATTCAGGGACTGGAAAAGGCTGCAATAAACCTGATGGGTGCTGATGCTCAACCTTCACCTGCTGACATTTCATGCACTTAAAAATATACTCAGCAATGTCCTTTTTCATTCTTGCCAAAAATACTGCTTTCTGGTTGTAGCAATTGTCTTCTGATATCTTGGGTGACCAGAATATGGAGCTTGATGGATTTCATCCATAACAATTCTCCTTAATTCTGCCACATTGGAATATAAATTATGTTCTTATAGGTAAGAAGTTCATCTTCTTCGAATTTATATCTCTCATACTTCTTTTCAAGTTTTTGCTACTGCAACTTCTCCTTTATCTGCACATACATTTCATCCTCAACAGTATGTTTAATAATCTATTATCTCAAATGTGGTTGGAAAGTACTAAGAGATTCCACATGCATTTCATGCACCTTCCTCTTGAGTGCATCCACCACCTTATTTTCTTTTTTCTTTATGTGTTTGATTTCAAAATCAAACTCACACAAAAAATCCAGCCATCTAACTTGCCTAGCATTTAAAGTTGGCTAATCAAACAAGTATTTCAGACCACAATGGTCTGTCCTTAGCTCAAATTTACTTCCCACTAAGTAATGTATCCACATCTTGAGAGCATGTACTATGGCTACAATTTCTAGATCATGATTAGCATAGTTCTTCTCATGCTCCTTGAACTTTCTGGACTCATAACATACCACGTGGTTGTTTTACATAATAAATCCTCCAAGTCCTTGATTGCATGCATTAATACACACCACAAGGTCTTTTTCTGGGTCTGCAATTTTTAGAATTGGTACACTTGTAAGAAGACTCTTCAACTGTTGCAAGCTTTCTTCACATCTTGGTGTCCATTCAAAATGTATCCCCTTCTTTTGCAAAGAAGTGATTGAATGTGCAACCTTCGATAATCCTTCAATGAATCTCATGTAGTATCCTGCAAGTCCCATAAATGATCTCACATCCATTACATTTCTTGCGGTTGAGAAATTCATGATGGCCTCAATCTTTTCAGGGTCCACAGATATTCCCTCTTATGAGATAATGTGACCCAAATACTGAATTTTATCTTTATAAGAGTCACATTTTCTCAATTTTGCATACAACTTATGCTCCCTTAGCAATTGTGATGTCAGCCTCAAATGTTCTTCATGCTCTTTTTCATTCTTAGAATAAATAAGAATGTCATCAAGGAAGACAAGAATAAACTTGTCCAGATACTTGTTGAAAACAGTATTCATGAGACACATGAATGTAGCTGGTGCATTTGTGAGACCAAATGGTACCAGTACAAACTCATAGTGTCCATACCTTGTTCGAAAGGGTTTCTTATGAATATCTTAATCTTTGATTCTTACCTGGTGGTAACCAGACCTCAAATCAATCTTGAAAAATACCTTTGCTCCTCTCATTTGATCGAAAAGTTCATCAATTCAAGATAAAGGGTATTTAGTCTTCATATTAACCTTGTTCAGTTGTTTGTAATCAATACATAACCTGAGTGTTCCATCTTTCTTTTTCACAAACAGTACTGGTGCTCCCCAAGGGGACACGCTCGTCCCGATATACTTATTTTCCAACAACTCTTGCAGCTGCATTTTCAGCTCTAACAATTTTGGTCTACTCATCCTGTAGGGTGTCTTGGACACTGGTGTTGCTCTAGGAACAAGGTAAATTGTAAAATCAATGTCTCTCTTTGGAGGAAGCCCTGTAATTTCATTAGGAAAAACATCTCTGAATTCTTGCAATACATGAAAGTCCTCCAACCTAGGAGTTTCATTCTCCATTTCCTCCAAAACATGGGTTGCATACAATATGCAACCTTTCCTATAGAACTTCTTCAGCTACATTATTGAAATATGCCTAATAGAAATCACATTTGGAATGCCTCTTACAACCCTTGGGTTTCCTTCTTCATCTATGCATTCAAATGTCTTGTTGTAATAATCAAGCTTAACACTGTGTGCTTCTAACTAGTCCATTCCAATGAGAATATCATAGGAAACAAGTGGTAGAACATGCAAGTTTGCATATGTGAGTAACCGATCCATAACTAATGGACATTTCTCTACCACTTCACTAACTTTTCTCTTAGTTCCAGTGGCCAGTTGAACTAACCATGATTTGCTATACTTTAATTTCTTAAAAGAACAAATATCAACAATTGTAGGAGTAATATAGTTGTGACTAGATCCAAGGTCAGTCAAAACATAAACAGATTGCTTAGCAATCTTACCTTCAACTTGAACGACAGTTAACTGGTGATCTACCTGGAGGTCCTCTAGTGCTTCATAGATTCTAGGGATGGTCCTTGCTACTTGACCCACTGTTTCAGCTCCTTGGATGTTGTGATATTTCCTTACATTCCCATTCTCATTCGGATAGTTCCTATGCATATGGTTTCCTCCACATCCCCAACATTGGAGTGGTTCTCTTGGATCCTTTGGATCTCTTGGATTTTCTCCCATCATTTTGGCATGGGGACTTCACTTAGTGAACCTCTTACATAGCACGTGTGATCGTGGGATATTAAAGAATACCCTTAATTTCGAGAGATATTGACCCAAACTCTTTTTGTTGAAACCCCCTCCCAATACTTAAAACCTCCTTCCCACCCCTTTTTATACCTCAATTCTTATAAACCACCCTACCCACCCCCACCTTAAACCCCTCACCCCCCAATACCTGCAATATATTGGTTTGATTTTTTATAATTTTAAAACCCACAATATGAACTAACGTGATAGGATATTGGTCAACAAGTGAAGCCCCCATGCATTTTGGTTGGCATAGTCATAGCTTGTGATGGTTTCCTTTGCTTATTTTAGAAGTGAGAAGGATCGAAACCTTTATTCCTTTGGTCAAACTTCTCATTCTTCTTGTCCTTCCATGCCTTACGAGAGTCAGGTTTTCTTTTGTTCTGATCATAGCAATAATTAGCCTTCCTTATAGCCTCTTCTAGAATTCTAAGTTCACCAAAATTAGTTATGTCTTTGTATGGCTACAACAATCCACTTAGGAAACACTAAATTTTCACTTTATCATCTATGATATACCTGACATACCTCGGCAATTACAAGAATTTGTTTGAATATTTTTCCATGGACAGATGTCCCAATTTAAGCTCATGGAACTCTTTAATCTTTTCATCATAGTACCCATCAGAGAGGTACTTCTGCTTGAAATACTTCTTGAATTGCTTCCACACGATCTTTCTATCATTGATCTTCTTCACTTTCTTGAGGTGCTCCCACTATATAGATGCTCTTCCTTTCAGATTAAAGATGGCTACCCTTGCCTTCATATTTCCTGACTAGTATTAGACTTGGAAATGTGTTCTCATCCCAAGAAGCCAAGCTTCAACTTCTTGACCATATTTTACCTCATCATTAAAGGTAGGAGGCATTGCCTTCTTAGATTCATCATGTGAACTATGCTAGTAACATCTCTTCCTCTTATTCCCGTGAGATGAAGATCTTGAAGCCCCAATGGATCCTTTAGAGTCAAATGATCCACTAGAAGATATTTTTCTTCTTCTGGTACTGCTCCTACTTCCTTCTAGATTTACTTCCCGATGCCCAGAGTTCATTTTCTTTTGGATGTCTGTCAAACTCTGCAACATGGCTGGGTTCAGCTAATTCTGCTCTTCCTGAGCTCTAATCATCATCCCATTATCTTCTATGCAAATTTGTAATCCCATTCTTAGGCTTCTCATGGTGGCCGCAATATCTAAGGGAGTCTCTTGATATCTTCTTCCATTGGATTTCGTCTCAGCATTTCCAACCTGTATGTTCTCCCCCATGGCATCTAACTTGAGCTCATAGGGATCCTGAGCATCATTCATGTTGTTGATTCTCATGGCCCAGAGAGAACCAAATTTTTCAACTGCACTATGACTCTAAAAAATGTGTTAATAAACACCATTGTTAGCTGCGCAGAAATCTCAGAATTTAAAAATCACTTACCAACTATTCACTACAGTTTTTCTCTCTGCAAACTATCCAACTTAGCCAATCTAGGCCCAATGTTGTAATCAATAGCTCTGATACCACACTGTGGCGTCCCCTCTCCTCTACATCAACATATAAGGGAGGAGCGCTACTTCACTATTCGCTCTGATACCACGATGTCCATGTACCCACATTCACATACACCTGACTGGTATGCGTAATAATTTAAAATTTATTTCTTCTTCTTTTAAACACAGTCATCGGTCATGTAACATCCTTTAACATTCATTCTTAGGCTTAAAAACCACTCTAACAGTTGTTATGTTGCTCACAGATCCATTCTGTAACAATAAAAGTCATTTCCGCACTGAACCTGACTTTTCCTCTCCCACTTTCTGCCTTCCACTTTTCGCCTTCCGCAATGCAACTTGCGGTAGACAGAACTCTACAAAACGACATTGCAATTTCCTGTCTTTCTGCTTTCCGCCTTCCACTGCATGCTTCAAGAATCGGAAACATAAAATATGACAGAATCATTTAACCACATCTACCTTCTGCAATCTGCCTACCGCCTTCTGCTGCGGACTTCAAGAATCAGATACTTAAAAATACGATGGAATCATTTAACCATATTCCACTTTCCACCTTTCGCCGCATACTTTGGGAATTAGAAACCCACGAAATGACTACTTTATCTTTCGGTTTCCCACTTTCCGGCTTCCAACTTTTCGCTTTCTGTCAGTCAATACCGGGGTGCCGAAAATCAACTTTTTTCCTTAACGTTTTTCTGTGTTTCTGATTTTTGCCTTCGGACTTTCACCTTCTGCAGCGGGCTCAGGGTGCGAAAATCCAACTTTTTCCTTATCTTTTCCCCATTTTTCCCTCCTTTCGACTTTTCACTTTCTCCTTCCATAGGTGGATTCCAAAGGGTGGAAAAACATAGTTTTCCTTAAGATAATTGCATTTCTGACCCTGTAACCAAGGTTCTAGCCTCCATGAACTTAATCAAAATGTAGTGGAAAATACAAGGCATATACAGTTGCAAAATGCAGGAACATTTAACAACAGTAAACTCTACTTAAATCTTTAATAAGCATTCAACATATTCAACACATTCATAATCAAATACATTGCAAAAAGAATAATAACCAAAGAATACTTATCTTGAAGATGAATTTTTCTTGCAACTAGCTATGTCGCTGCAACATCCCACCCAACCATAGGCCAATTTTGTTCATCAATCTCTCAACACAACTACCACCCCCGAGCTAGGCATGATTTCCACAAGGAACTAGGGAACAAGAGGTTCACACATATCCATAACATATCAAACATAGTCAAGTCAACCTGTAGTTGGGTTTATCAGACTATCCAACCAAGCAAATACATAGTGGGGTTTATCAGGCTACAGGAAAACAAGCCAATACACTACTGGGTTTATTAGGATGCTCAGCCAATCCAACTAACAGTTGGGTTTATCAGATTGCAGGAATTCAAGCCAACATTCACATTGAGGACTATCTGAACCAACTAACAGATGGGCTTATTAAGCTACTCAACCAAACCATATCACTATTGGGTTTATCAGGCTACTCACCTAAGCCACCTAACAGTTGGGTTTATCAGACTATCTAGCCAGGGATCACACATGGCCAACTACACGTCAACACACAACCAAGCCAACACACTGTTGAGTTTATCAGGCTACCCAACCAAGCCAATATATGATTGGGTTTATCAGGATACCCAACCAATCCAATATACCATTGGTTTTATCGGGTTTTCATCCAAGCCAATCAACATTTGAGTTTATCAGGTTGCTAAGGTAGTGTACAGGTGGAATGGATAGGATAGTGGCTCATTCATAGAGATAGGAAAACCTCCACAAGATCTATTTGTCCTGGCATCCACAATACCTACACATCCAACACAAGTAAATATCCCCTTCTCTGCTACACAGTCCCTTAGGATATACCTTCCCTTCCAGTGCTCTTCAGGATGTGCATAGAATATTCACTAGCCACTCTTATATTCATTTTTTGAGCTTCCTCTCTTCACTAGGTTTATCAAGTCAATTCAGTGTCTCTTCCACTCCTAAAGCTTGCATACAGTTTAGACCCAAACTAGGGCACACATAACAACAAACCACAAGGAGACACATCAACACAGGGCTCCACTTTGTAACACATACAACCAGGGTTCCATACCACTCTGTAACATAGAAAAACACTGCATAAACATGTAGCAATACTCTGCTAGCTCTCGCCGCGTTTGCGAACAATGAACAATCAACCACAATGAACAACCCCCCCTTCTTTATGGAAACTAGGGATAAGGGATGAATGACTTGGGCATGCATTCACATGAATAATTGCTTCAGAAGAAGGAATGCAGCTTCCCCCAGGATGCAGGTTTTCTCAGACTGCAGGCTGGCTTAGTCACGAAACTGACTGCCATGCCTCGCTTTGCCCAAGGAATTAACTGCCTCAACCTCTCTTCTAGAAGAATTGAATGCTTGAGTACAGAGGATGAAAAGGTTAGATGATAGATTATAACCTCTCTTATCGACATCTGGTCTCACCCTATTGGCTCAAGGTTTTGGATAACTCCCCTCCCTATTCCTTGTAAAATCATGCCCCCATCTCTTTCATTGCAGTGCATAGCTAGTTGTGGTATTTTATTAAACTGCATATTTACATGATATTTCAAAATATACTATGTTTGACATGCACGAGAACCATCGACATCAACCTTGATCTCCTATACACGAACACCAAATCAATGGCAAGTCCTTGGCCTTTATCTCCTCGCCATGATTTAAATACAATATATATACATCATGTACAATTTTAATACCATGAGGTCAAAACCAGGGTATTACCTTTAGTCTATACCTTCCATCTGAGAGTACATTTTTGTGACTAGTCTGGCTTTGTATCTATCAACCTTACCATCCACTCCTTTCTTCAATTTGAAGACCCATTTACACCCAACCGTTTTTCTATCTTTGGGGAGTTTAACCAATTCCCATGTCTTGTTTTTCTCCAGAGAATCCATTTCTTCTTTCATTGCCACCGTCCACTTAGCATTGTTAATAAAATCAATGGCTTCCTGAAAACAAGAAGTTTCTCCATCATCAGTAAATAAAACAGACGAAACAAAATCAGTAACTTTTAGAGTTCCATCAAAACCTGTAAATTTATGACCACAAGAATCCAATACTTTCAAAGAAATTAATTTTTTCTTTAACTCAGGTACATGTCTAACATCTGTAAGTGTTCTTATTACTCCATCAAACATCTTAATTTTAACACTTTCAACCCCTCCAATTTTACATGAATGATTGTCTCATAAAAGAACTATTCCATCATTAACTATTTGATAAGGAAACCAATATTTATGAGGACAAATATGGCACGAAGCACCAAAATCTAATAGCCATTTCTCATTATATTAAGAAATATTACAAATAGACAAGACCTCATCAATAATACCTGAATCAGAAGACTTAACTGAGTTTGTTTCTGACTTGGAGTCATCCTTCTTAGATTCTTGTCTCTTCCAACAATCCTTCTTGAGATGACCAGTTTTATTTTAATTTACTCTTTCTGCCCTTCAACTTAGACTTGGAAGTACCTCTTGACTTTTCTCCTTTCTCCTTGGATTGACCTCTAACAACCAAAGCTTCTGGTGAAGAGGTTTCAAGATTGGTTTTCTTCCTTAATTCCTCAGACAATAATGCTCCAACCACATTGTCAAATTATAAAGTATCAGTTGTACTAAGTTTAATGGAAGAAACTACATGACCCCAAGACTCAGGTAAAGTACATAAAAGATTCACTGCTTTATCTTCATCATCATTTTTAACATCCATACTACTCAACTAACAAATAAGAGTGTTAGCATTATTTAAATGATATGCAATCTTTGTACCTTCTTTCATTCTCATACTGTAGAACTGCTGCTATAAGTAAATTATGTTTGTCACTGATTCAGTCATATACTGACTTTCTAATTTGTTCAATAGGCTTCTTGGTGATGTTTCTCCAATAATGTTAAACAACACATCATCCACAAGACATAAATAGATTGTGCTTAGTGCTTTGGCATCAAGATCCTCCCATTCATCGTCTGCCATGATGAAATGTTTTTTTCTTTTCCCGTCTAAAGCTCTATGTAGTAATAAATCCCGCATTTTTAAATTCCATGGTTCAAATTTTTTTTACCATTAAATTTTTCAATCTCAAACTTTGTGCTAGACATTTTGAAATTAAAAAAAATAACACCGCAAAATAAACAAAACAAAAAACACACACATTAATTTCGGCCGAAATAAATAGTACTATATTCTCCATATCCACTGCTAGTGACTTTTATTGAAAATATATATTATTCAAAGTTATATCCAAATTTAAAAAAAAAATGTTTTCTTTTTATTTACCACTCTCTGCTAGCAATCCGCATGTAGCTCTCCTCCACGCTCACCTCCACACTGGGTAGCACAATTTTTTATTTTTTTCTAAATGGCCACTCTCTGCTAGCAGTCAACAGGGAGTGGGAAGCTCTCCTCAGTGCTCACCTCCATTCTCACGGGATCCTTCAGATTTGTCTTCACCTAGCTCGAATCTTCTTTATGGTGGGAAGAGGTACCTCCACACAGCCACCGGTCTCCAAGACTGAGCTTTGCTCTTCTCCCCCAACATCTTATTCTTTGCAGATCTTCACCACGTGCAGGAACAATCCATGCTATTTTGTTTTTAAGTCATGGGTTCAAGTGCAGGTTGACAGCAGCAACAACTCCCGATCTTTAGGCAAGGCTGTCAGACAGACGCCTCAAAGCAAGTTCAATGAAAACTTCTGGTCTTTAGGCAAGGCTCCACGCGTAGGAAGCTTCAGGGAAGATAGTCAGATAGATGCCTCTTCAGCCGCTCCTCAAAGCTCTTCAAAATGAGAGAGGCAAGCCCAAAGGCAGTGTGCATGCACTGTTTTTGGACCTCTGAGATTTCTTTCCTCTTTTCCCAACTATAAAAGACATGAAAGTCGACCTATTTAGGAAGAATATAGGATTCTCATTGAGTATCCCAACCATGCACTATATACTTCATGCAAATGAAATTATTTACAAGAGTAAACCATTGCAGATTATGGTCTTACGAGAAACTTCTCATAAACATACTTAATATGAAACCTCTTATAAACACATTGCTTTAATTGTCATTTAACAATTATTAGTTACATTGTCAACAAAAGTGCAAATAACATAGCATTCACTATCAGAATTGTTGTCCATCTATTGTTCACGATTCACAACAAACAAACTCTTTTTCTTTAGTTGTTGTTTGTACCATTTGGATGTGTTTTGGGTGCAAATTCCAGCATTTTCTTCCGTGTGTCTTGTATTATCATGTGTATCTGTACAATTCGCATGTTAATTATAGGCAGGACAACCCTTGTTATGGTCTGCGAAGTCTATTAACTGATCTTAAAAATATGCATAAATAACGTAGAAAACAACATGCTAAAATTTCCTCTTTCAACTTCCCTACAACAGTTAAAAGAACAAGGGTTATTTCTTAAAGATGAAATTCAATGGTTGAGAACAAGTTTTTAGAAGTGATTATATCTGGTAATCAAATGAAGTGAGATGAAAAGAATTGCATCTTGACTGAAAAAGATCAAGAACAAAGAACTACCAATCATTTACCAACATTTAGATCATTAACATCCAATGAACGACGAACTAATAGAAAGTATAATTGATCCATTCAAATGTTACGAAGTGACTGTTTGCATCATAGTGGTCGACAGGTCAGGTTTCCAATGATCTCCTTGTAAGAAAATGGTGGTAGTGGTCTCAGTGTGGTGCATGAAGGTGAAGAGTTGTTTTGTTGCTACAATAAGTGCTTCCAATAGAATTGTCTAACCCTTTCTCCGTCCTCTTCATGTCAATATGTAGAATCCTCTATTCTTCCTAAATAGGTCGACTTTCATGTCTTTTATAGTTGGAAAAAGAGGAAAGAAATCTCACAGGGCCAAAAACAGTGCATGCACACTGCCTTTGGGCTTGCCTCTCTCATTTTGAAGAGTTTTTCCTGCTATCAAAAGAAGCTTTGTGACAATTGTTTTTCACTCCCTTTTTTGAGGTCCAACTTGGCTTTGTATCACTATATACCAGCCTCCACTTCAGCCTACAATATCTCAATCATGTATTTGACCTGGTGCTCCAAACCTGTTTAGGAAAATAGTCTTGCACAATGATTTTGCTTTCTGATTTTGTGGAGAACTTTTATCATGAAATGGTTGATGTTTTATGTGGATTTCTCATGATAAAAATACCCTGCTCATTTTATCTCAGTGCTGGTATTTTCTTTCTTTCTTCCTCTTCTTATAAAACACCTAGGAAAGCAAACCTTAGCACTTGAACTCACTTTATAATTTGTTGTTTCAACTACAAAAGTCTTGGCATTTTCTACTCATAAATAACGAGTCCTATTTTTCTGTCTCCTGTGGGATGCATGTAAGACAAATCACAATGGATAGGACTGCAAAACCGTCATCCTCTGGTCTGATTTTAATCATAAGATTTTATCACTTTGGTTCATTAACCCAGGTGGGACAAACCTCGTCCAATTTTCATGTTGTTTTCACATCACATGTATGGCATATTGAATATACAATATTCATTATTTTTAATCAACCCAGTCTCCTACAGATTTCACTTGATGAGCATCAACATTCAAACAATAAACTCCATCCTCTGTTCTTTCTCATCACATTTAAAAAAAAATCCTATAGCATTCACACATGGGATGCATGAGGAATAACTGTCAATTCAATTGATCAGAGGGTCTTTCTACTCCCATCAAATTTTCTTTGACAAGTCTGCAATAATTAAAACAAGAACATTGATTCCTTTTCCCAAAATATGAGGTGCTAAATAGGTAATGAGACTTCATAGGTTCCGATCCATTGCAACTGTGATTGTCCTGGCTCCTGTCATAAATAATTATGCCTCAAAAAATCCTGCAAATCACCTCCATTCCTCATACATTGTTGTTTGTATAGTGCTTTTCCTATCCATACACATGTTGTTTTCTCAGTATAAAATGCATTGATCTCTGTCAGGAATGTGTCCTCACTATGAGAAATTTGAGTCCAAGCACACTTCAAAGTTAACACCAAATTCTCTTGAAGGTAGGTGTTAGCAATAGTCTTCATGCAAAAAATGGTCCAGGAAATTGTCTTAAGAAGAACAGCACAGCCAATGGATGGGGTCGACCCTTTTGGCATTACCTCAGCATGTCCTTTTCGCCTGTAAATTGATGCGAATTGGCTCCTCCATTCACATTCTTTATTCTAGACCATTATATTAACCAACCCTTTCCCTGAGGTCAATGTTTTTTATTCAAAGCAGCCATAATTAGGATGTTTTCAAACCAGCTTTAAATGGAAAAAGAGAAATCAGATTTAAGGCTTTTATCTTCATACTAAATTTGGATGTAGTCAAACTGTGACCCTTTAAAATCTCAAACAAGTCCAACTCATCAAAAGATTATGTGAGGCGAGTTGGCTAGCTGGGAGAGGATTTTGACTTAACATGTCAAGATATGCTGTCTGTCGTGGAATATACTCTTGATATTGGTATCTAGAATCCATTGATATATGGGATTGGATGGAGAAGAAAACTATTTAAGTGGCAGTGATTCCCAAGGTTAACCAATGCAGAAAAATCGAGATTACAGTAATTGAATATACCAAAAAGATAGATTTAACTGCCAAAACTTAATAACTTTACTCAAAGATGTGTATACAACGTTAAAGGGAATTGGTTTCACACTTGGGGACTTAAGTTTCTTCCAAATCACCCTCTTTCACCAAGTCCTGGGGTTGGATCTCATGGACATGATGAAAGGACCTGAAAATCTCATAGGCTGGTATGCTTTGTCACAATCACTTGAAAGGATTAGAAAATGAATTATGCCAAACTCCTTTCAAATGAATGATGGAAAACTTAAGCAATTGGTGATTTCTCATCTCAATAGCACTCTTTTTCTCTTCTAGAATGAGCTTAGGAGTTTGCAACAAGAAATTCCTAGAGTAGAATGAGATAAGAGAGCTATGATTGGCCAAGGAAAGCTCCCTTCTTTTTCTAAGGATGAAATAAAAGAAGAGTGTACTCTAAGAAAAGAATCTCCAGCTAAGGCGTTCTAGTCATTCACAAGTGTGGGGAAAGTATCTCCAAGATAGCCATCAATAGGTGCATAAAATATCTCCTCCAATTAGGGCACATAAGTTGTATTGTGTGGAAGCAAGAAGAAGAGCAGTGTGAAAAATCTCCTCCAAATTGTTAGAATATCTACCTACTTATTTGAAAGTCCTCCAAATGTACTTGTGGCTCTGTACCTTTTGTAGCTGCAGAGCCTACCTATATTGTTGCATTAAATGATAACTATTTTTTTGCAATTATAAAAGAAGAAGAGCAATGTGAAAAATTTACTCCAAATTGTTAGAATATCTACCTACTTGATTTGAAAGTCCTCCAAACGTTCCAAACGTACTTGTGGCTCTGCACCTCTTGTAGCTGCAGAGCCTACCCATATTGTTGCATAATTTGATAACTATTTTTTTGCAATTATAAATGATCTCGGAGGTCAAGTGAGACAAGCTTTGACAAAAACTTCTTAATAAAACAACCCAGGGGATTAAGAGCTAGAAGTGATCAATTTGTGGAGAGGCTCCCTGATTGTATATGCTAATGCTACTGCCTTTTGGTCATTTTTTTAAAATGTAGTTTAGTATATTTTGTTTTATATTTGAACTTTTGTTTTATATTCCAACTTTTGTTTGAGAAATATGAGATTCTCTCCATGGTCCTTGAGGTGGAAGCCCTTGACTTTTGTCCTCATTCTACTCATTAGTTCACCCATAATCCCACTCTGGGCTCCTTCCCATGAACCATTGTTTTGATTATGAATGCAAATCCTTCCACAAACATCTCTGTTTCACCCTTATTCATGACCCCATCCTCCCCCTTATTCATTAATTTGGGTTTTGTGGAGGTGGAGATGGTGATCTCGCTCCTAGTGAGAGCTTCTCTTCTCAAGTTGCACAACCAGCAGGCTTCGACGCTCCCTAGACAAGTATGTGTTCGACCCTGGGTCTACACCTTTGTAATGTTAATTGTGTTTATGGTTTTGATATCGTATACTTCTGACGACATCGTGTTTGTTTGTGCAAGAGACAGAGTGTGGTTACTCTACATGGCTTTGGGCAGTGATGTAGGTTTCCTACACAACCAAAATCTGCGTAAGCCTTGAATTTGGCAATGGCCTTACATTGTTGTGTGGTTTTAGCAGAGGGTTCAACCTTGGGTGTGGGGAAATGCATCGTTGAGTCGTTTCGTTGTTTGGGGTTTTGATAAATGCTTGGAATCTGTATATGCAATTGTATGGCCTCTCATGGCTCTTCCATATGTAATGTGCAGACTGTTAATATCTTGGCTCGACTATGTGTATAAAAGCTATTTTTTGTTTACAACATGTATTTGGTTTTATTTATCTTAATATGAAAATTTCTTTGGCTAAGGAATCTGTGTTTCTTTTTATGATGTGTTTCTTTGTTATTTACAGTACCATTGCTTGCAATGGCACCAATGATGATTCGACTGTGTAAAGTATGCTTATTGTAGTAGTGTGTGGTTTTTAATTGAATAATGTGGATGCATTGGTTTATTAATAATGCGGTTGGGTTTGTTTTGCGGATGTAAGCATGAAGCTTATCTTGGGGCGTGGATACACATCTTTGTTCTATTATTTAAATGTATTTATGTTTTATATTGTGACTGTGCATATGATGTATAGGGAAAAATAGTGTAGCTCTATTTCGTCATGGATGTACTATTGTTATATTAAACCTTTTACGAGCAGCCTTAGAGGTCAAACCCTTGGTATATAATTCGTAGTGTGTTGCTTTGTTGTTTGAGCCTACATGATTCGATCCTAAGCTGGTAGATAATTAGATGGACCTGTGGTTTGAGGGTTGTAAACCCTTGATTTGTTTACATGATTCTTTGGTAATGGTTGATGGTTTCCCACTAACGTGAAGCGGAAATAACTCTACTTTTATGATTTTATTACAACCGTACATGGTTTGTTTCGATTTGCTGATAGCGTTTGGTTTGTAATTTATAAAATGAAAATAAAGGCGTGCAACCAATCCTTTACAGGATTCGATCGCTGGGTTGGTTGCGATAAATATTGGGTGTATGGTTATAATTTAATAATTTTATTTGTAATTCTTGTTTAGGTTCTCGACCTCCATTTTTGGTTAAATTTGATTGTTGTGTTTTCTTTTCATAGTATGGATTACAATGTTTATTTAATGTACTGTTTGGTTTACGTAATGCTGTTTATTTTTTGTGTTTTAAGAGCATTTCTATTTTGGTAGCTAATGTATTGGATGGCAATATGAAATCTACCAGCGTTGAGTTTTATGTTGATGGTTTAAATTAATGAGCTCATAGATTTGATGTCTCATCTATTTATTTATAATTATAAGTGGTTTATTTAAATGTTTTGATGCAGAGTTTATATAATGTTTTAGTTTCAAGGAATGAATGAGTTTATTTAGTTTTAATTAATATTAGGGTTTGATTTACCTAGATTTGTGAAATATGTGGTTTAACTTTATAATAATGTTTGAGCAAGATCTAGTAGCTACTTATCTAACAACTAGGGTTTAAATTGAAATTAGACTATTTGACATTTAAATTATTCTACCACTATTTAAATTTAAGAACTGAATTTAAACTATAAACACCTATCTAGGAAATAAGGGTTGAGTTTAAGCACCCTAGAGATTATATATGGAAATTATAATTCAGACCGAGTTTCAATAATTTAAACAAATGGAAACCTAGTTGAAGCATGTATTCGATATGTAGATTTCCAAATCAAGATTATAAACACAACTTAGTAAAATATGTAAGAACTAGAGAAGGTAAAAATCTCATACATGCAACTTGCAGTTTGTTAATGGCGAAGAACCCTGCACACTTAAACACACAGAATTGATAAGAACTTGGATCATTCTAACCTCAGATCTGTCAACCGAATAACTTGGGAACTAGCACGTTCCACCCAACCATGACTCGGAACTGTTCTTAGTTTTAGTCTGGATCCCCCCCGAGCTGGTTCCAACATGCAGGTATTTTAGAGCTCCTAAAGGTAAGGCTTCTCCTATCTGGAATCTCAGGTTCTAAACCAGATTGCTTTGCTTTTAAAAATGCTCTCCAAAATTATTAGGAATAAATGATTAGCTTAGAATTGGAATAGAATCAGAATGCCCAAACCTTTCCTTGTCTTGGGTCTTTATACAAAATCTTTAGGGAAAAGGGAATTTAAAGTTCAGTTAGATCAAGAATCCATTATCTTCTTGAAAATAATATTTTAATTGATGTATATAAAGTTTAATAATTTCTTATACTTAACTTATGAACACTTTTACTAGTTCATAATTTGACTCGTTCAGGTTGGACTATTTACTTAATCATTTTTAGTAAATAATAACATATATATTCTTTATTAATCATTATAGTTATTATTATTTCATTATATTTAATATAGGTACTTACCCTTTTATTCGTAACATATATAAACTATATATTTACATATAGTATTGTTAATATTTATTTAGGCATCATATACCATGATCTTAATTACATGGTGCTTTCATTAGCTTATAATCATTTCTTTTATCAAGGCCTTTAGGTAGGGTTGGTCAACTAATTTAGGCAGCTCTAAACCTCCTTTCATGTTGGATTACCTCGTATATCGTGGTAGTTATTAAGTACTTCATGAGAAGTAGAAATTCAAAATTTCATTTAATCAACTTAAAAATAAGAAAGATAAGATCAATGTTTTTCAGAGTCGTTCTCACTCAACAAAATTATTTTTTTTCAGTAACTCCTAATGTTATTCAGAGCCCATACTCAATGCTAAAACCAAGAATTACAGTTAATGCAATTCCATATCCTTTTCCTCAACACTAATGCTAGGATGTACTTCTATAATACACCTAGGCATATAATTGCCAAGGATCCGCTGTTCCAAATCTTATGCTCAAAATCACTGTGGAATTCTCCAGGGCTTATGCCCAACACTTCCAATTCTTATTTTTCATGTGCTTTAGATATTATGCTCATCACAAACATTTCATAAGTCATGTGCTCTAGAGATGGCGCTCAATGCAACATCAACTTACTCATGTGCTCCATATCTTGCGCTCAACACAAAAATCAAATCACTCATGTGCCCCAAAGCTTGTGCTCAACAAAAAATCTCATCACTCATGTGCTTTAGGGTCCCTGCCCAACACATTATAGAACTCAATCGTGCATTTAGTCTTCTGCACATTCTATAACAATAATCATCTCAGTATATGCATTTTTAAGTTAAATCACATAGTATAATCAATTTATCATCCTACGACAATAATCCGGTCTATCAAGGTCCATGCCCAACATATACAATTGCATACATGATAAATAAAACATATGCATTGGCTTACGCTTAGTATA
>LPNX010529673.1:8318-103524 GCA_001517045.1 Pseudotsuga menziesii | reverse complement strand
GACGCCGCCATTCGAGCTTCCTTCATCACGGCCTTCTGTACTACTGATCCTATTATTTGTTCGGCCCTAGGACATGATAGCGCATAGAAACGTGGGATCAGAGAATTGAAAGAAACCGGAGTCGAACGGGTGCGAGAATCGGATAATGAGAATGATAGTAGGCATGCCGCCTGCAGCAAAAAAATTAGCAAAACAGGGAGAGTGAAGCGGGGAGAAATGGTTATGGTCATGATTCTTGAACTGCTATTCCAATCTGTGTATCAACACAGAAGGAAAAATAGAGAAAGCAGAAGTAGTCAGTATGGGTTATGTGGATGTTTTTTTATATCAATCACTGTCTCGATGAACACCACTCCACGGATTAACGTTACTGTTACTGTTAATGATGCAATTGAACAATGAAAGAAACGGACCACTTACTCGTCGCCGCACAGATCCATTGATATTTTTATTTATTTATTTGTTCAATCACATCAATCATTGATGAAATTCATGAACAACGCTGAACAAATCGAGTGTTTAAAACCCCATTTTCGATTCCAAGTCATTAACATCTTAATTGATTTTCTTTCTCTTCTACATCTATTACATAAACAAACAATATGGTTGGATTTTTTTTTATCAAACGATATGGTTGGATTTTTTTTGTATCAAACAGGATTAGAACCCGCGACTTTTCAACTTAGGGGTGTCTTAACCATGCCCAGCCACCAACTATTCTACATCTAGTGGATAATTATTGATTTGTGTTATTTTTTGTAAATAACTTTATTAGATTTTTGTTAAGTATATAATAAAAATTAATTTCTTCATTGTTTAAGTTTTTTAATAAAAAATTATTAATGAAAGAATTTTACACACATGGTTGAAGGTAAGTCTTTTAATGAAACTTTATGTGAGTGGAGAGATAAAAGCTCAAAAAGTTAAAAATTATTTAGCTTGAAGAATATAGATGAAATGAAATTCAAACCATGTTGTGAGGTGACTTACATCAATTTATTTCTCAACCAACCCTTTTATAAGGTGACCTTACAATACCTTTATAGGACACTTACTTAACAAATATACAATATTATATATTACTTCTACCGAATATTTATTTCTCATTGCCTTACACTCCATTCATTGAACTAACCCAACCATTATATGATTTCTCCCTGTTACTTCATTTTGTTTTGGAGTATTGTGGAGCAAAAAACTATCTTGATGCTTTTTAGTTGAAAAAAAACTACAAATTAATTAAATTTTAATTCACATCTATTATCATTTTATAAAAAAATCCTTCAAAATATCCTTATAAAACCACAAATATCAAAATTCACAATGCCAAAATACTTTTAGTTTTATATATCGTTATTAAAAAATTAAATATTTATAACTTTAACTTATTTTTTCCTTTTCTCACTTACTCTACTTATAATTTTTCACTACCTAATCCAAAATCCAAAATCAATCTTTTATAATTTTTACTCCTTTATATATATATATAACCTTCTTATTACTTTTTGTTTCTCAAAAATCACATCCATCTCCCAAAGAAAAGAATGAAAAGAGTTACTTTGAAATTTCATTACTTGAAGCATTTTTTTACTCCATTTTACAAAATTATCCTTTAAATGTTTATCATTCAGCATTTAAGAAATTATACATATCCTTAGAATTGAATTCTATAAAATACTGGAGATGACTATGTAAGAACCCAAACCTTGGTCCACTGGAGATGACTATGTAAGAACCCAAAACTTGGTCCAGTGGCAAGTACACATATGCCAGAGACGAGATTTAGACGTGTAGTATTTACACATATGTCCGAACCGAAAATAAGCCGTTGTAGTATTACACATATGTCAGAGCAAAAGGAAAAAAGCATATGCCTCTCGTACCATCTCGTTGACTCAAATAGTACGTGAAACCTACCCTCTTACAATGTGATTATGGAGGATGATTTTTAGACCGATCTATTTGCCTCTCACTTTGTTAACACAAGTTTTTAGGGTGTCATTTTTATAAAAGATTTCAAGCCTCACAAATAAAATAAATAAAAATAAAGTCGCACATATTTTAAATTATTAATTTTATATTATGCTAGTTTAAATATGTCTATGATTTGATTTGTATTTATCTTGTTATGTCTTCAACATGGGGTATTAGTTCAAGTGTATGTTTAATTTTTGAATGTACATTATACTTCGACATGGGGTATTAGTTCAAGTGTATGTTTAATTTTTGAATGTACATTATACTTTGTATAGAAGTGCAGTAATTTTATTTTTGAAAAACAATTTTTAAATTTCAATTATTATTAACGAAGTTGACATCTATTTTGTTTTGTGTTGTTCACCACGGGGCGGTGGGTAGATGTCATCCAAGTTTAATGTTTCTGGCAACCAAGTTTAATGTCACATGCAATTTTTGGTTGTCATTTTTACAGCTTCGTGAAGAGCCCGGATGCATGCATCTTTTGGTTTTCATGTTACATGGTATGCATCTCGCTTTTCACCTACTCACCCATGTGGCTAAAAAGACAAATTCCTTTCTATTAATTGCTCGCATGTGTGAAGAACGGTCGGGGAGAACCATTGCATGCTTTCAACCTCCATGCCCAAGTTCATTTCATTATGTTTGCATGAGAGAAGAGAAATTGTTGTCTACAACTTCAAGAGCCGAAGCACATTACTTAGAGCATGGTCATTTTGATCTCTAGTGCTAGTTCAGTTGTTGAATCCGATGTTGTGACTGCGTCACCTACACCAATCATGGAAGATACTGCAGGATATGTCCCACCACAGTAGCAGATTGCTCTAGCTGTTGAGCAAGTTCTAGTCCCTCTAATCAGGCCATCCGAAAAATCGAGTACATACGTACTAGGTCCATCGGGTACTTCATGGGGAAAGCACATAGGAAATATGAAGCGAAAAGAGAAAGCAACAACACCACTAGCACTGCCATCAATCCCTGAGGAGGACAAAGAATCTGGAACTAGATTTTTTTTTTTGCCGCCATACATTACACCAAGATGCGCGGATGCACCGAAGGTCGAAATTCCAACCAAGTCATGCGCCCCAATGGTAAAACCCATAGTGCCAAAAGGAGTTAATGTGTTGAAGAACATTCTGGTTGAACTAGCAAAAGTTATCCTTCATTGACCACGATACGAAGAAACAAAAAGGTTGGGACATGAAGAACTATAAGTTAACTGTGTGGGACACATCAGATTCGCCAAAGCGCTTTGTTCCAATGGAATGGGCGAGGACTAGACCAATATAAGATGTCATCATTTCTATATATGCCACACTTCGACCGAAGCGTAGAAGTGAATACCTTTGCTCAACAATTTTTGGTATAATTTCACGGAGGATTTTTTTTGCTAGATGAAGTACACTCTGTGGATGTCGAGCTCATTGTAGCGATGATAGATCTCCTGCCAGTAGGTATAGACCCAGCGGAATCTTTACGAAAAGACCAGGAAACAGTAATGATAGCAAGGGTTAAGGACAAGTATGACTTGGCTATGGCCAACAGGGGGTTCCTAATCTCTTCCATTAATGACTATACCATTCATTTTGTCGCGAAGGTATTGTCCTATAAAATGTTCTGCAAGTTGTGACCGAACCAGTGTACTATGGGTGTGGTTGTGCTAGTTGAACTCTGCATGGAGGGAGTTCAAATTAACTGGTCACAATTCCTGCTGAATGAATTGCTAGAAGACATATCTCTATCGTAGGAAAGAGGTAGACCTTTCCACTATGTCTGGTTGTTAATTTTGATTTCATTTGTTGTCTCGTGCAGAAATCTAATATTGAATTTTTTATTCATGGAGAGGCCCTGAGGGATCAGTTGTGGAAGCAGACAAGACTTGTGGAGGGTATGGTTAAACGGTTCCTCCAAATCATTAAGTTTTAACTGAAGAAGAACTGGAGGCCATTTTTCATGAATGGCCGAAAGAATGGCATGTCCCTATTCCAGATGACGACCTAGACCAGGACAAAACACCATCGTCGCAACAAAAATATCAAGAAGAGGACCCACCAGACGATGTGCAAGATCATGATCCAACCCAAAGTGGCTTGAGTTCAAATCCGACAGACCCAGATGTAGAAGAGAAGAGGAACTAGGAAGAAACAGAACAAGGGGAGTCTAAACGAAATAAAAAGAGAAAGGCTGACAGAACTACCAATACCGTCAGCATTGATGGGGAATATTTGACGCAGTTAACTGAACCACTAATAGAAATCATAGAGACAGGATTTCAGAAAATAGACAAGCAACAGACAAAGCTAACAAGCAGTATCACTTATCAGCTGAAAACACTATGCACAGTTGTTAAACAAGTTGAAATTACAGTGGATTACACGCCTCAGAGAGTTGAGTTGCAAGATGTACCTGGCCCTTCTGAAGAACACCAACCTGAGATGCCAATGCCAGTTCCAGTAATCATAGCACAAGTATCAAGAGAAGTACTTGATATGGGAACCCCAGAATCCAATGATGTCGCCAGAAGCATAGGGAAGATAACCATATATTTTTCACAAATGTGCATGACTAAGGTATATGCACTACAAAATGTCGCAGTTGCATAAATGAAAATAAGAGAACGAGCCTATGATTAAGTAGGTGAAAGTAAAGAATAAAAGTGTTAATAATATGAAGCAGGAAATGTAAGAGGTTGAGCAGAAGACAAATACATGGGAAGAAAATATGCATAGGTTTGACAAGGATGTAGCCCTTCCATGTACAAATTTTGTGGATGAAGGCATAATAGAGGAAATGTTTCCAGAAGCCAAGGTCATTCAAATTGGTGAGATAGAAAAAGGCCTTTGAAAGAAACTTGTAGAGATAGAAGTACAAATAAGACCAAGCACACAACCAAAAGTGTTGGAATAAAGAAGACAAGCAGTAGCAGAAGTTGCGAAGAAGATAGAAGAGGCAGAGGCACTATGTGCTAAGGATGTCGACCAAGTCTTTCAGGATTGGGAATCTTTGATTGAAGATGATGAACTAGAGAAATTCATAGGGGAGTTGCACATAGCTGAGAGAGAAGTAACTCAGTTGAAGAATGAGATGAAACCGTTACCCTTAGCACAAAAGATGGATAAGGAAACATAAATGAATACGCTCAAACAACAAGTGACGGTGTTGTGTATGCAACAACAACAAGCAAGCAAATAAAGTTGAACATTTTCAAACTGAAGCTAAAAGAGTTACATGAATTATTCATCCTTCACATTAGAGAGTACAACAAGCAGTGGACGCAACAAGGCTTGTACCGTCAGAACACCTCAGTTCCTACCCTGTGGAAAACTTGCAAAAAGCAGAGGAAGATGTGGAACAGGAGACAGAGAAAGTACTAAAAATATTGCAATATTTTCAAGGTCAATTCGACACATGTCAAGAAATGGAAGAATAGCTTTACATGGCTTGGGACGAGCCACATGTGAGTGTTGCGGGCCTATTGGGCCTAGGGAAAGATAGGTATAATTCAATTAGAATTCTTCCCAAGGATGTAAAAGAGTCAGGCCACAATAAGTAAAAGGAGTTGCGAGAGAAGAAGCCGTGGAAGGAAGGAAGGAGGACAAGGTAGAAGAAGTAGTAAGGAAGGAGGATGTAACAGAGAAGGAACATAAGCAAATAAAGAAGAAAGATGTAAGGAAAGAAGTAGCTGAAGAGGAAGTTGTGACAGGAGAAGAAGAGAGTTTGCAAGAGAAGAGAGTCTACAACAGAAGAGGAACAATGATAAAAGGAAAGGATGCGACAAGAAAGGATGCAACGGACTTAACCATGTTAGAAGATGTGCAGTGGCGCAATGGCTAGAAATAGACAGTTCAGAAATATCATGGGTACAAGGTCAGCTAGATCCGGTGGAAGCCACACATATGAAATCATATTTGTAAGTTGTGTCATTAGTCTCTACTGACATGTGTCGATAGAATAGGAAAAACATCCTATTGGCTAACTATATGAATTCGAATGAGAGTGACATGTGAGAATATATAAAAGGAGGAACCCAAGTTGTTTGCGGGTTATCCTTTGGTGAGTTATCCTCGATGGTATCTGGTCATAGACACTCACTGGTCATTTAGTGACATTCTACTTGTATTGTTTGTTATTGTGTTGAGTCGTAGAGAGGAGTTGAAGAACCTGCAACTGAGTGCGTAGGAGTGTAGAAGAGATTCAGTTGATCATGGATGTGTGCGGATTGACAGTAGAGTCATAGAGGAATTTGAGCCGATCCAGGCTGTGTGCAGATCATTAGTAGAGTCAAGTAGAGAAGGAATAGCGACAAAAGACCAGAAAACATGAGACGAGGAAGAAGAAGTATGTATAGATAAGAATGATAGATCTATAATAGAGTCTATAGCTTAGTGCATAGACCAAAGGTGCCATATATTTCTCATGTCAGATGAGGAGTTCCTTTGCGTTTTTTTTGGATGAGTTTCCAAGTTAAATACCATGTCAAATGTGTGAATGGTGAATTTGATTAAGTTGCATATATCTGTTACTATGAATATGTGTTTATGCATTTTCTTATGAATGAGATTATCTGTATTTGTCGCACTATTATTAGTGAATGTGCCCATGCTGCATTGGGTTTGTTGTTGTAATACCTACCTAAGGATGAGTTGTATAGCAACTTAACTATGTATAATAAGTATAAACACCCCACCCATCAGCTTCTATCGAGCGCCTTCGTAGAATCTCAAGGGACATGAAATCCCCCGCCCAACTGTGGAAACCTAGTTATGGTAGTTACCCATACAAAGATATCTTGGGTGACACTACAACTGTGTCACACGAGATGCTGATTGAGCCTTTCTTTGTTGGGACGATATATTGGGATTTATTATGCACCACGGAGGGATTGAACCTGGGTCGAAGGGAGAGAAAATTCCAACCCTACCCAAATTTAAAAATTAGACAAAACTAGGCATAGTAAAAATATTTGCATAACTCATGCTTAGATGTAAGATTGAAATTATTTCACATAAATTGAGAGTAAATTTTTTCAATGTGGAATCCCCCATTGCATATTATTCAACCATTTAAAGAATTCTATATACTATTTTATGGATCCCACAAATCTACGTGGTCATCTTTTTTCAACCAATATAGACTCATAAACCAATGCTTCACCTACTTGACGTTCAACGTGAAATGTTCTGAAAGAGAACATGTAATGTGAATCGGTCATTCTAGAGTGTGGCTTCCCTATTGAGAACACAAAATTTTGCATGAACACAACCTCAAAATACAACATAAATCCCAAGGTAAATATATATGCATCAAATAGGGATCCCTCAATCACATAGAGGTGGTTTCCTACACTAATTTTACATTAATCAAATCTACTTTTGAGGGAAAATTAGAGTAAACTTGAATAGAAAAAAAATCATGCATCCTACACATCATGTCTTATTCTACCCTAGGATCACACTTTAGACTAACAAATGTGTAGGTTGTACTCTTTTGAATATCCATTACAATCTTCGATACTTCAACCACACACATGGTGTTTTTGCACATAACCAGGCATGCCATATAACATGCTACTTTTTAAATTTATTTTATGCTACACTTGGGATAGATGGAGTACAATGGTCACACAATATGATTTGGCTTGGATTCCTTCAAGAGGCTTCAATGGAGCAAAATCTATCAATACAAGACCCCAACACTAAACATTTTTTTACACTTTTATGTTCACCACTAAGATTTGTAAAGTGCACCAAGATATTTGGACCATCGTGAAAACAATTGTAAGCAAATGAACTAAAATGGAAGTAAAATCATAATCCATGTCCCTATTCTAAAAACTAACTTTAATGAGGAATTTATGGAAAAGGGAGCTTGTTTAATTTTGGTACATGTTACCACATAAAACGCCAGTAGTTTTTAGACTTTGACAAAGCTAGGGTTTTTTAATTTCTCTATAAAAGGATGGATATATTAGGTTTGAATATGGAACAAGTGTGGCATTCCTAAATATATATGATTTAAGAGAATCTAAGGTGGGTATGCACTACCTACCTTTGTCATTCATTTTGTTCCTCTTTTCCTTATGGACATACATAAAGGCTTTGTACATGGTTTTTTAAAATGTTGGATATCATGTTTTTTACTCAACCACATCTCCCTAGGATCCCCTCTTTCTCTTGAATTAATTGGCTATCTACTAAACACATGGTTGATGTATACATCATTCCATTCACTGTATTTGCCCAAAATTTGTTGGGAAATCATCTTCTTCCCGGTTTTCACTTAGCAATTTTGATTGTCGTGCTAATTACCTAACCACCACCTCTTTAGGACTTAGAAGTGCTACCTTCATATATCTTAATTTATGATCTATTTTTTACATACATTGTTCTATTCATTTCCTTCACCCAAAATATTTTGGGAAAGCTTCTTCCTTTCAGTTTTCATTTTGACTATTTTACAATTCTTCTACTTCACTACACCATTTTGATGTAGCAAGTAGGTTGCAGTTTGTTGCCTCTTAATTGCATGCCCCTTACTATACCTTTGAAAGTATCCAATAGTATACTTTCCACCACCCTCTGTCCTAAATGAGTTTCAACTACCTTCCATTTTGGAACTCTACTTTCTTAAAAATTTTGAAGGAAAAGGTGTCTAATTTATTTCTTAAGAAATCTGCACAAATCTTCTAGGAAAAGTCTTATATGAAAGTCATAAAATACCTGGCACTCTCTAATGCCTGAGTTAGCATTGGTCCACTAGATCACTATAAATTAAATTTAACACTCTTTCTTCCCTCCAATATTTTTCTAACTCAAACTTAGATCCATGTTTCTTTCTTACAATACACTCCACATACTACACCGTCCAAGTATACCTATGAAAATTTCAAAACCACCTATTGTCTATGGAAATGCAAAATGTATTAAAAATTCAAATGACTCCATCTTCATGCCACAACATATCAAGCCATACCTAGTAATGTTTCCTACCTTGCTAGTATTACATCTAGCTTGTACAACAAGTTGCAAGAGGAAATGGAGTTGTCAAGAAAAAGGTGCATCAAATAAATATTTCATGGCCAGAGGAAAGGAAAACAAACAAACAATATCATGAAGCAGAGGAAGAAAAAGATCAAAGAAGAAATATGGATCAAAGAAGCGATAATTATCTTTCTCACACACATTCTTCAAGTTAGAAAGGATGTATAAAATGTTATATGGGTTAAAATAGGTTCTGCAACTAAGGATTTATATGAAAAATCCAAGGAAAATGAATAAAAACATAAGTGTAACTTTGTTGGTGAGAGTATCAAAGAGGTGTTAAAAGAAAAATAAGACATGTTTTGGGTGCAAGGATTCTAGGGTCACGAAGCACGTGACAAGATGCATGCAGTTGGTGAGCAATTTGGAGACATACGTGCAAGGGAGAGATGGTGACCATTGCAGATGATTTTATTTATGAGGTTAAAGGTAAAGGTAATGTCCAAATAAAGGTACAAAATGAACAAGTGAAGCACATCAACTACATATGGTATGTATCTTCCTTCACAAAGAATATACTCTTTATATGAGATTACTAAGTAAAATTTCAAGATTTTGTTTTGTTTTTATGGAAAGGAATTTCATATATAAGACACAGTGATGATTAACCAAGTGGGTAAGATTCAAGAAAGCGGTGAAGGATACCAATTATCTATTCTTAAGAAATCAATGAACTCTACCTGACAGATTTAAGGATGTATTAAATGGTTTTTAAGACATTAGTAGTGACTGGAAGGTGAATGTTACCGGTGCTCTTTCCTTAATCTTTGTTCCTAAATCAACCAACTCATTGAATAAGCTGAACCTAGAAATGAAGTTTAAAATATTACTACCTACATAGTTGTAGCATAACTAAATAAATAAACATTTATTTTTTCAAATTTTCCCATGCTACATTGGCCTCCTTAACATTGGTAAAGTGTTTAATTGCACCCTATGTGAAAGAAAGTTAAAATCAATTTGGTGTCCCTATTTTTTTTTTTCAATTTAATAATTCCATCTATATTTAGAGGTTGCTAAGGCATCAATCCATCTACTAATACTATTCTTCTCACATCAATTTTTCCACCATAGAAGAAAATTGAAAAAAAAAAAAAGTAAAAAACAAAACAAACATGACCAAAAAAAAACAAAACAAAAAAATACAAATATTAAAATTTTAAAACAAATAATTAAATAATTAAAAAATTTAAAAAATTTAAAAATTACAAAAAAAAAACTAAGCCTAAACCTATCCCCCTCCCTTCCCCTCCTTTCCCTCTCCCTCGCCACCCCCTCCCGTCCCTATCCCCCTCACCACCCCTCCTTTCCCCCTCCCTCACCTACCCCCTGCCCCTCACCACCCGTCCTCCCCCCCACTCTCATCCCTCTCCTTCCCTTGAGTGTCTGTGAGCACATATACAACAATAAAAAACATTCAAGGCTTCCTGGGCATGTGACAATGAACTCAATTTCTGATTTTGAGTATTTTTGGGTAGCTTCAGACCTTAAAATAGAAGTATACATCAATAATATGCTTAAAGATCCAATTTCATTGTGTAATTAAGGTTCCTTTGTATAGGATAACAACCCTACAGGAATGTTGATCAACCTATAGGATTACAACATTGAATAGCAGTAATTCCTTTGTAATCAAAAGGCCAACCCATTGGACATCTTCATACAAAATCTATGAGATAGCATGATGGAAGCAACATAAACTACATTAGAAATATTATGGCCAAACACATGGATTTCATGGCTCAAGCTCAATCCTCCAGCATTGTGGCCAACCAACACAACCTACAACAAAGAAACAATAGATAGAAACCCAAATAGACTCATAACTTACATGGGAACTAAACTAGATTCACTATTGCAGGCATTTGAATCCATGGTGATTCTAGACCTTTTGAGAGTGGGGTATTTATGTGAGTATTTTCATCAAAGGCTTGTCATAATACTCAAAGGAGGTGATTGAATTAGGATCCACAGGGCTCAGGTCTAATATTGTGAGATCTTGTCACCTTATGCCCATAGTTTCACAAATGAATGATGAGTTTGTACCAACACCAAGCTCCATGGCCTGTACCATGTATCAACACAAAAATAGAACTAGTCATATTGATGGTCTTGGAAGCCTAACTTTCCATTCCACAAAGATACTCCTGCTTGCCTTCATTTTGGTGATGATGATCATGTAGAATGGAGCTTTTTTCTTCTTTATTGCCATGAAAGTAAAAATTATGCATGATGTCACTGCTGATGGATTGACTTTGGAAAGTTTCATGCTAAACGGTTTCTTCTGTTGAACTATTTATTCTTCCATTGTTGGCATGTGTTTCATCCCATAAAATCCTCCCTAGTAAGATGTTGGATCTTAGAGTGTACACCTTCCCCTACCCTTTACTTCTATTTTTCAACTTCTCAACTCTCCCCTACAGATCCTTCAAATTCTCTTCCATTTCTTGTAGTCTGATGTTGTTGTTTCCTCCCATGATTTCAGATGTCAATTGCTTATTCATGAAGAATTCAGTTTGAGACTCAAATCTTGTCTTATGCGGGTGCCAAGAATGCATCTCAATCTCATAGAGTCACTCTTAGTATTTCCTCCATTAATCCCATTTTTTTGACATACAAGCCATGGCATTCTTGGGTCTCCTTTGTATGTTGCTCACATCATCTGATGCGCCTGTGAAATTTGAGGATTCACACATGGCGCACTTTTTTGAGTGGATATGGGGCTCCATAGGGGATAAACTTTGAAGTGCAACTTCCTACTATTCGAATTCTGAAATTGGAGAGAGGGTCCTCAATCCATGTGACTTCCAACAAAGGAATATTTCACAATTCAAATGGAAAATACTAAACTATACCCAACAAATTTCCAATTTTCAAACAAATTAGATTGTCAAAACTCCAACTTACCACAAAGATTATAGGAATACTCTGATGGCACATAATCCTATATTTTTCTCTGGCCAAATAAATACCAAATCCCGCACCGTAATAAATCCTATATTTTCCTTGTTTTCCCATCAGGACATATGTATTAACTGTGCCCCAGTTTACAAAGCATATAATGGGTACAAGGGAATTGGGTGAGATTAAAGGTTCCATATCCATTGTTTTTCGTCACCTTCACTTGGCTCTTCCTCTTAGTGATATTTCAATCATTCCAATGAAGAATTAAATGGATAAGGAGGTGGTATAGGATTCCTTACCCCATTTTTAATTAATATTTCTTACTCTAAAACAAACATGTTAAGGATTGAATCATTAACTCTATACTTATGAAACATATGGCTTATTATTTTTTGTGAATCACCAAATAACTAGTTTAGAATCTCTGCGTTGTGATAAAGATATAGGATTCTACTTGTTTATTGATCTCTTTTCCTAAATCCCAAGTAAAGTTTATTTGTTGATTTCCTTCCTGATGTATTATCCCATGCACCTCTCTCCCTTCGATCAATTTCAGAGTTATACGTTATATTTGCATTTGATTTTTGTTTGAATATATATAACTTGTTTTGTGTTTGAATATATAAAGTTATAAATTTTACCATATCTTTTTTCAATTGGTGAATTATTACCAAATTTAATTTCCTTTGAACTCGAACACAATTACAAACCAACGGTACTTAGGTTGAAATTATGAATCCTTGCATGAACATTGTTAGAATTCAAAATTATGAAGCGGTTGTGGTACATTGACTCACTGTTGCAAAACTTAGACTTGGGAAAAACTTGGTGGGTGTCATCAGCTTAGGAAATTAAAAAGGTTGAGAAAAATTCATCAAAAATTCCATAACCCTTAAAAAATGCTAAACATATATTTTTTTTCATTAAAATTTAAATATAAGCTAATAACGATATCCTATAATCACATAGCCATGTAAATTTGAACAGTAAAACAAACAAATGGAAATTAATGTCCATTTCATGAAATTTTTTTATTAGAGTATTTAATCTCCAGGTCTTCCCCTTTGAAATGTGTAGGAACATTCCCCTCTTTAAAGTGCAAAGGAATAGTGGAGAAATTGCATGTTGTGGCTTTACCTCATTGAATGTCCGTGAGTAATTTCGAATCCCCTTAAATCTATATGGAATGGGTACCATCCCTAAAGCAGAGACTTGATTCCTTCAGTTAAACATTTGACCTCAACTTGATTATTGTTAAACTTCAGAGACAAATTAAATCAACCACACAAATAACAACAACATTAACACACCAACATTTCACATGGTAAAACCCCAAAGGGGAAACATCCACGCAGGAAACGTATCGAGGCTCATTAATGAATAAGGAGAGATTAAAAGATAGTCTCAACCTCACAGACAACTCTCAACATTGTGTATTCGAACCATGCACTATATACTTCATGAAATTAGTTACATGAGTAAACCATTGTCGGTTATTCCCATTATGAGAAACCTCCTGTAAACATCTGTAATATGAAACCTCTCATAAACACATTAGTTTAGTTTTCATTTAACAATATCCACCTTAACAACAAAATTTACAAATACTTTTTCTAGGATTATTTATCACCTTTTTTTCAAACCAAGAGAAGCTACACACCAATGTAACTTCTCTAACAATATTGGTTTTGTGAACATATCTATACAGTTTTCTTTAGTATGGACCTTTTTCAGAGCTACTCCACCTTCACTAATGGCTCATCTTACAAAATGATATTTTACATCAATATGTTTAGTCTTACTATGATAAACAATATTTGAAGCCAAATGAATAGCACTTTGATTGTCACAGAAGACATGCACACTGTTCTGCAACCTTCCAATTTCTCTAAGAAAACCTCTCCACCAAATTGCCTCTTTGCAAGCATGTGAGGCAGTAATGTATTCAACCTTTGTAGTGGATAAAGCAATTGTTTCTTGAATCTTTGACATCCAAATTATAGCTCCACATACAAGATTAAATAAATAATCTAAAGCAGACTCTTCTCTTGTCCAAATGACCTACGAAATATGAATCAACAAAACTGCACACAGAATCACGGTTACTATTAAAGGTGATACAATAGTCACTTGTGACTCTTAAGTACAGAAGCACCCATTTCACTGCATTCCAATGTTCTTTTCCTAGATTTTCCATGTACTTACTAACAATACCTACTCCATGTGAAATATCAGGTCTAGTACACACCATTGCATACATCAAACATCCTATTGAATTGGCATGTGGTACATGAGACATGTGATCCTTTTCTTCAACACTGCTAGGACATAAAATTGAAGAAAGTTTAAAATGGGAAGCCAAAGGAACATTCACATGCTTTTCCTTATTCATTTCGAATCTTTTAAGTATTTTTTCAACATACTTCTCTGGTGAAAAACTGTAGCTTACCAATTTTTCTGTTTCTGTGTATCTCAATACCCAAGATTTGTTTTGCATCTCCAATATCCTTCATATCAGAAGTCCTAGCCATCTGAACCTTCAACATATTAATCTCATCCATGCTTTTTCTCATAATAATCATATCATCAACATACAATACTAAGATAATGAATATATCATTTAACTTTTTGAAATATAAACAATGATCATACTCACTTCTAGTATAACCTTCACTCACCATGAAAGATGTAAAACTTCTTATACCATTTCCTGGTTGACTGTTTCAGGCCATACAATGGTTTCTTGAGCTTGCAAACTCTTCTACCTTTCTGATGTTGTACAAAACCTTCTGGTTGTTCCATATAAATCTCCACATCGAAATCTCCATGTAAGAAAGTTGTTTTAACATCTAGTTGATTTAAATCCAAATCAAGTAATGCAACTAATGCTAACACAATACGAATAAATTCAAGCTTAACAACTGGGCAAAAAATCTCATGATAGTGTAGCATTCCCTCCCCTCTACATCAACATATAAGGGAGGAGCACTACTTCACTGCTCACTCTCCTACCACGATGTCCATGTACCCATGTGACCATACACCTGACTGGTACGCATAATAATTTAAAATTTATTTCTTATTCTTTTAAACACAGTCATGGTTTATATAATATCCATTAACATTCATTCTTAGGCTTAAAAACCAGTCTAACAATCGTTCTACATCTCACAGATCCATTCTGTAACTAGAAAACTCATTTCCGCACTGAACCTGACTTTTTTGCCTCCTACTTTCCTCTTTCTACCTTTCGCCTTCTGCAATGCAGCCTGCGACAGACAGAAATCTGCAAAATGCCATTGTGATTTCTTACCTTTCTGCTTTGCATGAAAGAATCAAACTTCTTATACCATTTCCTGGTCGACTGTTTCAGGCCATACAATGGTTTCTTGAGCTTGCAAACTATTCTACCTTTTTGATGTTGTACAAAACCTTATGGTTGTTCCATATAAATCTCCTCATTCAAATCTCCATGTAAGAAAGTTGTTTTAACATCTAGTTGATTTAAATCCAAATCAAGTAATGCAACTAATGCTAACACAATACGAATAAATACAAGCTTAACAACTAGGGAAAAAATCTCATGATAGTGTAGCATCCCCTCCCCTCTACATCAACATATAAGAGAGGAGTGTTACTTCACGGCTCACTCTCATACCACAATGTCCATGTACCCACATGACCATACACCTGACTGGTATGCATAATAGTTTAAAATTATTTCTTATTCTTTTAAACACAGTCATGGGTTATGTAACATCCTTTAACATTCATTCGTAGGCTTAAAAACCACTCTAACAATAGTTCTGCATCTCACAGATCCATTCTATAACTAGAAAACTCATTTATGCACTGAACCTGACTTTTCTGCCTCCTGCTTTCCTCTTTCTACCTTTTGCCTTCCACAATGCAGCTTGCGACAGACAAAAATCTGCAAAATGCCATTGCAATTTCTTAACTTTCTGCTTTCCATTTTTCTCCTTTTGCAGCACTCTTTGGGAATCAAAAACTTAAAATACGACAAAATCATTTAACCACATTCTTCCTTCTACCTTCTTCTATGGACTTTGGGAATTCAGAAACTTAAAAATATGATGAAATCATTTAACCGCATTCTTCCTTCTGCTACGGACTTTGGGAATCAGAAACCCACGAAATGGCTACTTTATCTTCCGGTTTCCCGCTTTCCGACTTCCGACTTTCTGCTTTCCACAAGTTGATATCGGGATGCGGTAAACCAAATTTTTGCCTTAAACTTTTTATGTTTTGTCAATTTCTACCTTCCAAATTCCACCTTCTCCAGCGAGCTTAGGGTGCGGAAATCCAACTTTTTCCTTATCTTTTTCCCATTTTTCCCTCCTTCTAACTTCCACCTTCCGTGGGCGCATTTTGGAGGGAGGAAAACACATTTTTCCTTAAGATAACCACATTTTTGACTCTGTAACTAGGCTTCTAGCCTCCATGAACTTAAGCAAAATGCAGTATAAAATACAAGGCATATACAGATGCAAAATGCAGGAACATTTAACAATAGTAAAGTCTACTTAAATATTTAATACACATTCAACATCTTCAACACATCCATAAGAAAAAACATTGCAGAAATAAGAATAACTAGAGAATACATATCTTGAATATGATTTGTCCTGCAACTAGCTATGTCTTTGCAATGTTCCACCCAACCATAGTCCAGTTGTGTTCATCAATCTCTCCACACAACTGCCACCCCCGAGCTAGGCTTGATTTCCACAAGGAACTAGGGAACAACAGGCTCACACATAGCCAGAACATATCAAACATAGTTAATACAACCTACAATTGAGTTTTCAGACTGTCTAGCCAAGCCAATACACAATTTGGTTTATCAAGCTACAAGAAAACAAGCCAATACACTACTGGGTTTATCGTGATACTTAGGCAAGCTAGCTGACAGTTGGGTTTATTAGACTACAATCAGTCAAGCAAACATTCACATTGAGGACCATCCAAGCCAACCAATAGATGGGTTTATTAGGCTACTCATCCAATCCATCTCACTGTTGGGTTTATCAGGCTACTCATCCAAGCCAGCTAATAGTTGGGTTTATCAGGATGTCCAACTAGGGATCACACATGGACAAATGCACATCAAGACACAACCAAGGAACCACACCTTTGGGTTTATGAGGTTTCCCAACCAAGCCAATATATGATTGGGTTTATCAAGATGCCCAACCAAGCCAATATATCATTGGTTTTATTAGGCTATCATCTAACCCAATCTACGTTTGGGTTTATCATGCTTATAAGGAAGTGGAAAGGTAGAATGGATAAGCTAGTGGCTCATTAAAAGAGCTAGGGACACCTCCACAAGATCTATCTGGCATGGTATCCACAATACCTACACACCCAACACAAGGAAGTATCCCCTTCTTTGCTACACAGTCCCTTGGGCTATACCTTCCCTTCCATTGCTCTTCAGGATGTGCATAGAAAATTCACCAGCCACTCTTATCATTTTGTGAGCTTCCTCTCTTCAATAGGTTTATCAAGACAATTCAACGTCTCTTCCACTCCTAATTCTTGCATATAGTTCAGACCCAAACCAGGGAACACATAACAACAAACCATAAGGAGACACAACAATACAAGGATCCACTCTGTAACACAGGGGAAAACACAGGGGAAAACAAGGCTCCACTCACTCTGTAACATAGGGGAAAACAAGGTTTTAGTTGTACATAAGAGACTATGGTTCCATACCACTCTATAACACAAAAAAACACTACAGAAATGCGTAGCAATACTCTGCTAGCTCTCACTGCGTCTATGAACAATGAACAACCCCCCCTTCTTTCTAGAAACTAATGGATAAGGGGTGAATGAATCGAGCACACATTCATGTGAATAATTGCTTTAGAAGAAAGAATGTGGTTTCCCCTAGGCTGCAGGTTTGCTCAAACTACAAGCTGGCTCAATCACGAAACTGACTTCCATGCCTCGCTCTGCCCAAGGCATTAACTTCCTCAACCACTCTTCTGGAAGAATTGAATGCTTGATCACAAAGGACGAAAAGGGTAGATGAGATCTTATGGCATCTCTCATCGACATCTGGTCTCACCCTATTAGCTCAAGGGTCTGGATAATTCCCCTCCCTATTCCTTGTGAAATCATGCCCCCTTCTCTTTCGTTGCAGTGCATAGCTAGTTATGGTATTTTATTAAATTGCATATTTACATGATATTTCAAAATATATTATGCCTAAACTGCATGAGAAACATCAACACCAACCTTGATCATCGATACATAAACATCAAATCAATGGTAGGGCCTTGGCCTTGAGCTCCTCACCATGATTTAAATACAATATATATACATCACATACACTTTTAATACCATGGGGTCAAAACTGAGGTATTACATTGACCCCCCCTTACATTAGCATTGTCCTCAGTGCTTTGCAAAATTGAACAAAAATGGATGTGCCAATCGCATGGCATCCTCCAACGACCATGTAGCCCCATCAGTACCATAGTGCTTCCACTGCACCTTTACCTATCCAATGGATCAATTCTAGAGCACTGTGACCTTCTTATTGATGATGCACAATGGCTCGGTTTGGAACTCTCCCTTGGGTTCCACCTAAATAACATCCCAATTTATCACATGTGTAGGATCACGTACATATTTCTTCAGTAAAGAAACATGAAAAAAATTATGAGCTCTAGAACTAGTAGGAAATGCAAGTCTATATGCAATTAGCCTTATTCTTTCAATCACTTCAAATATCCCACAATATCTAAGGGACAGCCTGGCATAGCTCCCAAGATTTAAGGAACTCTTCCTTGGCCTCACTCTAAGATAAACATGATCCCCAACACCAAAATCTATATGCACTCTATGCTTGTCTACATAGCTCTTTTGTCTATTTTGTGTTGTTTTTATGTTCTTCCCGATCTTTGCAACCTCTTGCTCCATTTCCTTTAGCAATTATGGACCAAGCACAATCGTGTTCATTGGTTTATCCCAATTTACTGACGTCCTACACCTTCTTCCATACAAAGCTTCATATGGAATCATTCCTAATGATGCTTGTTGTCCATTATTATATGAAAATTATACAAAGTGTAAATAATCCTCCCACTTGGATGGTTTGTCCATAACATACATGTGAAGCATGTTTTCAAGCACATGATTTACTCTCTTTGTTTTTGCACGAGTCTGAGTATGGTAGGAGGTGCTAAAGTTTAGCTTTGTACCCAAATATGCAAAGAAACCATTCCAAAAAAATTGGAAGTGAATTTGGTATCCCTGTCAGAAATTATTACCTTAGGCAAACCATACAATCTAAAAATCTCCTTCATGAATAGTTTTGCAATGGAATGGGCCTTATATGTGGACTTGAACGGTATAAAATGTGATTCCTTTTTCAATTTGTCTACCACAACCATGATGGAATCATGTTGTCTCACATCCATTGGAAATCTTGTAATAAAATCCATGGAAATAACTTCCCATTTCCATTCGGGGATTGGAAAAGGCTGCAATAAACCTAATGGGTATTGATGCTCAACCTTCACCTACTGACATTTCATGCACTTAAAAATATACTCAGCAATGTCCTTTTTCATTCTTGCCAAAAATACTGCTTTCTGGTTGTAGCAATTGTCTTCTGATATCCTGGGTGACCAGAATATGGAGCTTGATGGATTTCATCCATAACAATTCTCCTTAATTCTGCCACATTGGAATATAAATTATGTTCTTATAGGTAAGAAGTTCATATTCTTCTAATTTATATCTCTCATACTTCTTTTCAAGTTTTTGCTGCTGCAGCTTCTCCTTTATCTACACATACATTTCATCCTCAACAGTATGTTTAATAATCTATTGTCTCAAATGTGGTTGGCAAGTACTAAGAGATTCCACATGCATTTCATGCACCTTCCTCCTGAGTGCATCTGCCACCTTATTTTCTTTTTTCTTTATGTGCTTGATTTCAAAATCAAACTCACACAAAAAATCTAGCCATCTAACTTGCCTAGCATTTAAAGTTGGCTAATCAAACAAGTATTTCAGACCATAGTGGTCTGTCTTTAGCTCAAATTTACTTCCCACTAAGTAATGTAAACACATCTTGAGAGAATGTACTATGGCCACAATTTCTAGATCATGATTAGCATAGTTCTTCTCATGCTCCTTGAACTTTCTGGACTCATAACATACCACGTGGCTGTTTTACATAAGAAATCCTCCAAGTCCTTGATTGCATGCATTAATACACACCACAAGGTATTTTTCTGGGTCTGCAATTTTGAGAATTGGTACACTTGTAAGAAGACTCTTCAACTGTTGCAATATTTCTTCACATCTTGGTGTCCATTCAAAATTTATCCCCTTCTTTTGCAAAGAAGTGATTGAATGCGCAACCTTCGATAATCCTTCAATGAATCTCATGTAGTATCCTGCAAGTCCCATAAAAGATCTCACATCCGTTACATTTCTTGGGGTTGAGAAATTCATGATGGCCTCAATCTTTTCAGGGTCCACATATATTCCCTCTTATGAGATAATGTGACCCAAATAATGAATTTTATCTTTATAAGAGTCACATTTGCTCAATTTTGCATCCAACTTATGCTCCCTTAGAAATTGCGATGTCAGCATCAAATGTTCTTCATGCTCTTTTTCCTTCTTAGAATAAATAAGAATGTCATCGAGGAAGACAAAAATAAACTTGTCCAGATACTTGCTGAAAATAGTATTCATGAGACACATGAATGTAGTTGGTGCATTTGTGAGACCAAATGGTACTAGTACAAACTCATAGTGTCCATACCTTGTTCTAAAGGTTTTCTTATGAATATATTATTCTTTGATTCTTACCTGGTGGTAATCAGACCTCAAATCAATCTTGAAAAATACCTTTGCTCCTCTCATTTGATAAAAAAGGTCATCAATTCAAGATAAAGGGTATTTAGTCTTCATATTAACCTTGTTCATCTGTCTATAATCAATACATAACCTGAGTGTTCCATATTTCTTTTTCACAAAGAGTACTGGTGCTCCCCAAGGGGACACGCTCGTCCCAATATACTTATTTTCCAACAACTCTTGCAGTTGCATTTTCAGCTCTAACAATTTCGGTCTACTCATCCTATAGGGTGTCTTGGACACTGGTGCTTCTCTAGGAACAAGGTAAATTGTAAAATCAATGTCTCTCTTTGGAGGAAGCCCTGAAATTTCATCAGGAAAAACATCTCTGAATTCTTGCAATACATGAAAGTCCTCCAACATAGGAGTTTTATTCTCTATTGCCTCCAAAACATGGGTTGCATACAATATGCAACCTTTCCTATAGAACTTCTTCAGCTGCATTATTGAAATATTCCTAATAGAAATCACATTTGGAATGCCTCTTACAACCCTTGGGTTTCCTTCTTCATCTATGCATTCAAATGTCTTGTTGTAATAATCAAGCTTAACTCTGTGTTCTTCTAACTAGTCCATTCCAATGAGAATATCATAGGAAACAAGTGGTAGAACATGCAAGTTTGCATAGGTGAGTAACCAATCCATAACTAATGGACATTTCTCTACCACTTCACTAACGTTTCTCTTAGTTCCAGTGGCCAGTTGAACTAACCATGATTTGTTATACTTTAATTTCTTAAAAGAACAAATATCAACAATTGTGGGAGTAATATAGTTGTGACTAGATCCAAGGTCAGTCAAAACATAAACAGATTGCTTAGCAATCTTACCTTCAACTTGAACGATAGTTAACTGGTGATCTACCTAGAGGTCCTCCAGTGCTTCATAGATTCTAGGGATGGTCCTTGCTACTTGACCCACCGTTTCAACTCCTTGGATGTTGTGATATTTCCTTACATTCCCATTCTCATTCGGACAGTTCCTACGCATATGGTTTCCTCCACATCCCCAACATTGGAGTGGTTCTCTTGGATCTTTTGGATCTCTTGGATTTTCTCCCATCATTCTGGTTGGCATAGTCATAGCTTGTGATGGTTTCCTTTGCTTATTTCAGAAGTGAGAAGGATTGAAACCTTTCTTCCTTTGGACAAACTTCTCATTCTTCTTGTCCTTCCATGCCTTACGGGAATCAGGTTTTCTTTTGTTCTGATCATAGCAATACTTAGCCTTCCTTATAGCCTCTTCTAGAATTCTAGGTTCATCAAAATTAGTTATGTTTTTGTATGGCTACAGCAATCCACTTAGGAAACACTAAATTTTCACTTTATCATCTCTAATATTACTGACATACCTCGGCAATGACAAGAATTTGTTTGAATATCTTTCCATGGTCAGATGTCCCAATTTAAGCTCACGGAACTCTTTAATCTTTTCATCATAGTACCCATCAGAGAGGTACTTCTGCTTGAAATACTTCTTGAATTGCTTCCACACAATCTTTCTATCATTGATCTTCTTCACTTTCCTGAGGTGCTCCCACCATATAGATGCTCTTCCTTTCAGATTGAAGATGGCTACCCTTGCCTTCATATTTCCTGACTAGTATTAGACTTGGAAATGTTTTCTCATCCCAAGAAGCCAAGCTTCAGTTTCTTGACCATATTTTACCTCATCATTAAAGGTAGGAGGAATTGCCTTCTTAGATTCACCATGTGAACTATTCTAGTAACATCTCTTCCTCTTATTCCCATGAGATGAAGATATTGAAGCCCCAATGGATCCTTTAGAGTCAAATGATCGACTAGAAGATATTTTTCTTCTTCTGGTACTGCTCCTACTTCCTTCTGGATTTACTTCCCGATGCAACATGACTGGGTTCAGTTGATTCTGCTCTTCCTAAGCTCTAATCATCATCTCATTATCTTCTATGAAAAATTGCAATCCCATTCTTAGGCTTCTCATGGTGGACGCAATATCTGAGGGAGTCTCTTGATATCTTCTTCCATTGGATTTCTTCTTACCATTTCCATCCTGTATGTTCTCCCCCATGGCATCTAACTTGAGCTCATAGGGATCCTGAGCATCATTCATGTTGTTGATTCTAATGGCCCAGAGAGAACCAACTTTTTCAACTCCACTATGACTCTGAAAAATGTGTTAATAAACACCACTGTTAGCTGCGCAGAAATATCAGAATTTAAAAATCACTTACCAACTGTTCACTAGAGTTTTTCTCTCTGCAAACTATCCAACTTAGCCAATCTACGCCCAATGTTGTAACCAATAGCTTTGATACCACACTGTGGCGTCCCCTCTCCTCTACATCAACATATAAGGGAGGAGCGCTACTTCACTATTCGCTCTGATACCACGATGTCCATGTACCCACATTCACATACACCTAACTGGTATGCATAATAATTTAAAATTTATTTCTTCTTCTTTTAAACACAGTTATCGGTCATGTAACATCCTTTAACATTCATTCTTAGGCTTAAAAACCACTCTAACAGTTGTTCTGTAGCTCACAGATCCATTCTGTAACTAGAAAAGTCATTTCCACACTGAACCTGACTTTTCCTCTCCCACTTTTCGCCTTCCACTTTTTGCCTTCCGCAATGCGGCTTGCGGCAGACAGAACTCTACAAAACACTGCTGCAATTTCCTCTCTTTCTGCTTTTCGCCTTCCACTGCGTGCTTCAAGAATCGAAAACTTAAAATAGGACAGAATCTTTTAACCACATCCGCCTTCTGCAATCTGCCTTTCGCCTTCTGCTGTGGACTTCAAGAATCAAATGCTTAAAAATACGATGGAATCATTTAACCACATTGTACTTTCCGCCTTTCACCACATACTTTGGGAATTAGAAACCCACAAAATGACTACTTTATCTTTCAGTTTCCCACTTTCCGGATTCCGACTTTCCACTTTCTGTCGATCAATATCGGGGTGTCGAAAATCAACTTTTTTCCTTCACATTTTTCTGTGTTTCTGATTTTCGCCTTCAGACTTTCACCTTCTCCAGCGGGCTCAGGGTGCGAAAATCCAACTTTTTCCTTATCTTTTCCCCATTTTTTCCTCCTTCTGACTTTTGACTTTCTCCTTCTATAGGTGGATTCCAAAGGGAGGAAAAACATAGTTTTCCTTAAGATAACCACATTTCTGACCCTATAACCAAGCTTCTAGCCTCCATGAACTTAATCAAAATGCAGTGGAAAATACAAGGCATATACAGTTGCAAAATGCAGGAACATTTAACAATAGTAAACTCTACTTAAATCTTTAATAAGCATTCAATATATTCAACACATTCATAAGCAAATACATTGCAAAAAGAATAATAACCAGAGAATACTTATCTTGAAGATTAATTTGTCTTGCAACTAGCTATGTTGCTGCAACATTCCACCCAACCATAGGCCAATTTTGTTCATCAATCTCTCAACACAACTACCACCCCCGAGCTAGGCATGATTTCCACAAGGAACTAGGGAACAAGAGGTTCACACATAGCCATAACATATCAAACATAGTCAAGCCAACCTGTAGTTGGGTTTATTAGACTATCCATCCAAGCCAATACATAATGGGGTTTATCAGGCTGTAGAAAAAAAATCCAATACACTACTGGGTTTATTATGATGCTCAACCAAGCCAACTAACAGTTGGGTTTATCAGACTACAGGAATTCAAGCCAACATTCACATTGAGGACCATCTGAACCAACTAACAGATGGGTTTATTAGGCTACTCAAACAAACCATATCACTATTGGGTTTATCAGGCTACTCACCTAAGCCATCTAACAGTTGGGTTTATCAGACTGTCTAGCGAGGGATCACACATGGCCAACTGCACATCAAGAAACAACCAAGCCAACACACCATTGAGTTTATCAGGCTACCCACCCAAGGCAATATATGATTGGGTTTATCAAGATACCCAACCAATCCAATATACCATTGGTTTTATCGGGTTGTCATCCAAGCCAATCAACATTTGGGTTTATCAAGCTGCTAAGGTAGTGGACCGGTGGAATGGATAGGCTAGTGGCTCATTCACAGAGATAGGAAAACCTCCACAAGATGTATTTGGCCTGGCATCCACAATACCTACACATACAACACAAGTAAATATCCCCTTCTCTGCTACACAGTCCCTTAGGATATACCTTCCCTTCCAGTGATCTTCAGGATGTGCATAGAATATTCACCAACCACTCTTATATTCATTTTGTGAGCTTCCTCTCTTCACTAGGTTTATCAAGCCAATTCAGTGTCTCTTCTACTCCTAAATCTTGCATACAGTTCAGACCCAAACCAGGGCACACATAACAACAAACCACAAGGAGACACATCAACACAGGGCTCCACTTTGTAACACAGACAACTAGGCACCTTGTAACACGAGGGAAAAAAAAATTTCACTTGTACATAAGATACCAGGGTTCCATACCACTCTGTAACACAAAAAAACACTGCATAAACACGTAGCAATACTTTGCTAGCTCTCACCGCGTTTGCGAACAATGAACAATCAACCACAATGAACAACCCCCCCTTCTTTATGGAAACTGAGGATAAGGGATGAATGACTTGGGCATGCATTCACATGAATAATTGCTTCAGAAGCAGGAATGCAGCTTCCCCCAGGATGCATATTTTCTCAGACTGCAGGCTGGCTCAGTCACGAAACTGACTGCCATGCCTCGCTTTGCCCAAGGAATTAACTGCCTCAACCTCTTTTCTAGAAGAATTGAATGCTTGGGTACAGAGGATGAAAAGGGTAGATGAGAGATTATAGTCTCTCTTATCGACATCTAGTCTCACCCTATTGGCTCAAGGTTTTGGATGACTCCCCTCCCTATTCCTTGTAAAATCATGCCCCCATCTCTTTCGTTGCAGTGCATAGCTAGTTGTGGTATTTTATTAAATTGCATATTTACATGATATTTCAAAATATACTATGTTTGACATGCATGAGAACCATCGACATCAACCTTGATCTCCTATACACGAACACCAAATTAATGGAAAGTCCTTGGCCTTTATCTCCTCGCCATGATTTAAATACAATATACATACATCATGTACAATTTTAATACCATGAGGTCAAAACCGGGGTATTACATTTAGTCTATACCTTCCATCTGAGAGTACCCTTTTGTGACTAGTCTGGCTTTGTATCTATCAACCTTACCATCCACTCCTTTCTTCAATTTGAAGACCCATTTACACTCAACCGTTTTTCTATCTTTGGGGAGTTTAACCAATTCCCATGTCTTGTTTTTCTCCAGAGAATCCATTTCTTCTTTCATTGCCACCTTCCGCTTAGCATTGTTAATACAATCAATGGCTTCCTGAAAAAAAGAAGGTTCTCCATCATCAGTAAATAAAACAGATGAAACAAAATCAGTATACCTCTTAGGAGGATTTCTCTCCCTTAATGATCTTCTTGGTGTAGGTTGTGGGGCTTCCACAACTTTTTGAATTTCTTCATCTTCTATGACCTCTCTCACCAGAAAATTCTTATTGTTTCTTTGAGTCATTAGAATATTGGTTCTCCAACTGAATTAGTTGTTTTGATATTACATGTCACTGTTCCACATCAACTCTTACACTTTCGGATTTAATCACAGAAGATTCATAAAAAATTACCTCTCTGCCCTTTGACTTAGACCTGAAAGTACCTCTTGACTTTTCTCCTTTCTCCTTGGATCGACCTCTAACAACCAAAGGTTCTGGCGAAGAGGTTTCAAGATTGGTTTTCTTCCTTAATTCCTTAGACAATAATGCTCCAACCACATTGTCAAATTATAAAGTATCAGTTGTACTAAGGTTAATGGAAGAAACTACATGACCCCAAGACTCAGGTACAGTACATAAAAGATTCACTGCTTTATCTTAATCATCATTTTTAACATCCATACTACTTAATTGACAAATAAGAGTGTTAGCAATATTTAAATGATCTGCAATCTTTGTACCTTCTTTCATTCTCATACCGTACAACTGCTGCTATAAGTAAATTATGTTTGTCACTGATTCGGTCATATACAGACTTTCTAATTTGTTCGATAGGCTTCTTGGTGATGTTTCTCCAATAATGTTAAACAACACATCATCCACAAGACATAAATAGATTGTGCTTAGTGCTTTGGAATCAAGATCCTCCCATTCATCATCTGCTATGATGAAATGTTTTTTTCTTTTCCCATCTAAAGCTCTATGTAGTAATAAATCCCACATTTTTAAATTCCATAGTTCAAAATTTTTTTTACCGTTAAATTTTTCAATCTCAAACTTTGTGCTAGACATTTTGAAATTAAAAAAAATAACACCGCAAAAAAAACAACACAAAAAAAACACACGTTAATTTCGGCCGAAATAAACAGTACTATGTTCTCCATATCCACTGCTAGTGACTTTTATTGAAAATATATATTATCCAAAGTTATATCCAAATTAAAAAAAACTGTTTTCTTTTTAATTACCACTCTCTGCTAGCAATCCGCAAGTAGCTTTCCTCCACGCTCACCTCCACACTGGGTAGCACAATTTTTTTTTTTTCTAAATTGCCACTCTCTGCTAGCAGTCAGTAGGGAGCGGGAAGCTCTCCTCAGCCCTCACCTCCATGCTCATGGGATCCTTCATATTTGTCTTCACCCGGCTCGAATCTTCCTTACGGTGCGAAGACGTACCTCCACACAGCCACCAGTCCCAGCACTGAGCTTTGGTCTTCTCCCCCAACATCTTATTCTTTGCGGATCTTCACCACGTGTAGGAACAATCCATGCTCGTTTGTTTTTAAGTCACGTGTTTAAGTGCAGGTTGACAGGAACAAAAACTCCCGGTCTTTAGGCAAGGCTTTTAGACAGACTCCTAGAATTGATTTCAACAGAAACTTCCGGTCTTCAGGAAAGGCTCCACACGAAGGAAGCTTCAGGGAAGATAGTCAGATAGATGCCTCTTCAGTCGCTCCTCAAAGCTCTTCAAAATGAGAGAGGCAAACCCAAAGGCAGTGTGCATGCACTTTTTTTGGCCCTGTGAGAATTCTTTCCTCTTTTCCCAACTGTAAAAGACATGAAAGCCGACCTGTTTAGGAAGAATAGAGGATTCTCATTGAGTATCCCAACCATGCACTATACACTTCATGCAAATGAAATTAGTTACAAGAGTAAACCATTACAGATTATGGTCTTATGAGAAACTTCTCATAAACATACTTAATATGAAAGCTCTCATAAACACGTTACTTTAATTGTCACTTAACAATTATTAGTTACATTGTCAACAAAAGTGCAGATAACATAGCATTCACTGTCAGAATTGTTGTCCATCTATTGTTCACGATTCACAGTAAACAAACTCTTTTTATTTAGTTGTTGTTTGTACCATTTGGATGCGTTTTGGGTGCAACTTCCAGCATTTTCTTCTGTGTGTCCTGTGTTATCATGTGTATCTGCTCAATTTACATGTTAATTATAGGCAGGACAACCCTTGTTATGGTTGGTCAAGTCTGTTAACTAATCTTAAAAATATGCTTAAATAACGTAGAAAACAACATGCTAAAATTTCCTCTTTCGACTGCCCTACAACAGTTAAAAGAACAAGGGTTATTTCTTAAAGATGAAATTCAATGGTTGAGAACAAGTTTTTAGAAGTGATTATATTTGGTAATCAAATGAAGTGAGATGAAAAGAATTGCATCTTGACTGAAAAAGATCAAGAACAAAGAACTACCAATCATTTACCAACATTTAGATCATTAACATCCAATGAACGACGAACTAATAGAAAGTATAATTGATCCATTCAAATGTTACGAAGTGAGTATTTTCATCATAGTGGTGGACAGGTCAGGTTTCCAATGATCTCCTTGTAAGAAAATGGTGGTAGTGGTCTCAGTGTGGTGCATGAAGGTGAAGAGTTGTTTTGTTGCTACAATAAGTGCTTCCAATAGAATTGTCTAACCCTTTCTCCGTCCTCTTCATGTCAATATGTATAATCCTCTATTCTTCCTAAACAAGTCGACTTTCATGTCTTTTACAGTTGGGAAAAGAGGAAAGAAATCTCACAAGGCCAAAAACAGTGCATGCACACTGCCTTTGGGCTTGCCTCTCTCATTTTGAAGAGCTTTTCCTGCTATCAAAAGTAGCTTTGTGACAACTATTTTTCACTCCCTTTTTTGAGGTCCAACTTGGCTTTGTATCACTATATACCAGCCCCCACTTCAGCCTACAATATGTCAATCATGTATTTGACCTGGTGCTCCAAACCTATTTAGGAAAATAGTCTTGCACAATGATTTTGATTTCTGATTTTGTGGAGAGCCTTTATCACGAAATGGTTGATGTTTTATGTGGATTTCTCATAATAAAACTACCATGCTCATTTTATCTCAGTGCTGGTATTTTCTTCCTTTCTTCCTCTTCTTATAAAACACCTAGGAAAGCAAACCTTAGCACTTGAGTCTTGGCATTTTCTACTCATAAATAACGAGTCCTATTTTTATGTCTCCTGTGGGATGCATGCAAGCCTAATCACAATGGATAGGACTGCAAAACCGTCATCCTCTAGTCTACTTTTAATCAGAAGATTTTATCACTTTGGTTCATTAACCCAGGTGGGACAAACCTCGTCCAATTTACATGTCGTTTTCACATCCCATGTATGGCATATTGAATATACAATATTCATTATTTTTAATCATCCCAGTCTCCTACGGATTTCACTTGACGAGCATCAACATTCAAAGAATAAAATCCATCCTCTGTTCTTTCTCATCACATTTAAAAAAAAAATCCTATAGCATTCACACATGGGATGCATGAGGAATAACTGTCAATTCAAGTGATCAGAGGGTCTTTCTACTCCCATCAAATTTTCTGTGACAAGTCTACAATAATTAAAATAGGAACATTGATTCCTTTTCCCAAAATATGAGGTGCTAAATAGGGTAATGAGACTTCATAGGTTCCGATCCATTGCAACTGTGATTGTCCTGGCTCCTGTCATAAATAATTATGCCTCAAAACAACCTGCAAATCACTTCCATTTTCCTTATACATTGTTGTCTATATAGTGTTTTTCCTATGCATACACATGTTGTTTTCTCAGTATAAAATGCATTGATCTCTGTCAGGAATGTGTCCTCATTGTGAGAAATTTGAGTCCAAGCACACTTCAAAGTTAACACCAAATTCTCCTTGAAGGTAGGTGTTAGCAATAGTCTTCATGCAAAAAATGGTCCAAGAAATTGTCTTAAGAAGAACAACACAGCCAACGAATGGGGTAGACCCCTTTTGCATTACCTCAGCATGTCCTTTTCGCCTGTAAATTGATGCGAATTGGCTCCTCCATTCACATTCTTTATTCTAGACCATTATATTAACCAACCCTTTCCCTGAGGTCGATTTTTTTTATTCAACGCAGCCATAATTAGGATGTTTTCAAACAAGCTTTAAATGGAAAAAGAGAAATCAGATTTAAAGATTTTATCTTCATACTAAATTTGGATGTAGTCAAACTATGGCCCTTTAAAATCTCAAACAAGTCCAACTCATCAAAAGATTATGTGAGGTAAGTTGGCTAGTTGGGATAGGATTTTGACTTAACATGTCAAGATATGCTGTCTGTCGTGGAATATACTCTTCATATCGGTATCTAGAATCCATTGATCTATGGGATTGGATGGAGAAGAAAACTATTTAAGTGGTAGTGATTCCCAAGGTTAACCAATGCAGAAAAATCCAGATAACAGTAATTGAATATACCAAAAAGATAGATTTAACTGCCAAAACTTAATAACTTTACTCGAAGATGTGTATACAACGTTAAAGGGAATTGGTTTCACACGTGGGGATTTAAGTTGCTTCCAAAGCACCCTCTTTCACCAAGTCCTGGGGTTGGATCTCATGGACATGATGAAAGGATCTGAAAATCTCATAGGCTGGTATGCTTTGTCACAATCACTTGAAAGGATTAGAAAATGAATGATTCCAAACTCCTTTCAAATGAATGACGCCAAACTTAAGCAATTGGTGATTTCTCATCTCAATAGCACTCTTTTTCTCTTCTAGAATGAGCTTAGGATTTTGCAACAAGAAATTACTAGAGTAGAATGAGATAAGAGAGCTATGATTGGCCAAGGAAAGTTCCCTGTTTTTTCTGAGGATGAAATAAAAGAAGAGTGTACTCTAAGAAAAGAATCTCCAGCTAAGGTGTTCTAGTCGTTGACAAATGTGGGGAAAGTATCTCCAAGATAGCCATCAATAGGTGCATAAAATATCTCCTCCAAGTAAGGCACATAAGTTGTATTGTGTGGAAGCAAGAAGAAGAGCAATGTGAAAAATCCCCTCCAAATTGTTAGAATATCTACCTACTTATTTGAAAGTCCTCCAAACATACTTGTGGCTATGTACCTCTTGTAGCTGCAGAGCCTACCTCTATTATTGCATTAAATGATAACTATTTTTTTGCAATTATAAAAGAAGAAGAGCAATGTGAAAAATTTCCTCCAAATTGTTAGAATATCTACCTACTTGATCTAAAAGTCCTCCAAACGTTCCAAACGTACTTGTGGCTCTGCACCTCTTGTAGCTGCAGAGCCTACCTATATTGTTGCATTATTTGATAACTATTTTTTTGCAATTATAAATGATGTCGGAGGTCAAGTGAGACAAGCTTTGACAAACACTTAATAAAACAACCCAGGGGATTAAGAGCTAGAAGTGATCAATTTGTGGAGAGGCTCTATGATTGTATATGCTAATGCTATTGATTTTGGTCATTTTTTTTAAATGTAGTTTAGTATATTTTGTTTTATATTTCAACTTTTGTTTTATATTCCAACTTTTGTTTTATATTCCAACTTTTGTTTGAGAAATATGAGATTCTCTCCATGGTCCTTGAGGTGGAACCCCTTGACTTTTTCCCTCATTCTACTCATTAGTTCACCCATAATCCCACTCTGGGATCCTTCCCATGAACCATTGCTTTTATGATGAATGCAAATCCTTCCACAAATAGCTCTGTTTCACCCTTATTCATGACCCCATCCTCCCCCTTATTCATTCATTTGGGTTTCGTGGAGGAGGAGATGGTGATCTCGCTCCTAGTGAGAGCTTCTCTTCTCAAGTTGCACAACCAGCAGGCTTCGACGCTCCCTAGACAAGTATGCGTTCAACCCTAGGTCTGCACCTTTGTAATGTTTATTGTGTTTATGGTTTTGATATAGTATACTTATGACGACATCGTGTTTGTTTCTGCAAGAGACAGATTGTGGTTACTCTACGTGGATTTGGGCAGTGATGTAGGTTTCCTACACAACCAAAATCTGCGTAAGCCCTAAATTTGGCAATGGCCTTACATTGTTGTGTGGTTTTAGCAAAGGGTTCAAGCTTGGGTGTGGGGAAATGCATCGTTGAGTCGTTTTGTTGTTTGGGGTTTTGATAAATGCTTGGAATATGTATATGTAATCGTGTGGCCTCTCATGGCTCTTCCATATGTAATGTATAGACTGTTAATAGCTTGGCTCGACTATGTGTATAAAATCTATTTTTTGTTTACAACATGTAGTTGGTTTTATTTATCTTAGTATGAAACTTTGTTTGGCTAACGAATATGTGTTTCTTTTTATGATGTGTTTCTTTGTTATTTACAGTACCATTGCTTGCAATGGCACCAATGATGATTCGACTGTGTAAAGTATGATTATTGTAGTAGTTTGTGGTTTTTAATTGAATAATGTGGATGCATTGGTTTATTAATAATGTGGTTGGGTTTGTTTTGCAGACGTAAGCATGAAGCTTATCTTGGGGCGTGGATACACATCTTTGTTCTATTATTTAAATGTATTTATGTTTTATATTGTGACTGTGCATATGATGTATAGGGAAAAATAGTGTAGCTCTGTTTCGTCATGGATGTACAATTGGTTATATTAAACCTTTTACGAGCAGCCTTAGAGGTGAAACCCTTGGTATATAATTTGTAATGTGTTGCTTTGTTGTTTGAGCCTACATGATTCGATCCTAAGTTGGTAGATAGTTAGATGGACCTGTGGTTTGAGGGTTGTAAACCCTTGATTTGTTTACATGATTCTTTGGTAATGGTTGATGGTTTTCCACTAACGTGAAGTGGAAATAACTCTACTTTTATGCTTTTATTACAAACGTACATGGTTTGTTTCAATTTGCTGATAGCGTTTGGTTTGTAATTTATAAAATGAAAATAAAGGTGTGCAACCAATCCTTTAGAGGATTCGATGGCTGGGTTGGTTGCTATAAAGATTGGGTGTATGGTTATAATTTATTAATTTTATTTCTAATTCTTGTTTAGGTTCTCGACCTCCATTTTTGGTTAAATTTGATTGTTGTGTTTTCTTTTCATAGTATGGATTACAATGTTTATTTAATGTACTGTTTGGTTTACGTAATGTTGTTTATTTTTTGTGTTTTAAGAGCATTTCTATTTTGGTAACTAATGTATTGGATGGCAATATGAAATCTGCTAGCGTTGAGTTTTATGTTGAGGGTTTAAATTAATGAGTTCATAGATTTGATCTCTCATCTGTTTATTTATAATTATAAATGGTTTATTTAAATGTTTTGATGCAGAGTTTATATAATGTTTTAGTTTCAAGGAATGAATGAGTTTATTTAGTTTTAATTAATATTAGGGTTTAAGTTTACCTAGATTTGTGAAATATCTAGTTTAACTTTATAATAATGTTTGAGCAAGATCTAGTAGCTACTTATCTAACAACTAGGGTTTAAATTGAAATTAGAGTGTTTGACATTTAAATTATTCTAGCACTATTTAAATTTAAGAACTGAATTTAAACTATAAACACCTATCTAGAAAATAAGGGTGAGTTTAAGCTAAGCAAATAAATTAACCTGCAATATAAAATTTAACCCTAGAGATTATATATGGAAATTATAATTCAGACCGAGTTTCAATAATTTAAACAAATGGAAACCTAGTTGAAGGATGTATTCGATATGTAGATTTCCAAATCAATATTATAAACACAACTTAGTAAAATATGTAAGAACTAGAGAAGGTAAAAACCTCATACGTGCAACTTGCAGTTTGTTAATGGCTAAGAACCCTGCACACTTAAACGCATAGAATTGATAAGAACTTGGATCATTCTAACCTCAGATCTGTCAACCAAATAACTTGGGAACTAGCACGTTCCACCCAACCATGACTCGGAACCGTTCTTGGTTTTAGTATGGATCCCCCCGAGCTGGTTCCAACATGCAAGTAGTTTAGAGCTCCTAAAGGTAAGGCTTCTCTTATCTGGAATCTCAGGTTCTAAATTTTAAAAATGCTTTCCAAAATTATTAGGAATAAATGATCAGCTTAGAATTGGAATAGAATCAGAATGCCCAAACCTTTCCTTGTCTTAGGTCTTTATACACAATCTTTAGGGAAAAGGGAATTTAAAGTTCAGTTAGATCAAGAATCCATTATCTTCTTGAGAATAATCTTTTAATTGATGTATGTAAAGTTTAATAATTTATTATACTTAACTTATGAACACTTTTACTAGTTCATAATTTGACTCTTTTAGGTTGGACTATTTATTTAATCATTTTTAGTAAATAATAACATATATATTCTTTATTAATCATTATAGTTATTATTATTTCATTATATTTAATATAGGTACTTACCCTTTTATTTGTAACATATATAAACTATATATTTACATATAGTATTGTTAATATTTATTTAGGCATCATATACCATGATCCCAATTACATGGTGCTTTCATTAGCTTATAGTCATTTCTTTTATCAAGGCCTTTAGGTAGGGTTGGTCAACTAATTTAGGCAGATCTAAACCTCCTTTCATGTTGGATTACCTCCTATATCGTGGTAGTTCTTAAGTACTTCATGAGAAGTAGAAATTCAAAATTTCATTTAATCAACTTAAAAATAAGAAAGATAAGATCAATGTTTTTCAAAGTTGTTCTCACTCAACACAATTATTTTTTTTCAGTAACTCCTAGTGTTATTCAGAGCCCATACTCAATGCTAAAACTGGGAATTACAGTTAATGCAATTCCAGATCCTTTTTCTCAACACTAATGCTAGGATGTACTTCCATAATACACCTAGGCATATAATTGCCAAGGATCCGTTGTTCTAAATCTTATGCTCAACATCACTATGGAATTCTCTAGGGCTTATGCCCAACACTTCCAATTCTTATTTTTCATCTACTTCAGATCTTATGCTCATCACAAAAATTTCATAACTCATGTGCTCTAGAGATGGCGCTCAATGCAACATCAACTCACTCATGTGCTCCATATCTTGCACTCAACACAAACATCAAATCACTCATGTGCCCCAGAGCTTGTGCTCAACAAACAATCTCATCACTCATGTGCTTTAGGGTCCATGCCCAACACATTATATAACTCAATCTTGCATTCAGTCTTTTGCACATTCTATAACAATAATCATCTCAGTATATTCATTTTTAAGTTAAATCACATAGTATAATCAACTTATCATCCTACGACAATAATCCGGTATATCAGGGTCCATGCCCAACATATACAATTGCATACATGCTAAATAAAACATATGCATTGGCTTACGCTCACTATATAAATCATCATACTTGTGTGTAGTAGGGTCTTACGTCCAATATACAATATAAACATCAAAGTGACTCATGTGCAATGGGACTCATGTCCATTGTGGTTAAGGTCAAAATTCATGATATTACAAAATATATGACAATTGATCTTCATCTCAAACCAAACTCAAACAATAACATTGAGAAAGGATTAATTGTAACATCCCCTCTGCTACTCCGTAAGAATACCCAAAGATAATACCTCTTTACTAAAATTTGAGTATCCATTTACTAATAACCATTAATGACATGAAATTTCTTATATTAAAAAAAATAATAGTTGAAAGATACTAATACTCAACTTTTCTCTTCTTTTTTAAAATTAATAAATTAACTAAAAATTTTCACAAATTTACCATTCAAATACAGTGAATCACCATTAGAATACTCTTTCTTATTTATCACCTTTCTTTCATATTTATTATTGTTCAATGACAATACATTGATCTACATCCAAAAGATGGAATAATTTGAAATACACTATTTGAAAAAAAAACTCTCTCTGACATTGGAATTCACAACCTCTCTGTTCCAGTACTTGTCTTAAACCTGTTTCATGCATATGTTGTCTTGTTCTATAGTTTTAAAGGATTTTCGTGGGAGTCGTCGTGAATGGACTTACCACAGCTTTGGTTAATGTGTAACTTATTAAATTAAAGGAATTTTTAATGGATGTGGATGCCATCATTGATGGTATTACAACCACATGGATTTAGAATCCATTTTGTTTAAAATTCTATATTTAATAGGATATTATGACCGTTAGGGTTCGTACTCAATTTCTTATTGTGCGTTCGGTAATGTGCATCTCTAAATTATTTGGAGCTATTGCTCTTAGTCTGTACCAACAAATCGTATGTGTTTTTAGTTATGGATTGAATTATAGCAAGTGTGTTACTATATTCAATTTCGCCAAGGGTACCATAAATGATGGTCTTATTGCCACATAGATTGATTCGTTGATTGGTATGATGTAGATTTTTATTTTGGTTAAAACTAGTAATAGTTGAGGCATGGGTTTAGAAGTGTGATCATGATAGGTGCCAACAACAATTTGTGGAATCCTTTAATTTGATACCCTCGACTTAGTTAGGGTTTGCTACTTAATTAATGAACTTGGATATATTTGTGATTTTAATGCTTGGTATAGTTTCATATATTGCATAATTATATATATTTATAATTTTTTATAGAGTATCATAGTATAATTATTTCCTTAGATTACAATAGGTCCTGACCTGGCATTCTCAGCCTGTAATACTCAATTTGTAACAAAGGTTTATGAAATGAAATGCATTTTCATAGTTTAAATATCTAAGAAGGCCTTCCGGCTCTTATCCAGATTCGAGTACTTTTGATTATTTGTTTATACAATAGAGTACTAGGATGTATTACTCGGTTGTCATATTTAAAGATGTAGCATCTTTGTTACTCATATTCCTTCGAGTTATTACAGAGAATTATTTTAGGTATTGTTATTTGGTTTAGTTAGAATTGACCAATTCTCTGTGGGTTTAATAACTATATTCTTTCTGTCTGTCTTATGGAAAAAGAAACTAAGCTTATATTATGATTCTGCCCTTCGGATAGTTTATATAACAAACTAGGTTGTGAACCTAATTAACTACTTTATACCATGTAATTAGATCTTCAGTTAATTTTATTGCAATTGTTAAATTGATGTATAAGGTATGAAGTCTCGATCCAGGTATGAATTCGTGAATAGAGTTTCATAAGGAAACTCTAAATTACTTACTCATATTTATTTCACAAGTATTCAACTTTTCTAACAAGAAATAACATCTAGATGTGAAACATAATAGGAAAGATTATTGGAGTAGATGCGTAATAAATACATAGACTATTTAGATGCATAATGGATCAATATTTAGATCATATACATAATAGATCAATATTTAATTGAGATGCATAATAAATTTCTGCTAAAAGAAAATAGTTGCAGGTCAAAAATGGAAATCCTAGCGTAACTAGTTATAACAGAAAAGCAATAGGAAAAGGGAACTGGCACCACTGCCGGAAAAACAGAAATGATATAGTCGTTCCTCCCAAACAACTCCTAGAGCTGCCAAAATCACTTGCTTGAGAACCCCCAAGCATGTTTGTTGAACCACAAGAGCAAAATCCACTTAATGCGCCATCTCTTGAATTATTAGATTCAATCCCTTGTCCAATGCTAGCCTCTTGCTTGCTAATGGACATACTATTATATACTATTTTTCCCAGGACTTGGTCATTTATGAGCCTCTTGTTCTTAACACTCAACAAAGAGTTGTGACCTCATCTCGGGGAAGATGCCTCATGCACCTCGAGTTCTCACTCAATAGCTACAACCACTTGTCTTTTCCTCTTGTGGGTGAGCAAACACTCTTCAATGTCTGTCAAAAATAATCTATTACATTTGTTTTATTTTTTACTTTTTGTCAAAAATATTTAAATAATAAAATAAAATATTCTAAAAAAATTAATAACAATTTGGTAAATCTTCGTGTATTACACTTAATGTTTAGATTTTTTTATAAATTTTTTACTTAATAGGGGAAACAACATTTGGGGGTGCATCCAACAAGTAGAGGGACATGGGTAAGCCATAGTGTAAGGGTGACCTCTATTTACAACATGTGACTTTATATCAAGTGACTCATGAATGAGCCATACCTATGTGGGATAAAAATAAATAGACTATTGATATAAAGTGTAATAATGAATGAAATATAAATTATAACAATAAATATGTAAAAGAAAAAAATGAAATTAAAAAAATTATCAATATAATGTAATTTATTTTATTAAAATGATTTAAGAAAAGGTAAAACTAATTAAACAAAAGAATAATATCTTTGAGATGTTATTTATATAATTTAGGGATATATCTAGAATGAAGGAAAATGTAACAATATGGTTGAAAATATAATAATATGGTTTAGAGAGTAAATTTTTAGTATAAAATTAAGGTTATTTTTTTAGATAATAAGAATTGAAAATTAGGTTTAAAATAAATTAAGAAAACATTAAGAGAAAGGAAACAAAAGAATATTAATTTATTAAAATGGAATAAACTATTATGGAGATGAAGATGAAAAAGGAAGAGCTAAATGAATCAATAAACAAGATCTAAGAAAAGGATGTCAACTAATCAAAAAACAATAGAAGACATAAACAAAATAATTGATAAAAATATATGTAATTATAATTATGATGGTGATGGATTAAATGTGTTTTCAAGAATGACAATATTTATAACTATTTTTTTTATTAAAATTGCTACAAAAGTTTTTATATTGATTTTTATTTAAGTCTTGGTGATAGAACTAATTTAACATCAAGGATATAAGAAAGAGAAACAAAATGGAGAGGTAAGGTTTCTAGTTTTCTTGGATTTTAGATGGAGAGCAATACTAAAATTTGAGTATCCATTTACTCAAAACCTTCATGACATGGATTTTTTTATTTAAAAAAAATTAATAGTTGAAAGATAATAATACTCAACTTTTCTATTCTTTTTTAAAATTAATAAATTAACTAAAAAATTTCACAAATTTACCATTCAAATACACTCAATCACAATTAAAATACTCTTTCTATTGATCTACATCCACAAGATGGAATTTAAAATACATTATTTGAAAAAAAATTAAAAAATTAACCATTACATATTTTTAATGTTCAATTTTTTTTATAATTATGGGTGAATTGGATTTGAAATTCCAACCTAGATTTATCATGCATCATTTATAGAGAGCTTGATGAGAGGAAATAGAAATTATTTTGGAAAAAATTTCACAAATTTACCATTCAAGTATCTAGTTAATCAACATTAGAATACTCTTTCTTATGTATTACCTTTATTTCTTATTTATTATTGCGCCGAGAGGCGCTCTACAACCCAGTATGGGGGAGATATTGTAACGTGATGTAACGTTACTAACATGTCAGCAAAAAATAATAGTGAAAGTGAATATTATGGGAGAGATCTTGTAACGTGATGTAATGTTACTAACATGTCGACAAAAATAATAGTGAAAGTGAATATTATGGGAGAGATCTTGTAACGTGATGTAACGTTACTAACATGTCGGCAAAAAATAATAGTGAAAGAGAATATTATGGGAGAGATCTTGTAACGTGATGTAACGTTACTAACATGTTGGCAAAAAATAATAGTGAAAGTGAATATTATGGGAGAGATCTTGTAACGTGATGTAACGTTACTAACATGTCGGCAAAAAATAATAGTGAAAGAGAATATTATGGGAGAGATCTTGTAATGTGATGTAACGTTACTAACATGTTGGCAAAAAATAATAGTGAAAGAGAATATTATGGGAGAGATCTTGTAACGTGATGTAACGTTACTAACATGTCGGCAAAAAATAATAGTGAAAGTGAATATTATGGGAGAGATCTTGTAACGTGATGTAAAGTTACTAACATGTCGGCAAAAAATAATAGTGAAAGTGAATATTATGGGAGAGATCTTGTAACGTGATGTAACGTTACTAACATGTCGGCAAAAAATAATAGTGAAAGCGAATCTTATGGGAGAGATCTTGTAACATGATGTAACGCTACTAACATGTCGGAAAAAAAAAATAGTGAAAGCGAATATTATGGGAGAGATCTTGTAACATGATGTAATGTTAGTAACATTTGTAACATGTCGGCAAAAAATAATAGTGATAGTGAATCTAATGGGAGAGATCTTGTAACGTGATGTAAAGTTTGCAATATTGAAGTAACTAATGTAAAAAGTAGTAAATATTTTGTCACCCTAATAATGTAAGGCCATAAAGTTTCATTTGAAATACACTTGCTAATACACCAAAATAAAAAAAATATTATAGAAAAAAAATATTCTCAAGTAGCTATTCGAGATGAGGAACCTGATCACGTAATCTATTAGTATCTCTACAGACCTCCTCAGCGGCAAATACAAATCAGCCTCCCCTCCTCCGCACCTCCAGCTCTAGCTCTACTCACAGCTCTCCTCCTAGTGCACCCCATGCTCCTCCCACTGTGCAACCCTCTTCCTCCTCCCACATAGCATCCCTATTCCACCGCGTCCCCCCCCCCTACGTAGCTTCCTCCTCCTCCTCCACCGCTTCCTCCTCTCCTCCAACGTACTCTTCTCCTCCTCCCATTGCGTGTCCTCCCACCGTCTTTCCACTATCCGTCCTCACACTACACGTCTCAAACTTATAAAATTTGCATGCTGCAGAAATATCAATGATCTAATCGATAGTTGGCGCTATGACTGAAACTGGAAAATGAACAAATAGAGGCTTGCCAATTGTGATGGATCATATTTAATTTGGTTAAGCTTACCATGAACATGCAGAGGCATCATATTTCAAATGGAGGTAAGCCACTATGGATGATATTTCAATTAATCTAGCTTATCATGAATAGTTGAAGGCAGAGGCGTTGAAGTCCAAGATGTGTTGACAGTTTCATCATTTTAGCTACTTCCTCATGATTCTCTACAAAAAAGAAGATTTATTTGCCCGGTCTACTTTGACACTGTCCAACATTCCCTGAGTTTTTGTTGCTGAACATTTTGGAGCAAGGATTTGAAGGCAGTTTATTCCAGCAAATAGAAATAGATAATGTAACCGACTCTGGTTAGTCATTTTCATTCTACAAACTCAAAATATAGTAGCTAACACTGTAGAATGATTCATTCTATACTCTGCTTGCATCTCAAATGTGGTTGGTAAGTACTAAGAGATTCCACATGCATTTCATGCACCTTCCTCTTGAGTGCATCCACCACCTTATTTTCTTTTTTCTTTATGTGTTTGATTTCAAAATCAAACTCACACAAAAACTTTAGCCATCTAACTTGCCTATCATTTAACGTTGGCTAATCAAACAAGTATTTCAGACCACAGTGGTCTGTCCTTAGCTCAAATTTACTTCCCACTATGTAATGTATCCACATCTTGAGAGCATGTACTATGGCTACAATTTCTAGATCATGATTAGCATAGTTCTTCTCATGCTCCTTGAACTTTCTGGACTCATAACATACCACGTGGTTGTTTTACATAATAAATCCTCCAAGCCCTTTATTGCATGCATTAATACACACCACAAGGTATTTTTCTAGGTCTGCAATTTTTAGAATTGGTACACTTGTAAGAAGACTCTTCAACTGTTGCAAGCTTTCTTCACATCTTGGTGTCCATTCAAAATTTATCCCCTTCTTTTGCAAACAAGTGATTGAATGTGCAACCTTCGATAATCCTTCAATGAATCTCATGTAGTATCCTGCAAGTCCCATAAATGATGTCACATCTGTTACATTTCTTGGGGTTGAGAAATTCATGATGGCCTCAATCTTTTCAAGGTCCACAAATATTCCTTCTTATGAGATAATGTGACCCAAATACTGAATTTTATCTTTATAAGAGTCACATTTTCTCAATTTTGCATACAACTTATGCTCCCTTATCAATTGCGATGTCAGCCTCAAATGTTCTTCATGCTCTTTTTCATTCTTAGAATAAATAAGAATGTCATTGAGGAAGACAAGAATAAACTTGTCCAGATACTTGCTAAAAACACTATTCATGAGACACATGAATGTAGCTGGGGCATTTGTGAGACCAAATGGTACCAGTACAAACTCATAGTGTCCATACCTTGTTCTAAAGGGTTTCTTATGAATATCTTATTCTTTGATTCTTACCTGGTGGTAACCAGACCTCAAATCAATCTTGAAAAATACCTTTGCTCCTCTTATTTGATCGAAAAGGTCATCAATTCAAGATAAAGGGTATTTAGTCTTCATATTAACCTTGTTCAGCTATTTGTAATCAATACATAACCTGAGTTTTCCATCTTTCTTTTTCACAAACAGTACTGGTGCTCCCCAAGGGGACACGCTCGTCCCAATATACTTATTTTCCAACAACTCTTGCAGCTGCATTTTCAGCTCTAACAATTTTGGTCTACTCATCCTGTAGGGTGTCTTGGACACTGGTGCTGCTCTAAGAACAAGGTAAATTGTAAAATCAATGTCTCTCTTTGGAGGAAGCCCTGAAATTTCATCAGGAAAAACATCTCTGAATTATTGCAATACATGAAAGTCCTCCAACCTAGGAGTTTCATTCTCCATTGCCTCCAAAACATGGGTTGCATACAATATGCAACCCTTCCTATAGAACTTCTTCAGCTGCATTATTGAAATATGCCTAATAGAAATCACATTTGGAATGCCTCTTACAACCCTTGGGTTTCCTTCTTCATCTATGCATTCAAATGTCTTATTGTAATAATCAAGCTTAACACTGTGTGCTTCTAACTAGCCCATTCCAATGAGAATATCATAGGAAACAAGTGGTAGAACATGCAAGTTTGCATAGGTGAGTAACCGATCCATAAATAATGGACATTTCTCTACCACTTCACTAACTTTTCTCTTCGTTCCAGTGGCTAGTTGAACTAACCATGATTTGCTATACTTTAATTTCTTAAAAGAACAAATATCAACAATTGTAGGAGTAATATAGTTGTGACTAGATCCAAGGTCAGTCAAAACATAAACATATTGCTTAGCAATCTTACCTTCAACTTGAACGACAGTTAACTGGTGATCTACCTGGAGGTCCTCCAGTGCTTCATAGATTCTAGGGATGGTCCTTGCTACTTGACCCACCATTTCAGCTCCTTGGATTTTGTGATATTTCCTTACATTCCCATTCTCATTCGGACAGTTCCTATGCATATGGTTTCCTCCACATCCCCAACATTGGAGTGGTTCTCTTGGATACTTTGGATCTCTTGGATTTTCTCCCATCATTCCGGTTGGCATAGTCATAGCTTGTGATGGTTTCCTTTGCTTATTTCATAAGTGAGAAGGATTGAAACCTTTCTTCCTTTGCTCAAACTTCTCATTCTTCTTGTCCTTCCATGCCTTACGGGAATCAGGTTTGCTTTTGTTCTGATCATAGCAATACTTAGCCTTCCTTATAGCCTCTTCTAGAATTCTAGGTTCATCAAAATTAGTTATGTCTTTGTATGGCTACGACAATCCACTCACTAAATTTTCACTTTATCATCTCTGATATACCTGACATACCTCGGCAATTACAAGAATTTGTTTGAATATTTTTCCATGGTTAGATGTCCCAATTTAAGCTCATGGAACTCTTTAATCTTTTCATCATAGTACCCGTCAGAGAGGTACTTCTGCTTGAAATACTTCTTGAATTGCTTCCACACGATCTTTCTATCATTGATCTTCTTCACTTTCTTGAGGTGCTCCCACCATATAGATGCTCTTCCTTTCAGATTGAAGATGGTTACCGTTGCCTTCATATTTCCTGAGTAGTATTAGACTTGGAAATGTTTTCTCATCCCAAGAAGCCAAGCTTCAACTTCTTGACCATATTTTACCTCATCATTAAAGGTAGGAGGCATTGCCTTCTTAGATTCATCATGTGAACTATTCTAGTAACATCTCTTCCTCTTATTCCCATGAGATGAAGATCTTGAAGCCCCAATGGATCCTTTAGAGTCAAATGATCCACTAGAAGATATTTTTCTTCTTCTGGTACTGCCTCTACTTCCTTCTAGATTTACTTCCCGATGCCCAGAGTTCATTTTCTTTTGGATGTCTGTCAAACTCCGCAACACAGCTGGGTTCAGCTAATTCTGCTCTTCCTGAGCTCTAATCATCATCTCATTATCTTCTATGCAAATTTGCAATCCCATTCTTAGGCTTCTCATGGTGGCCGCAATATCTGAGGGAGTCTCTTGATATCTTCTTCCATTGGATTTCGTCTCAGCATTTCCAACCTGTATGTTCTCCCCCATGGCATCTAACTTGAACTCATAGGGATCTTGAGCATCATTCATGTTGTTGATTCTCATGGCCCAGAGAAAACCAACTTTTTCAACTGCACTATGACTCTAAAAAATGTGTTAATAAACACCATTGTTAGCTGCACAGAAATATCAGAATTTAAAAATCACTTACCAACTGTTCACTATAGTTTTTCTCTCTGCAAACTATCCAACTTAGCCAATCTAGGCCCAATGTTGTAATCAATAGCTTTGATACCACACTGTGGCGTCCCCTCTCCTCTACATCAACATATAAGGGAGGAGTGCTACTTCACTATTCGCTCTGATACCACGATGTCCATGTACCAACATTCACATACGCCTCACTGGTATGCATAATAATTTCAAATTTATTTCTTCTTCTTTTAAACACAGTCATCGGTCATGTAGCATCCTTTAACATTCATTCTTAGGCTTAAAAACCACTCTAACAGTCGTTCTGCAACTCACAGATCCATTCTGTAACTAGAAAAGTCATTTCCACACTGAACCTGACTTTTCCTCTCCCACTTTCTGCCTTCCACTTTTCGCCTTCTGTAATGTGGCCTGCAGCAGACAAAACTCTACAAAACGCCACTGCAATTTCCTATGTTTCTGCTTTGTGCCTTCCACTGCATGCTTCAAAAATCAGAAACTTAAAATATGACAGAATCATTTAACCACATCTGCCTTCTGCAATCTGCCTACCGCCTTCTGCTGCGGACTTTAAGAATCAGATACTTAAAAATACGATGGAATCATCTAACCATATTCCGCTTTCCGCCTTTCACCGCATACTTTGGGAATTAGAAACCCACGAAATGACTACTTTATCTTTTGGTTTCCCACTTTCTACTTTCTGTCGGTCAATACTGAGGTTCCAAAAATCAACTTTTTTCCTTAACGTTTTTCTGTGTTTCTGATTTTCACCTTCAGACTTTCACCTTCTGCAGCGGGATCAGGGTGCGAAAATCCAACTTTTGCCTTATCTTTTCCCCATTTTTCCCTCCTTTCGACTTTTGACTTTCTCCTTTTGTAGGTGGATTCCAAAGGGCAGAAAAACATATTTTTCCTTAAGATAATCGCATTTCTGACCCGTAACCAAGATTCTAGCCTCCATGAACTTAATCAAATGCAGTGGAAAATACAAGGCATATACAGTTGCAAAATGCAGGAACATTTAACAACAGTAAACTCTACTTAAATCTTTAATAAGAATTCAACATATTCAACACATTCATAAGCAAATACATTGCAAAAAGAATAATAACCAGAGAATACTTATCTTGAAGATGAATTTGTCTTGCAACTAGCTATGTCGCTGCAACATTCCACCCAACCATAGGCCAATTTTGTTCATCAATCTCTCAACACAATTACCACCCCCAAGCTAGGCATGATTTCCACAAGGAACTAGGGAACACGAGGTTCACACATAGCCATAACATATCAAACATAGTCAAGCCAACCTGTAGTTGGGTTTATCAGACTATCCAACCAAGCGAATACATAATGGCATTTATCAGGCTACAGGAAAACAAGCCAATACACTACTGGGTTTATTAGGATGCTCAACCAAGCCAACTAACAGTTGGGCTTATCAGACTGCAAGAAGTCAAGCCAACATTCACATTGAGGACCATCTGAACCAACTAACAGATGGGTTTATTAGGCTACTCAACCAAACCATATCACTATTGGGTTTATCAGGATACTCACCTAAGTCATCTAACAGTTGGGTTTATCAGACTGTCTAGCCAGGGATCACACATGGCCAACTACACATCAAGACAAAACCAATCCAACACACCATTGAGTTTATCAGGCTACCCAACCAAGCCAATATATGATTGGATTTATCAGGATACCCAACCAATCCAATATACCATTGGTTTTATCGGGTTGTCATCCAAGCCAATCAACGTTTGGCTTTATCAGGCTGCTAAGGTAGTGGACAGGTGGAATGGATAGTCTAGTGGCTCATTCACAGAGATAGGAAAACCTCCACAAGATCTATTTAGCCTAGCATCCACAATACCTACACATCCAACACAAGTAAATATCCCCTTCTCTGCTACACAATCCCTTAGGATATACGTTCCCTTCCAGTGCTCTTTAGGATGTGCATAGAATATTCAAAAGACACTCTCATTAGAGGAATTTTGGGGTCTAAAATGGGCCTCCTAAGGAAAATAATAAAATAATAGTTAAAATAATAAAATAATATTGATTAATTTTGGAGGAAGAAAGAAAAAAACTACTTTTTGTGTTCGTATTTTCGACATATCTCCCTGTGTTTTTACTCAAATTTCGATCGAGAGAGATCGTTGGATGCGAAATTTGATTCCAAATCCAACGAGTACCCACACTGCATACTTTTGACGGACCTCGCTACCCCCAAAAACAAGAAATACCTGAAAAAATGTGATGATGATGTCATCATCACATTTTTTCAAGTATTTCTTGTTTTTGGGGTAGCAAGGTCCATCAAAAGTATGCAGCGTGGGTACTCGTTGGATGCAGAATAAAATTCCACATCCAACGAGCTCTCCCGATCGAAATTTGAGTAAAAACACAATGAGATATGTCGAAAATACAAACAAAAAAAGTAGTTTTTTTTAATGACAAATATGTCAATTCAACCATTATGGTTGACTTATTTTATTGAAATACTATTGGTTCTTGAATTCCAACTCACAAAGAATTATTTTGGCACGTTTTCTTATAAGGCCCATTTTAGACCCCAAATTTCCTCTAATGTATATTCATTTTTTGAGCTTCCTCTCTTCACTAGGTTTATCAAGTCAATTCAGTGTCTCTTCCACTCCTAAAGCTTGCATACAGTTTAGACCCAAACTAGGGCACACATAACAACAAACCACAAGGAGACACATCAACACAGGGCTCCACTTTGTAACACAGAATACCAGGGTTCCATACCAGGCACCCTATAACATAGGGGAAAACAATTTTTCACTTGTACATAAGATACCAGGGTTCCATGCCACTCTGTAACATAGAAAAACACTGCATAAACACGTAGCAATACTCTGCTAGCTCTCGCCGCGTTTACGAACAATGAACAATCAACCACAATGAACAACCCCCCCTTCTTTATGGAAACTGGGGATAAGGGATGAATGAATTGGGCATGCATTCACATGAATAATTGCTTAAGAAGTAGGAATGCAGCTTCCCCCATGATGCAGGTTTTCTCAGACTACAGGCTGGCTTAGTCACGAAACTGACTACCATGCCTCGCTTTACCCAAGGAATTAACTGCCTCAACCTCTCTTCTAGAAGATATGAATGCTTGAGTACAGAGGATGAAAATTTTAGATGAGAGATTATAACCTCTCTTAGCGACATCTGGTCTCACCCTATTGGCTCAAGGTTTTGGATATCTCCCCTCCCTATTCCTTGTAAAATCATGCCCCTATCTCTTTTGTTCCAGTGCATAGCTAGTTGTGGTATTTTATTAAATTGCATATTTACATGATATTTCAAAATATACTATGTTTGACATGCATGAGAACCAACGACATCAACCTTGATCTCCTATACATGAACACCAAATCAATGGCAAGTCCTTGGCCTTTATCTCCTCACCATGATTTAAATACAATATATATACATCATGTACGATTTTAATACCATGAGGTCAAAACCGGGGTTTTACATTTAATCTATACCTTCTATCTGAGGGTTTCTCTCCCTTAATGATCTTCTTGGTGTAGGTTGTGGGGCTTCCACAACTTTTTGAATTTCTTCATCTTCTATGACCTCTCTCACCAGAAACTTCTTGTTGTTTCTTTGAGTCATTAGTATATTGGTTCTCCAACTGAATTAGTTGTTTTTATATTACATGTCACTATTCCACATCAACTCTTACACTTTCATATTTAATCAAAGAATATTCATAAAACATTACCTCTCTGCTAATGAAAATTTTGTGGGTAGTAGGATCCCACAATCTATATCCTTTCATTACATCATCTTAACCAACAAAGATGCACTTCTTTGATTTAGGGTCTAACTTAAAACGTTGATTTTTAGGAGTAAGTGCATAAGCTTCACAACCAAATATTTTAAACTTCGAATAATCACATGAGTGATTAGTAAGTGCATAAGCGTCACAACGAAAGATTTTCAAATTCAAATAATCACATGAGTGACTAGTCCATACCTCTTCTGGAATTTTACAATCTATTTTTATTGAAGGTGACCGATTTATAATATAACAAAGAGTAGAAACTACTTCTTCCCACAACTCTTGCCCCAAATTAGCATTATTGATCATGCTCCTTGCTCTTTCTAGAAGATTCCTGTTCATGCGTTCTGCAATGCCATTTTTCCAAGGGATGTATACATTTGTTTTGTGTCTGACAATCCCTTCATCTTTGCAATATTTTTCAAACTCCAAAGAAGTAAATTCACCTTCATTATTCGTTCTTAAAAACTTGACTGTCCTACCATTTCTTTTTTCAACCATAACTCTAAATTGTTTAAATGTATTTAAGAAATCAAATTTTATTTTTAGGACATAGACCCAAACCTTTCTAGAAAAGTCATATACAAATAATACATAATATTTTTCTCCCCCATAGGAAATGGTAAGAGATGGACCCCATAAATCAGAATGAACCCATACATCAGAATGAACATAGTCAAGAACACCTTTACTAACATGACTACCTACTATAAACTTTTGTCTACACTGTTTTCCATATAAACAATGTTTACAAAACATAAAATTTAGTGTTTTCAAGTTTGGAAGCAATTTATGATTCATTAATCCCTGAAGTCCTTTTCACTCATATGACCCAGAAATTAATGCCATAGCTGAGTGGGTCTTGACTATTCTTCATATACTAATGCAATACCATTAACTTTCCTCCTTCCAACCAGTTTGTATAGGTTTCTTGTCTTCTGTGCCTTCATAACCACTAAAACACCCTTGGAAACTTTTAGAGTTCCATCAAAACCTGTAAATTTATGACCACAAGAATCCAATACTTTCAAAGAAATTAATTTTTTCTTTAACTCAGGTACATGTCTAACATCTGTAAGTGTTCTTATTACTCCATCAAACATCTTAATTTTAACACTTTCAACCCCACCAATTTTACATGAATGATTGTCTCATAAAAGAACTATTACATCATTAACTATTTGATAAGAAGGAAACCAATATTTATGAGGACAAATATGGTACGAAGCACCAGAATCTAATAGCCATTTGTCATTATATTAAGAAATATTACAAATAGACGAGACCTCATCAATCATACCCGAATCAAAAGACTTAACTGAGTTTGTTTCTGACTTGGAGTCGTCCTTCTTAGATTATTGTCTCTTCCAACAATCCTTCTTGAGATGACCAGTTTTATTATAGTACCAAGATTTTAATTTACTCTTTCTTCCCTTCAACTTAGACTTGGAAGTACCTCTTGACTTTTCTCCTTTCTCCTTGGGTCGACCTCTAACAACCAAAGATTCTGGCGAAGAGGTTTCAAGATTGGTTTTCTTCCTTAATTCCTCAGACAATAATGCTTGAACCACATTATCAAATTATAAAGTATCAGTTGTACTAAGGTTAATGGAAGAAACTACATGACCCCAAGACTTAGGTAAAGTACATAAAAGATTCACTGCTTTATCTTCATCATAATTTTTAACATCCATACTACTCAACTGACAAATAAGAGTGTTAGCATTATTTAAATGATATACAATCTTTGTACCTTCTTTCATTCTCATACTGTACAACTGCTGCTATAAGTAAATTATGTTTGTCACTGATTCGGTCATATACAGACTTTCTAATTTGTTCGATAGGCTTCTTGGTGATGTTTCTCCAATAATGTTAAACAACACATCATCCACAAGACATAAATAGATTGTGCTTACTGCTTTGGCATCAAGATTCTCCCATTCATCATCTGCCATGATGAAATGTTTTTTTCTTCTCCCGTCTAAAGCTCTATGTAGTAATAAATCCCGCATTTTTAAATTCCATAGTTCAAATTTTTTTACCATTAAATTTTTCAATCTCAAACTTTGTGCTATACATTTTGAAATTAAAAAAAATAACACCGCAAAATACACAACAAAAAAAAAACACACGTTAATTTCGGTCGAAATAAACAGTACTATATTCTCCATATCCACTGCAAGTGACTTTTATTGAAAATATATATTATTCAAAGTTATATCCAAATTAAAAAAAAAAATTGTTTTCTTTTTAATTACCACTCTTTGCTAGCAATCGGCAGGTAGCTCACCTCCACACTGGGTAGCACAATTTTTTATTTTTTTCTAAATGGCCACTCTCTGCTAGCAGTCAGCAGGGAGTGAGAAGCTCTCCTCAGAGCTCACCTCCATGCTCACAAGATCCTTCAGATTTGTCTTCACCTGGCTCAAATCTTCCTTACGGTGGGAAGAGGTACCTCCACACAGCCACCAGTCTCCAGGACTGAGCTTTTCTCTTCTCCCCCAACATCTTATTCTTTGCAAATATTCACCACGCATAGGAACAATCCATGCTAGTTTGTTTTTAAGTCACGGGTTCAAGTGCAGGTTGACAGCAGCAACAAATCCCGATCTTTAGGCAAGGCTATCACACAGATGCCTCGAAGTGAGATCAATGGAAACTTTCGGTCTTTAGGAAAGGCTCCACGCGTAGGAAGCTTCAGGGAAGATAGTCAGATAGATGCCTCTTCAGCCGCTCCTCAAAGCTCTTCAAAATGAGAGAGGCAAGCCCAAAGGCAGTGTGCATGCACTGTTTTTGGCCCTGTGAGATTTCTTTCCTCTTTTCCCAACTATAAAAGACATGAAAGTCGACCTGTTTAGGAAGAATAGAGGATTCTCATTTAGTATCCCAACCATGCACTATATACTTCATGCAAATGAAATTAGTTACAAGAGTAAACCATTGCAAATTATGGTCTTATGAGAAACTTCTCATAAACATTCTTAATATGAAACCTCTCATAAACACATTACTTTAATTGTCATTTAACAATTATTAGTTACATTGTCAACAAAAGTGCAGATAACATAGCATTCACTGTCAGAATTGTTGTCCATCTACTGTTAACAATTCACAACAAACAAACTCTTTTTCTTTAGTTGTTGTTTGTACCATTTGGATGCGTTTTGGGTGCAACTTCCAGCATCTTCTTTCGTGTGTCTTGTTTTATCATGTGTATCTGCACAATTCGCATGTTAATTATAGGCAGGACAACCCTTGTTATGGTTTGCCAAGTCCGTTAACTGATCTTAAAAATATGCATAAATAACGTAGAAAACAACATGCTAAAATCTCCTCTTTCGACTGCCCTACAACAGTTAAAAGAACAAGGGTTATTTCTTAAAGATGAAATTCAATGGTTGAGAACAAGTTTTTAGAAGTGATTATATCTGGTAATCAAATGAAGTGAGATGAAAAGAATTGCATCTTGACTGAAAAAGATCAAGAACAAAGAACTACCAATCATTTACCAACATTTAGATCATTAAAATCCAATGAACGACGAACTAATAGAAAGTATAATTGATCCATTCAAATGTTACGAAGTGACTGTTTGCATCATAGTGGTGGACAGGTTAAGTTTCCAATGATCTCCTTGTAAGAAAATGGTGGTAGTGGTCTCAGTGTGGTGCATGAAGGTGAAGAGTTATTTTGTTGCTACAATAAGTGCTTCCAATAGAATTGTCTAACCCTTTCTCCGTCCTCTTCATGTCAATATGTAGAATCCTCTATTCTTCCTAAACAGGTCAACTTTCATGTCTTTTATAGTTGGGAAAAGAGGAAAGAAATCTCACAGGGCCAAAAACAGTGCATGCACACTGCCTTTGGGCTTGCCTCTCTCATTTTGAAGAGCTTTTCCTACTATCAAAAGCAGCTTTGTGACAACTGTTTTTCACTCCCTTTTTTGAGGTCCAACTTGGCTTTGTATCACTATATACCAACCTCCACTTCAGCCTACAATATCTCAATCATGTATTTGACCTGGTGCTCCAAACCTGTTTAGGAAAATAGTCTTGCACAATGATTTTGCTTTCTGATTTTGTGAGAGCTTTTACCACGAAACGGTTGATGTTTTATGTGGATTTCTCATGATAAAACTACCCTGCTCATTTTATCTCAGTGCTGGTATTTTCTTCCTTTCTTCCTCTTCTTATAAAACACCTAGGAAAGCAAACCTTAGCACTTGAACTCACTTTATAATTTGTTGTTTCAACTGCAGGAGTCTTGGCATTTTCTACTCATAATTGATTTATGTAAAGTTTAATAATTTCTTATACTTAACTTATGAACACTTTTACTAGTTCATAATTTGACTCTTTTAGGTTGGACTATTTATTTAATCATTTTTAGTAAATAATAACATATATATTCTTTATTAATCATTATAGTTATTATTATTTCATTATATTTAATATAGGTACTTACCCTTTTATTCGTAACATATATAAACTATATATTTACATATAGTATTGTTAATATTTATTTAGGCATCATATACCATGATCCCAATTACATGGTGCTTTCATTAGCTTCTAATCATTTCTTTTATCAAGGCCTTTAGGTAGGGTTGGTCAACTAATTTAGGCAAATCTAAACCTCCTTTCATGTTGGATTACCTCGTATATCGTGGTAGTTATTAATTACTTCATGAGAAGTAGAAATTCAAAATTTCATTTAATTAACTTAAAAATAAGAAAGATAAGATCAATGTTTTTCATAGTTGTTCTCACTCAACACAAAAAAAAAAAATTCAGTAACTCCTAGTGTTATTTAGAGCCCATACTCAATGCTAAAACTGATAATTACAGTTAATGCACTTCCAAATCCTTTTGCTCAACACTAATGCTAGGATGTACTTCTATAATACACCTAGGCATACAATTGCCAAGGATCTGCTGTTCCAAATCTTATGCTCAAAATCACTGTGGAATTCTCCAGGGCTTATGCCCAAAACTTCCAATTCTTATTTTTCATGTGCTTCAGATCTTATGCTCATCACAAACATTTCATAACTCATGTGCTCTAGAGATGGCACTCAACGCAACATCAACTCACTCATGTGCTCCATATCTTGCGCTCAACACAAACATCAAGTCACTCATGTGCCCCAAAGCTTGTGCTCAACAAAAAATATCATCACTCATGTGCTTTAGGGTCCCTTCCCAACACATTATAGAACTCAATCGTGCATTCAGTCTTCTGCACATTCTATAACAATAATCATCTCAGTATATGCATTTTTAAGTTAAATCACATAGTATGATCAATTTATCATCCTACGACAATAATCCGGTCTATCAGGGTCCATGCCCAACATATACAATTGCATACATGCTAAATCAAACATATGCATTGGCTTACGCTTAGTATATAAATCACCATACTCATGTGCGATAGGGTCTTACGTCCAATATACAATATAAACATCAAAGTGACTCATGTGCAATGGGACTCATGCCCATTGTGGTTAAGGTCAAAATTCATGATATTACAAAATATATGACAATTGATCTTCATCTCAAACCAAACTCAAACTATAACATTGAGAAAGGATTAATTGTAACATCCCCTCTGCTACTCCATAAGAATACCCAAAGATAATACCTCTTTACTAAAATTTGAGTATCCATTTACTAAAAACCATTAATGACGTGAAATTTCTTATATTAAAAAAAATAATAGTTGAAAGATACTAATACTCAACTTTTCTCTTCTTTTTTAAAATTAATAAATTAACTAAAAATGTTCACAAATTTACCATTCAAATACAGTGAATCACCATTAGAATACTCTTTCTTATTTATCACCTTTCTTTCATATTTATTATTGTTCAATGACAATACATTGATGTACATCTAGAAGATGGAATAATTTGAAATACACTATTTGAAAAAAAAAACTCTCTCTGACATAGGACTTCACAACCTCTATGTTCCAGTACTTGTCTTAAACCTGTTTCATGCATATGTTGTCTTGTTCTATAGTTTTAAAGGATTTTCGTGGGAGTCGTCGTGAATGGACTTACCACAGCTTCGGTTAATGTGTAACTTATTAAATTATAGGAATTTTTAATGGATGTGGATGCCATCATTGATGGTATTACAACCACATGGATTTAGAATCCATTTTGTTTAACATTCTATATTTAACAAGATATTACGACCCTTAGGGTTCATACTCAATTTCTTATTGTGCGTTCGGTAATGTGCATCTCTAAAATATTTGGAGCTATTACTCTGAGTCTGTACCAACAAATCGTATGTTTTTTTAGTTATGGATTGAATGATAGCGAGTCTGTTACTATATTCAATTTCGCCAAGGGTGCCATCAACGATGGTGTTATTGCCACATTGATTGATTCGTTGATTGGTATGATGTAGATTTTTATTTTGCTTAAAACTAGTAATAGTTGAGGCATGGATTTAGAAGTGTGATCATGATAGGTGCCAACAACAATTTGTGGAAGCCTTTAATTTGATACCCACGACTTAGTCGGGGTTTGCTAGTTAATTAATGAACTTGGATATCTTTGTGATTTTAATGCTTGGTATAGTTTCATATATTGCATAATTATATATCTTTATAATTTTTTATAGAGTATCATAGTATAATTATTTCCTTAGATTACAATAGGTCCTGACCTCGCATTCTCAGCCTGTAATATTCAATTTGTAACAAAGGTTTATGAAATGAAATGCATTTTCATAGTTTAAATATCTAAGAAGGCCTTCCAGCTATTATCTAGATTTGAGTACTTTTGATTATTTGTTTATACAGTAGAGTACTGGGATTTATTAATCGGTTGTCATATTTAAATATGTAGCATCGTTGTTACTCATATTTCTTTGAGTTATTACAGAGAATTATTTTAGCTATTGTTATTTGGTTTAGTTAGAATTGACCAATTCTCTGTGGGTTTAATAACTAGATTCTTTTTGTCTATCTTATGGAAAAAGAACCTAAGATTATATTATGATTCTGCCCTTCAGATAGTTTATATAACAAACTAGTTTGTGAACCTAATTAACTACTTTATACCATGTAATTAGATCTTTTGTTAATTTTATTGCAATTTTTAAATTCATTTATAAGGTATGAAGTCTCGATCGAGGTATGAATTCCCGAATAGAGATTCATAAGGAAACTCTAAATTACTTACTCATATTTGTTTCACAAGTATTCAACTTTTCTAACAAGAAATAACATCTAGATGTGAAACATAATAGGGAAGATTATTGGAGCAGATGCGTAATAAATCCATAGCCTATTTAGATGCATAATGGATCAATATTTAAATCATATACATAATAGATCAATATTTAGTTGAGATGCATAATAAATTTCTGCTAAAAGAAAATAGTTGCAGGTCAAAAATGGAAATCCTACCGTAACTAGTTATAACAGATAAGAAATAGGAAAAGGGACCTGGCACCACTGCCGGAAAAACATAAATGATATAGTCGTTCCTCCCAAACAACTCCTAGAGCTGCCAAAATCACTTGCTCGAAAACTCTCGAGCATGTTTGTTGAACCACGGGAGCAAAATCCACTTAATGCGCCATCTCTTGAATTATTAGATTCAATCCCTTGTCCAATGCTAGCCTCTTGCTTGCTAATGGACATACTATTATATACTATTTTTCCCAGGACTTGGTCATTTATGAGCCTCTTGCTCTTAACACTCAACAAAGAGTTGTGACCTCATTTGGGGGAAGATGCCTCATGCACCTTGAGTTCTCACTCAGCAGCTACAACCACTTGTCTTTTCCTCTTGTGGGTGAGCAAACACTCTTCAATGTCTATAAAAAATAATGCATTACATTTTTATTTTTTTTACTTTCAAAAATATTTAAATAATAAAATAAAATATTCTAAAAAAATTAATAACAATTTGGTAAATCTTGGTTTATTACACTTAAAGTTTAGATTTTTTATAAATTTTTTACTTAATAGGGGAAACAACATTTGGGGGTGCATCCCACAAGTAGAGGGACATGGGTAAGCCATAGTGTAAGGGTGACCTCTATTTACAACATGTGACTTTATATCAAGTGACTCATGAATGAGCCATACCTATGTGGAATAAAAACAAATAGACTGTTGATATAAAGTGTAATAATGAATGAAATATAAATTATAACATTAAATATGTAAAATAAAAAAATGAGATTAAAAAAATTATCAATATAATGTAATTTATTGTCTTAAAATGATTTAAGAAAAGGTAAAACTAATTAAACAAAAGAATAATATCTTTGAGATGTTATTTATATAATTTAAGGATATATCTAGAATGAAGGAAAATGTAACAATATGGTCGAAAATATAATAATATGGTTTAGATAGTAAATTTTTAGTATAAAATTAAGGTTTTTTTTTAGATAATAAGAATTGAAAATTAGGTTTAAAATAAATTAAGAAAACGTTAAGAGAAAGGAAACAAAAGAATATTGATTTATTAAAATGGAATAAACTACTATGAAGATGAAGATGAAAAAGGAAGAGCTAAATGAATCAATAAACAAGATCTGAGAAAAGGATGTCAGCTAATCAAAAAAACAATAGAAGACATAAACAAAACAATTGATAAAAATATATGTAATTATAATTATGATGGTGATAGATTAAATGTGTTTTCAAGAATGACAATATTTGTAACTATATTTTTTATTAACATTGTTACAAAAGTTTTTATATTGATTTTTATTTAAGTCTTGGTGATGGAATTAATAACATCAAGGATATAAGAAAGAGAAACAAAATGGAGAGGTAAGGTTTCTAGTTTTCTTGGATTTTAGATGGAGAGCAATACTAAAATTTGAGTAGCCATTTACTAAAAACCTTAATGACATGGAATTTTTTATTTAAAAAAAAAATAATAGTTGAAAGATAATAATACACGGGTCAGTGCAAGAAGATGAGGGACCTTTAAAATGCAATCCTAGTTTTCAAAAACAAGATCATGTTACCAAAAAATACATCAACCCGAGCCTGACATAGCACTTGGTATGGTTCAACTCGAGCCTGACATGTCATAAAACATGTAGGATAGGAAGCCATATTGCGTACACGTTATATAACTACAAAACACGCTCGCGATATGTAGTTATAACACGCGTACGCGATTTGAAAATCATAAAAAAAAAAATACATAGTCGCAAACCCGCGGCCCATTTTCACAATCAAGAACGCGAATTCGAAGGGCCATTGGAGCGTTTTGGAGCGAGACCACTGCTTGGGATTGTTGTAGGAGATGATTCAGGTTGAGGGGAGGAGATTTCACTCGTGCATTGTCATCCAACAAGGTAATTCAATCTCCCAATGCATTTCTTTTGTCAATTTTTACCCTATAATTGTGTGATATTCAAATGCACTTCCCTCCTATCTTTTTTAATTCTCAAGAGCATTACCTTATACACCTAGAAGAAGAGATTGAAGAATGTGGTTCTATCCATATCCATACAATGTTGCTTGTGGAGAGATATATGAAGTAACTTCTAAAACATTTTGTGAGACAAAGAGTTCATCTAGAAGGATCTATGGCTGAGGGGTACATGGTCTTTCAGATAATGGTTCATTTGAGTGAGTACTTACCTCAATTGCATTTTGAAGCTCCATGATTATGGGGCAATAACCACTTAAGGAGAAAGATTAGAGGGTGGAGGGTCTTCAAAGAGGATAAGAGGTATACTCAAATTTTTTGTAACAATTGTTCTAATCCTAAATATTGTAAATTTGGATTTAAATAATGATTACTTGTACATGTATATGCTAAGGAGTGGGAGTCATTACATGTGTATGGTGCATACAATTCTTAATTTATGTTAGAGTGGACTGAGGAGTATAATCAACAAAAGAAAGTAGAGGTTGAATATCACTTTAAAACGGTTTTTAGAACATACTGGAATGTAATTCAATCTTTAGAGAATGGTAATTGTGTATGTTTTGTTTATGCATCAAACATAATGGAAATTAGGGTTTTAACAGTTTTTGAGGTGGTCATGTTTTAGTGGATTTATGATGTAAGGTAAATACATACCATAACTTCTCAACTGAATAAGTTTTCTTGTTTCATATTATTTTGTGCTTCTCTAACCATTTTCTCAAAGACATTTGAATTGGTGGGGCAAGGGAATCCACCACACGCCAATGATTTAATTGATATGTTGAATATATTTTCCCAATAACACCTATGTAAGAAAAAATCAATACCATAAAGATAAAAAATAAAAGTAAAAGTGTTAAACTTTAATTATTGTTTATAGTTTTTTATGTTTCAAAAATTAGTCAAACTTAAGTTTGTGTATGTTTTCCTTAATTTACATTTTCAATTTTGAAGAGATGTCATTATATACCATGTATACGTTTCTAATTATTTTCTTATTGATTTTTTTATTGCAGTTGCAGCTATGGACCCCAATGCGGAAATATTGATTGAGCTTGCCCAGTTGAGAGGTTTGAGTACTGCTTTTAGTGGTGGTGATAGAATTCGACGTTCACTTGCATCCACTTTGGATGCAATTGTTGAGACTATCACATTGTCAAACAACATACTATATGATATTCCTTCATATAGAGAAAGAAAAAGACGTGAGTACGCTGATGGGCTTAGCTACAATGCAATAAAAAAGTTGAAAATCACCAAAGAGCATATATTTTCATTGTTTAGGGACCCTCGCATGGGGGAAATCCAAAATGCAAATAGGCCACATATCTCTATTGAGTGGTGCACATATCAACCATTTGTTGATAACTGGATGGACAGATGGTATATGGTTTTTTATATGCCACCACACAACAACAGGGAAATCCTGTTGTACTTCCTTCGGAAGATGTATGCAGAGTTCATGTTGGGCAAACACGTAAACTATTTTGATATATTGGCATTTCAGGGGATCGATGGGGGGATGCCCCAAAACCGACCCAATGCCAGGCTTCGAGACATTTATCGCCCTATCCTTACACCTCGCAGGCAGTTGCTTGGGCTAGATTTCCCACCTGTACATCATGTTATTCCACAGACACATGACGAATTTTTGAGTTTGGCACGGGTCGTTGTTCGCCATAGCACTATGGTTCAGCATATGGGTGAGGAAGGGACATCTGTCCCTGGTGTGGTACATACACCAGGTCCTCATGGTGTAGGACCATCTTCTAGTGCAGTACCACCCACTGGTGCAGGACCATCTACTAGTGCAGCACCATCAGCACATTCCCAGCCTACTTTTGAGCCTCACAAGTGCACATTGTGTGGTCGTCCATGCTATGGTCTTTCGTCAAGTGTTGTCTTCAGTGGGTTTTTGAGTGATGTATGTATATGGTTAATTGTAATAAAGTCTTCATTTATTTTTCTCTTTGTACACATATGTATAGTTTGAGCTAATATATTCATTTTGTGAACTTGCAGTTGATGCTTTATGCCGACAGTGACGCCCCAGAGTATCATGTCCCACACTCTACATAGGGGCAGGACATTCCATCCACTGATCCCGTATCTCACACCGAGGTAAACATTTTAAAATTTCAGTTTTTTAATACTTGTTAAATTGTTAATTTCCATATACTGTACATGTTAGTTCACTAATGTTATCTACGGTCTAATATTTACAATTATTAAACTTGTAGATGCCGGATACTTCACGGGGGAAAGCAGTGATGGAGGTAGGATCCATGGTCATATCGACAGAGGAAATATCTGGGCAGATGCCAGATCCTATGCGAGGGGAAGCATTGATGGAGGTAAACATTTTAAACATTTAAAAAATGTCATTTTTTAAATAAATGTATGTTCGTTGAATCATCCATGTCTAGCTACATGAACTCTTGTTGACTATAGGCTGGTACCGAAACACTTGGACCACTTCCTGGAGTTGTATCTCCTTATAGGCCATATGTGAACAAGGGTCAAGTGTATATGAGATGACCTACTCCTAGAAAGAGTGAAGTTGTCCACGACCATGGAGATACTGATACCATGGTAATTTGTATATCCTTCGATGATATTTCTTGGTTAACTTGAAATCCAGTGCATAAAATATTTTGTTAATGTTTGATTTGCATGTTTACTGCATCAGGAGCCATAGTTCACTGTTGAAAACCTTACAGGGATGGTTGATGCAACAGTCAGTGCTGCATCTACAATGGAAACAAGTCACACAGAGGTACAACTATTTGAACATGATATAGACATAGTGTGTTATTGTTGTCTATTGTTTATTCATGCACATTTCTAACGATTTCAAGATTTGGTGATTGTAGCCACCACCACCACCAGGTCATGCCCCCTCTAGTTCAACCATGGATGCGACCATCATTCATGTTCAACCAACAGCTCCATCTGCTACACAAGAAACCCAATCCCCTTTGTCACAGTCTCTCACTGAGGTGAGATGTCCATTAATGAACAATTGTTTCATGCAATGTCCATTAACATTTTCATAATTTTTGAGTTAATTTAGATATGGTATTTTATTGAGCTAATGTATTAGTACATAGTTAATTGAATTTAACAATTGATATTTAATTTGCAGGATCCAGAGATGCACACTGGTCCTATAGTTGTGCCTACAGGATCACCCTCAAGAAAGAACAAGAGGAAGCTTGAGTTTTGATGTGTCTTATGGGATATGTACATATCGATACATGTGTACATGTGGCTTGGACAATTTTGGATACATGTACTTTTGGAGACATGGACATTGACATTTCACTTACATGTACATGTGGCTTGTATATTTTTGCATACATGTACATGTGGCTTGGATAGTCTTGGATAGTTGTGGAGAGACATGTACTTCTGGTTACTTTTGGATATATATGTACTTTTGGAGACATGTACACAATTGACATTTCAGTTATAAATAGAAGATACATTTCACTTTGAATTTGTTCTTTGGTTTCCACATGTTCTTGTGTCAATCTACTGTATTGATTTGTGAGGATTATCTATTACTTATGAATGCACTATGTCAAAAGAAAAAAATATTATATTTAAAGGTTTCAATGATCTCAATACATGCACACTAAAGTCAAAGTTCTTGCTCGTGTAATTTAATAAATATAAGTGCAATACAATGTATTTCAAGGTTTCAATGAACTCACTACTTGCACACCAATTGGATATATTTAATTAAAAATTGTGAGTTTGGATTCATTAAATTACAAGTTAAGTCAATGCTCAAGTGTAATTTAATAAAACTAAGTGCAATACATGCTTTACATTTCATCAACAACCAACAACACTATTCAACGAACCTCATGCACCCAATGACTAATCACTCAGCATTAAAGGAACGATAATAGAATCTAAAGACTGAGAACCAACTTTGTGAATCAACATGATTTGAAGCATAAGTCCATCGAATTTGAAAAAGTTCAGTTCGACATTAGATTGATTCTGAATTGAGTTGTGAGAGTAAGATAAGATTAGGGTTAGGATTAGGGTTTCCTTGGTAGGGTTATGGTAATGGGACATGCATGTTAAACAATAAACCTTAGTTAGGGATAGGGTTATCCAAGTTTGGCCTTCGTTGGCATGAAATGCATTGTCCATCTTTGGCTCTCATTGGTGTGACTGCATTGTCCCCTACTGAGCGAAACCCTAGCTTCAGAAACCACTGTAGACGGAGCTCATCGGGAAATGGAGAGGAGGGAGAGGCCCCCCCTAGCTAAAATCCCTCGTCATGAATCCAACGGAATCGATGGTTCATCAATCGGAGGCCCGAGCATCGATCTATGGCGAGTTGCAGGTCACCTTGTTGGGTAAAATTATTACTAGTTAATTTACCTTCAATTAATTGTCAACCAGAGCACGTATACTTCGAGCTGCTACACTATATGTGCGGGCAAGGTAGTTTCAATGCTCATGCTGATAGCAACTTAAAGAAATTCTAGTCTACTTTCAAACAAAAATGAAATTGATGAAGCTATTACTGTATTGAATGATCAATGCTAAGGGCTGCTAGGTCTGTCATACAGAAAAGGGTATCAATTTGTTGATCACTGTCTTACTGTTAAACTCAATATAACCTACAACATCCTACAGTAATTTTCCAAAGCAGTATTGAACTACAGCAATTTTCAAAACAATATTAAACTATAGCAATCTTTTAAACTACAGCAATCTTTTAAAGCAATCAACAGTCTACACTCAGCTACAACAATGATGATCTATTCTACAAATAAAAGAACTTAATAAATAAAAGCCTAGTTTCAGAATGAATATGTTCAGTTAATCTGAAAACTCCACCATTAACCCTACAGAATCTAATGTCTACGTTTATGCAAACAACTGTCACTCTCAAGCAACTATGGAAACAAAGTCTGTCTCTTCTTTAATCCTATGTCACCCATAAACAGTTGACAAACTGAAATCTAGCTTGCTATTGATGTTAAGCATATTCTACCTGCACTCTATGCATATTAAAGTATCTTGAAATTATTCAGAACTACACACTCAAGTTCATTCACCTATCCTGCAAAACCTGTTTTCATACCATAAAAACAACGCTGTCAAATACTTAGTGGACTGTAATTCTTTGTTTGAAGTTTGTTACAGCTCATAAAATGAACAAAACCATTAACATTCCATAAAAACAGTGTCAAAGGATAAAAACATTACTCTACTTACTGCAAAATAAACAATACTGAAGTACAAAGGTTCGGTGTTGAAGGTGGGCCCTTCCCTCAACACCTGCCATTCTTAAATCGAAGCTTTAAAAAAGATAAATGCTGGATCTATTGATAAAAATAAAGTTTTACAGTATTCTCCTCTATGTATCTCCTTCTCAGGCTTTATTTATACATAAATAGATGGACAAGATCCATCCCAAAATTCAGAAATTCGAGTGACTACCGAAAAAACGGTCAACACCAAATCTGGCAAAATTACGTCTGTTCCGGAAGGGATTTATCCACATTCGTTCATAAATTCTGAAAACTGCCCACCATTAGGGGTAAATGGGACCATTTTTGAAGTGGGTTTCAAACCGTTTTGAACAATTACCAACCAATTGTTCAGAAATTGAGCCCGAAATCAAGTTCCCGATCAAGGATGGGAATGCCATTTTGAGCAAATGACATCCTCAGAACAGCACTGGATAATCTTCATAAGCATCTGGAAGGTGATGTGAATCCAATAGAAACATCTCCATTGTGGATCAAATCCCCCAAATCATTGGTTCAGCTAGCATAAATCTTCCTTGGAGGGCCGAGACAAGCGTTGAGTCGGGTAGTAAAAGATCCCTGCATAGAAAAGAACAAAGACTTATTACTTGACCTATCATTAAATGAAACTTAAAGGCCCAATTATATGCATAAAACAAGTGAAAGTAATGAATAAGTAATTAAAAATCACTTACCAAAGCCTAGCAATGTTTATCTCCCAAAAAGACATAATCATGTACAAACAACACTAATAAAACTGATTATTATTTGGTTTCATAAGACTTAGGCTAGAAAATATTGTACTGGACAGTCAAAATAGGAGACCAAAATCTCCCCAGACGGAAGATCTTGCATGTCCCTATGCAAGTAAGTTTCAGACAGACAAAATTTGAAACTCAAAGTAGCTAATCAATCCTTGGATCCAACTCCAGAAACTGAGGCTGAGGTATTAAATAGGACTTGAACCTGAGGAGGAGACAGGGCAGTTTGTTGCTGTACACTAACCAATTGTTCAAACTATTTATCTTTCTTCTTTAACTGTTTCCGAAGACTGCGATTTGTCCACGTAGCCTCATCAACCAAAGTTTGTAAAGAAGCTACCTTAGCCTTTAAAATGGCATTTTTCTGCTTGATGAACCGATCCAACCTCACATACTCTTACAACTTCTTTGTCAGTTTAAAATTCTTCTGCCTAAAATAATCAATTCCCTGTGCTGAAGCATCATATCTATGAGATTTAGCAGACTTTAGACCTGACTTGGAAGGTGATAATTTAGCAGTCTTTAGGCTAGAGTTTGATAGTGATGCTGGCAATAAAGGTTCACTGATAGGGCTTGGCATATGGGAATCAGAGTTATCATGGGAAGAATTATCAGTGGATGAAGACAACTCAACAGGTACAGGCTCTTTACCTTTGGATTCCCTTTTTCTCTCTTTAACAACCATGCTATGGGTAAATCTTCGATGGGGTGAAGTAAACAAATTTCATGACCCTTTTCTCCCCCCAGACTGAGAGCTTACACGCTGCCTGGAGACTTCTTAGTATGGGATGGTCCAATTTTCTTACAATTCTTGACAACTGGTTCCTTAGTATGACTGTTTTGATGTTCAGAAATATTTACAGAAGAGGCTTTATCAACAAGATCAGGAATACAAGGCTCACATGGTTCATTCCCCAGGGATGATTTAAGATGAGAATTGGACAGCCCATATACAAATTGCTCCCATACCCAATCCTTCATTATATTAAGGATGGCAAGTTAATAATAAAGAAATGAAATATTTCCAAATGTCAATGCCATAAAATGATATACGAAGGAACGGTAGCGTATAAACCAAATAGAGAACAAGGTTACTATGGTAAATCCATAATGCATTGAAATTGTATTAAAGGAAAAAGCACTTGGTTAATAATAATAACACTTACTTTATAAGACTTATCCCAACATTCATCATTCATTACCTCTACCATGTAACATGCCCATTTCCAAATTTTCATTCCGGTACCCCATCCGGCACTTTGGCCAGTCTAATATACAAATGTATTTTCAAGCAGACATGAGTGAAAAATAATTACCAGCATAGCAGTAATATTATCAGCAAGGGCAAATAACTATCTTTCCAACTTTTGTGAGTTGAAAAGACAATTAAAACTGCCTAAAAAAAATCAAATAACAGCCTCAAAAATTAAATAATTGCCTGAAAATTTTGTTTTATCAGCAAGTTTAAAATACAGAGGTACTTCCCGGCTAATAAGGATAAACAATAATTACCAGCATATTTTGAAGGAGTGATAATTACCAGCATCTTTAGCAGCTGTAGCGTTATTAAACCAAATGTACTCAAAACAGTGATGTTAAAACAATTTAACTTTCCCAAAATACACCACTCAGATGAGTTAAAAAAAACAATAAGTGAACTGGATTAAAAATTTGTTTGACCCCCAACAGTTTCGTGGCATAATTACCTCATTTCCAGCTTGCTGCTTCACCTGATTACACCGAAAACTAAACTGTGTTATGAAATCATTTTTTTATTATCAATACAAAACAATCAGGAACGTAGACTTCAATCCATCACCCTTATTCCTATGTAACTGCAATTCTCAAACAATCATAAATGCAGACTTCGTTCTTGTCATTCATACATAACTTTTTCCACCAGGACATGTGCCATAAGACAAGATATATACTAACAGAAGCTAATGGGGTACTGGTCCAATTTGACTCAGCTTCACACAGGACAGTTTGAGTAGTGCAACAAACAGTAATGAAATTCTCAGCTATGTTCAGGACTCAGAAAATATCAGGCATAAACCCCTTTTTTACAAGAATAAGGTAACCCAAAATTCAGAGCAGCTGGAGATGATTATCAACTAGCTATCAATTGACTTTTTCAAACAGTTTATTTAAATTTTATTTAACCACCCTTATGACCTCTCTTTTACCTTTACATAGGTACATTGTTCATACAGACAAGTATAGATGAGGCTTTTAAAGGAGATATTAGAGTCAAAACCCACTGCCAGCGAGCCCGTTCAGTGCTCCGGTGGGGTAACTGTAACATCTAAGAAGCTTCTTCCCCAGGCAGATGCCCCATTGCCAACAGGCCTGTTCAGCACCCTGATGGGTTTGCCTGTTTATACCACAGGTCAGTACCCACTGCCAGTGGACCTGTTCAGTATCCCGGCGGGTTAACCTCTTGCACCCGTTTTCTATCAGAGGCCCTTGTCCCAAGTTCATCTTAAAAATAAATTTTATGATTTGCTCATGCATAGATGAGTGGGGGAGCAGCTCTGAAAACCATCTAGGAGTGGGATGGTATCAAAGTTGGAAGAGTATTCTTTATACATGCCTGTAAATATTTGTCCAAATGAACAACTAACGTTTGCAACTGTATAAGATAAAATTCATAATGTGGTTGGACAAGAAATATATACATATATGTGTATTTGATAATATGAAAGCCAATAGATAATAATCAACGGACAGCTCAGTCCTGGAGACCTTTTTCCAAAATGGTGCCTGACAGAAGAATAAATCAATGCCAAATTTCCTTATTCCATCTAGTGTGAAACCGAATCAAATGGCACTAGTAACCCACGAGTTTATAAGTACAAGCCATTTTGGAGGCTTAAATCACTAACAAAGGTAGTGCCAGGTGGAGAAGTACTCATATGAATAAAGAGGACAAGTCTGAAAAACCTAGCAGCACACATTTATTTACTTGACACAAGCATTCTAGTTACCTAGTGAAACTCAGAAATTTAATTCAAATTAACACAGTCCTTTGTAAAAATAATCAATGGCCGAAAATAGGAATAATAACAAAAAGACTTCCCTTTTCTTTTAAAACCATCCTAAGCTTCACTAAAGAGAATATCTTTAACCGATGTCCATTACCACAAATGCAACCTGTTCACCAATTGGTCTTATGTTTACAGAACCATTATTAAAAACAACAGTCACAATTTCATATTACCCTCTGGCATTCTTCCTTTTTACAGGCTATGAGCTGCTGTTATAATAAATTTTCTGAAAGTATGGATTGGAGAGAAAGTATAAATTCTGGTTAAAGATCTTATCATTTTATTGAAGAAAAGGAAAACAACGAAGCTGCTTCAATTTCTAAACTAAACATGCAACTTTTTTATTTATATACATATTTTCCTATTCTACCTAAGAAGAAAGAAAACATTTCTATTCAAGTATAGGAATTCTTCCAATGTAACCATGTGCGAAGTATAATTAAATATACCTTTATCCACATATGGAAAGGCTGTTGCAATGATTACCTGGATATGGAGAACCAACCGACTTACTTGCTTCTGCAACAAAAGGTGTTGAAGGAGGAAATGGTGTTGTAGTCCGGTTGCCTCTTGGAACCAACTTTCAAAGTAGTCTTGGTACTCACCTTCCTTTCTCATATCATGTAGATCCCCTTCTTCTGATTGATTGATTTCGGAAGTACATAGAGGATGTGCTGATAACTCCTCAATTTTCAGCTGCTTTCCATCGGATGCAACACCCAAGTTGTCAATTTCCTCTGCAATTTGGCAAGGAATGTCTTTTTGTGGCTCTTGGGACTTTGGTTCATTTTTTATGTCAGGAGAGGCAGATAAACTCTTAACTGATGTCAGTATGTGTTCTACCTGATAAGAAGAGCTCCCAATTGCAGCTAGGATTTGAGAAAGTTTTCCCAAATTGATGGTTACTTCTGCATCCATTTCTGTCAGTTGTTTTGTTCATGTCTCGCACAAGGATCAGTGTCTGGGGTTCTTATAGCACCCAAGTTTATTTTTATTTTTATTTGGTTTATATGTGTTTTAAATGATTCTAATCAAGACTATCTACCACTAGAAACATATTTACGCCAATCAAACACACGCCACTTTTGCCTAAAATAAAACACTCTTGAAATTAAATTGCAGAAAGTAAACACACCCAAACTTGCAAAAAGAAAAACACACTTGCATGAAATTAAATTGCAAGAAAGTAAACACGCCTTACAGGAAAGGTAAACACACTTTTGCAGCAACATAAATCAAACATGTGAAAAAGCAAACACACTTATGAGAAAGAAACAACAAGGATTTGGGGCAACCCACTAAAGTGGATGCGTCAGGCTATTACACCATGGAAATCCCGTAGTGAATTCATCTTTGCGTCTTATCATTTCCCCTCCACCTTGTTGTGTAATGTAAAGGAAACCTATCTACCCCTATCTACCTGAACTTCACAGCCAACAAATTCGTAGAAAATGAGCAAAATACCAGCTTACCTTGGAGCAACTCCCCGGCAACGGCGCCAAAATGTTGGGTAAAATTATTACTAGTTAATTTACCTTCAATTAATTGTCAACCAAGGTACGTATACTTCGAGCTGCTACACTATATGTGCGGGCAAGGTAGTTTCAATGCTCATGCTGATAGCAACTTAAAGAAATTCTAGTCTACTTTCAAACGAAAATGAAATTGACGAAGTTATTACTGTATTGAATGATCAATGCTAAGGGCTGCTAGGTCTGTCATACAGAAAAGGGTATCAATTTGTTGATCACTGTCTTACTGTTAAACTCAATATAACCTACAACATCCTACAACGATCTTCCAAAGCAGTATTGAACTACAACCATTTTCAAAACAATATTAAACTATAGCAATCTTTTAAACTACAACAATCTTTTAAAGCAATCAATAGTCTACACTCAGCTACAGCAATGATGATCTATTCTACAAATAAAAGAACTTAATAAATAAAATCCTAGTTTCAAAATGAATATGTTCAGTTAATCTGAAAACTCCACCATTAACCCTACAGAATCTAATGTCTACGTTTATGCAAACAACTGTCACTCTCAAGCAACTATGGAAACAAAGTCTGTCTCTTCCTTAATCCTATGTCACCCATAAACAGTTGACAAACTGAAATCTAGCTTACTGTTGATGTCAAGCATATTCTACCTGCATTCTATGCATATTAAAGTATCTTGAAATAATTCAAAACTACACACTCAAGTTCATTCACCTATCCTGCAAAACCTGTTTTCATACCATAAAAACAACGCTGTCAAATACTTAGTGGACTGTAATTCTTTGTTTGAAGTTTGTTACAGCTCATAAAATGAACAAAACCATTAACAATCCATAAAAACAGTGTCAAAGGATAAAAACATTACTCTACTTACTACAAAATAAATAATACTGAAGTACAAAGGTTCGGTGTTGAAGGTGGGCCTTGCCCTCAATGCCTGCTAGTCTTAAATCGAAGCTTTAAAGAAGATAAACGCTGGATCTATTGATAAAAATAAAGTTTTACAGTATTCTCCTCTGTGTATCTCCTTCTCAGGCTTTATTTATACATAAACAGATGGACAAGATCTATCCCAAAATTAAGAAATTCGAGCAACTACCCAGAAAACGGCCAACACCAAATCTGGCAAAACCACGTCTGTTCCGGAAGGGATTTCTCCACATTCGTTCAGAAATTCTGAAAACTGCCCAGAAGTAGGGGTAAATGGGACCATTTGTGAAGTGGGTTTCGAACCGTTTTGAACAATTCCGAACCAATTGTTCAGAAATTGAGCCCGAAATCAAGTTCCCGATCAAGGATGGGAATGCCATTTTGAGCAAATGATATGCTCAAAACAGCACTAGATAATCTTCATAAGCATCTGGAAGGTGATGTGAATCCAAGAGAAACATCTCCATTGTGGATCGAATCCCCCAAATCGCTGGTTTAGCTAGCATAAATCTTCCTTGGAGCGCCGAGACAAGCGTTGAGTCGGGTAGCAAAAGATCCCTGCATAGAAAAGAACAAAGACTTATTACTTGACCTATCGTTAAATGAAACTTAAAGGCCCAATTATATGCATAAAACAAGGAAAAGTAATGAATAAGTAATTAAAAATCACTTACCAAAGCCTAGCAATGTTTATCTCCCAAAAAGACATAATCATGTACAAACAACACTAATAAAACTGATTATTATTTGGTTTCATAAGACTTAGGCTAGAAAATATTGTATTGGACAGTCAAAATAGGAGACCAACACACCTCCAGATACCGTTCAGGGACACTTGGTAGACTTGGGCCCGGTGCGCAAAAAACCTCACGGAGTGACAATTTTGAATTCTGTCAACTCTTGCTAGTGTGTTTAGGAAGTGGAAAGGAGGGAGAGACCCCCCCTAGCTAAAATCCCACATCATGAATCCAACGGAATTGACGGTTTGTCGATCGGAGGCCCGAGCATCGATCTATGGTGAGTTGCAGGTCACCTCCAGACCCCGTTCAGGGACACCTGGTGGACTTGGGCCCGGTGCGCAAAAAAACTCACGGAGCGGTAATTTTGAATTCTAGCAACTCCTGCTAGTGTGTTTGGGCATGGGAAATATGGCAATTCCAACCGCATCCCCACCATCTGTGGCTTTCCATCTTTGTCTCTCATTGGCGTGACTGCATTGTCCCCTACTGAGCGAAACCCTAGCTTCAAAAACCACCATAGATGGAGGTCATCAGGAAATGGAGAGGAGGGAGAGGCCCCCCCCTAGCTAAAATCCCTCGTCACAAATCCAACGGAATTAACGGTTCGTCGATCAGAGGCCCGAGCATTGATCTATGGCGAATTGCAGGTCACCTCCAGATACCGTTCAAGGACACCTGGTGGACTTGGGCCCGGTGCACAAAAAAACCTCACAGAGCGGCAATTTTGAATTCTGGCAACTCCTGCTGGTGTGTTTGGGCATGGGAAATATGGAAATGCCAACCGCATCCCCACCATATGTGGCTTTCCAGCTTTGGCCCTCGTTGGGGTGACTACATTGTCCCCTACTTAGCGAAACCCTAGCTTCAGAAACCACTGTAGATGGAGGTCATCGGGCAATGGATAGGAGGGAGAGGCACCCCCCTAGCTAAAATCCCAAGTCACAAATCCAATGGAATCGACGGTTCGTCGATCGGAGGCCTGAGCATCGATCCATGGCGAGTTGCAGGTCACCTCCAGATACCGTTCAGGGACACCTGGTGGACTTGGGCCCGGTGCACAAAAAACCTCACGGAGCGGCAATTTTGAATTCTGTCAACTCCTGCTAGTGTGTTTGGGCATGGGAAATATGGAAATGCCAACAACACCCCCACCATCTGTGGCTTTCCAGCTTTGGCCCTCGTTGGCGTGACTGCATTGTCCCCTACTGAGCGAAACCCTCGCAAGTCTGGCTGATAAACATGCCTAAGTAAAAATATGGTGTGTTACAGTCCATGCATGCCAAGTGGCATCTCGGAAAAAATATACACATGTACTAGTGTTAACATGTTGCATCAACAGTATAATTTAAATTTTGAGTTAAAAACATTGGTTTTGCTTTAATATAGCTTTTGTTTATAGATATAAACCTACACCATGCATAATATAGAACTTATTAGGTTAAGGGTTACACTCAAGATTTTTCTTTAGGGTACTAGGAAAAGGAAAAATATTGCTTCCACCCACATATACTTTGTGTTTACTTACACATGTTGCATGCTTTTCCCTACAAAATGCCATTGTCTAAAGGGAATTATCACATAATAGATATTATATTGTTGAAGGAATGAAAGAACCCTATTACTCATAATGACGAATAATGATGAAAATTGCACATGTTGACGGTGATGATGATGAGGATGTTGATGATGATGATGATGATGATGATGTTGATGGTGATGATGTTGATGGTGATGATGAGGATGACGATGATGATGTTCATGATGTTGTTGGAGATGATGATGATGAGGATGATGATGATGATGACGATGAAGGTGATGAAGATGATGTTGATGGTGATGGTGATGATGAAGGTGAGGATGATGATGATGATGATGATGATGATGAAGGTGATGATGAGGATGAGGATGAGGATGATGATGAGCATGATGATGATGATGTTCGTGATGTTGATGGTGATGATGATGATGATGAGGATGATGATGAGAATGATGATGATGTTCATGATGGTGATGGTGAGGATGATGATGAGAATGATGATGATGATGTTCATGATGTTGATGGTGATGATGATGAGGATGATGGTGAGGATGATGATGATGATGTTCATGATGTTGATGGTGATGATGATGATGAAGGTGAGGATGATGATGATGATGATGATGATGTTGATGGTGAGGATGATGATGAGGATGATGTTGATGATGTTGATGGTGATGATGATGATGAAGGTGAGGATGATGATGATGATGATGAGGATGACGTTGATGATGGTGATGGTGATGATGATGATGAAGGTGAGGATGATGATCATGATGAAGGTGATGATGATGATGAGGATGAGGATGATGATGATGAATGATGATGATGTTCATGATGTTGATGGTGAGGATGATGATGATGATGATGTTCATGATGTTGATGGTGAGGATGATGATGATGATGATGTTCATGATGTTGATGGTGATGATGAGGATGATGAAGGTGATGATGATGAAGATGAGGATGAGGATGAGGATGACGATGACGATGATGATGTTCATGATGTTGATGGTGATGATGATGACGACGATGATGATGATGAATGATGATGATGTTCATGAGGATGATGGTGAGGATGATGATGATGGTGTTCATGATGTTGATGGTGGTGGTGAGGATGATGATGATGATGTTCATGATGTTGATGTTGATGGTGATGATGATGCTGTTCATGATGATGATGATGATGATGATGAGGATGAGGATGATGATGATGAATGATGATGATGATGTTCATGATGTTGATGGTGATGATGAGGATGATGATGATGAAGGTGATGATGAGGATGAGGATGAGGATGAGGATGATAATGTTCATGATGTTGATGGTGATGATGATGATGAGGATGATGATGATGAATGATGATGATGTTCATGATGTTGATGGTGAGGATGATGATGAGGATGATGATGATGAGGATGATGAGGATGAATGATGATGATGTTCATGATGTTGACGGTGAGGATGATGATGAGAATGATGATGATGATGTCCATGATGTTGATGGTGATGGTGAGGATGATGATGATGATGTTCATGATGTTGATGCTGAGGATGATGATGAGAATGATGATGATGATGTTCATGATGTTGATGGTGACGGTGAGGATGATGATGATGATGTTCATGATGTTGATGGTGATGATGATGATGTTCATGATGTTGATGGTGAGGATGATGATGAGGATGATGATGATGATGATGATGATGAGGATGATGTTGATGATGGTGATGGTGATGATGATGATGATGATGTTCATGATGATGATGGCGAGGATGATGATGAGGATGATGTTGATGATGTTGATGGTGATGATGATGATGAAGGTGAGGATGATGATGATGATGAAGGTGGTGACGATGATGAGGATGAGGATGATGATGAGCATGATGATGATGATGATGATGATGATGAGGATGATGATGATGTTCATGATGTTCATGGTGAGGATGATGATGATGATGTTCATGATGTTGATGGTGATGATGAGGATGATGATGATGATGATGATGAAGGTGAGGATGAGGATGAGCATGAGGATGAGGATGATGATGTTCATGATGTTGATGGTGAGGATGATGATGAGGATAATGTTGATGATGTTGATGGTGATGATGATGATGAAGGTGAGGATGATGATGAGGATGATGAGGATGATGTTGGTGATGATGATGATGAAGGTGAGGATGATGATGAAGGTGAGGATGAAGGTGATGAAGGTGTTTCCATTATTTGTTACTTAGTATACATGCTAAGGGGTATATTTGATTTCTTTAGTTTGTTGTTCAGTCACACTTTTCGACTCTCATATCTATAGTCAATCAAAATAGATTTTTGGTACATAAACACATGAAATTACCATTCATAGATTGACGATTCCAATAGGTATTTGATACTCAAACATGATCCCTAGTTGTTCTTTGGGTCTCTTCATCTTTTGTTACTCTCTAGGATGTGATAGACCTCCATTTTGACCATAACACCTACTTGAAGGGTTTGGGTGAATGAAAGTTAATGATGGTCTCTCAGGACATGTCAATGGAAATACAAACATGGAAAACCAACAATCTATTGTCTTGGAGGGACGATTCAAGGTATTTACACAATAAATTTGAATATGTTGAAAGAAGATGAAATGTAGAAAATTGAATAAGCTTTCAAAATATATAATTCCTATCTATGGATATTTTGTATGACCACATGAAATTCAAGTTTTTTAAGCAATATGTTGTTTTTTTGGGAAATTATATTGCATTGTTTTCTCATCGGTGCAAGTGACTTAAATGATGGGATTTCTTAACAAAGTTTTGAACAATTACAAAGAAGGGCTTGTCTTTGTACACTTCGATTGTTTCAAATTTTTTAATATATATATATATATCCCTCAAAACATAAGGTCTTGTATTAGTGTAGGTAGGGTTTGATGGTATTAACATAATTATTTCTTTTTTAAATAATATATTATAATAGTACTGAAATGGGATTAAATAATCATGCATGAACTGTAACGCACCATATCTTTACTTAGGCATGCAAAATTTGGCATGTTCATTAACTTGATATACAAGAGAACTTTTGGCATATTTATAAACAACATTATGGAAAATTTTGCATATCAAGAACACAAAATTGACATATTCATAAGAAACATACATGGGAAAATTTAAATTATGATACATAGCTCATCATGCTAGATCCCACCTATTATCATACAACCAAGCCCTCTAGATCATCTCTTATAACAATGGTCTCCATTAGTCTCTCGTGCTCTGTATCCGGTAAGAAGTAGCGTACCTTCGATGGATTTCGGCTAGGCATTATTCGTACCTAGAGGTTTGTACCAATGATTAAGTTGGTAAAGTGATACAAACTTGCACCTGGTTTGTAATCCCTGTAAACATATCCACTCTTCTTTCTTGCATTGTTTTCATGTGTAAGGTATTCACCTTTAACAACCATAGACCCAGTGGGGAAGTGGTTGTTTTCATCATCAGTTATGGACATAATGAGGTTTTGCTTTCCCTCTATACAACATGTCAACCAGTAATCACCACCCCATTCACTATCTTTTGAGGCAACCACTGCGTATATGTGTCCTGCATAGCATGATTGTAGGTATATGATCAAATATTTTTCGTGTGATATAAGGCCATTAATGTGAGTTTCAAGACTATGTAAATTTAACAAAAAAATGTTAAGGAAATGCATCATACCAGGTTGTACAAGGTCTGATACATGATCAAAATCTATAGAAATAGACGATTGGTCTTCTTCCAACGGAGTTAACTCAACAATTGCACGCTGATCAAGTGGAAGTGATATGCGATCCCATCCATCAACCCAATCCAATGATTCACACACATCCCAGTGACCATCACAGCAAGGCGGGCAAAAACAAGCGAGTTTGCTGGTCCAAATTTCAAATACTGGGTTATCAGAACTTCAAACAGAATGAAAGCCACGAGTGCCAGGAACAGTCTTGCATTCCCATGCCTGTGAAGGATCTATGTCTACCACCTACCAAAAAAATCTCTCCACATGTCTCTTTCTTGTGGATTCTGCTCGCATAGCAGATTTCTCTCCCATTACTGACGTGCACCACCTGACTATAGATTGAGCATTTCGAATAGTAGATATTGTAGATAATTTCAATTCCTCTCTTCATAGGGATGTTTTGACACATGCTCCGGCTCCATCATGCTCTCCTTTACCATGCCCAGTCTCAAAATAGTTCCACATATGTGGAACTTTGTAGTTTTATGCAATGAACACAACCATTGAAATATGCGTGCATTTTTTAACTGACCAGCACATCCATCAGACCAAATCCAGTGTTGATCCATCTGTATGTTCCTACCCTTCAAATGATCATAGAACATGATGAAGCAATGACGTACATAGTGGAAGTCATGGCACCTATCATCACTTATGTAGAAGTGATATTCCTTTAGAATTTCTCTTTGCTCTTCACTACTGTTCGGGCCATGCCTATATGTGATATGCACCATCAAGGAAACCTGCTCAAAGTGATAATACTGAATTTGGATCTCATTTTGAGGTTGCAGAGTGTAGTTCTCAGCAAAATCAACAACTAAAAGTATAGTACCACGAGGAAATGTATCTCTGCATATTCTAAACTTCTCATCCTGCCATCGTGCCAAGTGGACATGCTGAACATATTGACGTGTCTTTTCAATAAATTCCTTGACGAAGACACTAACTTGTACCTGTTGACACAAAATGATCTCAATATCAGGTTTTTTTGTAAGTAAGGAATGAAATGCAACTGTTCTGAACATAATTTTATAGATACATGCATGTACCTGAGATGTCACCAATTGTATTTTTTTGCTTTCTTTCCCTGGGACTATTTCATAGCTGATATATTTGAAACTTTTCATGTCTGTAACCATATTCCCAAATTCATTGTCTCCAGTCTCGTGCATACATTGGAGAAATAATGCCATTCCAGCACAGTTGGAGTAAGTTCCATCCAAACAGGATTTTGCATAGTAAGTTTGCCCCTCAGGCCTATTGCACATGATACTATGAATGAATTCTCTTGATGAGGTCAGTGATATTGTCAAGGAGCAATCCTGCACATGGTTAGTATGCAACACATGACGAATGTACAAAAATGTTTCATAGTAATATTCATATTCTACATGGTATCTACAACAACAAGTGTTACGAAGAGTATTTATTCTAACATACCAAGGCTTACATTTCTCAAAAGATCTTTGCCCCAAATTCAATTGACTATGTTCATTCCTAAATTTGTCGTATAGTTCTGTCTGTGTTATATCAAGAAAATGCTTAATATGTGGTTCACGGTCCTTTGAACCCCTTCTCAGTTTTAGTACATCCTTCTGGTTTCAAGAAGGCCTTGTGTGATCATGCCAAAAAGTCTGCACTAGTCCCTTTACTGCATCAACTAGCTTCATGTCACGACGTGGCAATCGCCAATAAAGGCCCAAAAATCTGTCTGGGCGGTTGTGTCGAGATGTTCTCTTCTAATAGAATACCTATGGAGGGTTTTTACATTCAAATTAACTAGTTTAGATGTAGGCTTGAGAAAACCAAGGACCCTGGTGTTCTTATTCACAATTGCTTGTGACAACACACGACGAGCCGCATTGTGGTCCTTTGACCGTTTGTTCTTACCAATTTTACCAAAGGCATCTACTAAGCTTTTAACTATATGAGAACTTGGTCCAGAAGCCTTTATCATCTTTGTCCCTAACGATTTCCTAACAATATTCATGCCCCTAGATTTTAACAATGATAAAAATAATCTACATTTATCTCCATCACATTTAGAATCAAAATATTTATTTAGTATCTGTTGAGTTTGATAAGCAATACTACGTTTAGATAGCATACCTTCAATGAAATTGAGGAGTCCTTCATCAACTTGTATATGCTTCGGAGTTCTTCGACGTGTGCTTTCTAGTGGAGGTAAGGGGGTTGGATTTCTATCATCTAGTGCATCAACAATATGCTCTAGCGTTTCAGTAGCAACTTGTTGTCCTTCACTCTCTTCCTTGTAGTTGGATGGTGGAAGTCCAACATCCTCATCGATGGTCCGATTAATATTTTCTTCTTCAACAGTAGGCTCCATGCACACTGCCTCTTCATGAGCTTCATCTTGAGATGGTCCCTCTAGTGAATGCGGAATTTCTTCTTGTGTTGGATTAATAGGATGAACCGCTGTATCCTCTATAATTGGATTTGGATTAGTTTCCAAAGAAAGCCTCTGATTCATCATGTCTATTCTTTTCTTTTCTTTCTCTTCTTCGATGACTTCTTGAGGTCTCTTCTTCCCTGCTGATTTTCTTCCTCGGTTACGTACATTTCCCAGCACCACAATGATCAATGTCAATATACTTTGTTTTTGTTGCTCCTCAATTACAAGCTTCCAAACCTTTAACTTGCTTTAATATAACTATTAATTATTCAAGGTGCTCCAATCTTCCTTCTCAATTGTTCATATTTCCCATCAAAACAACAATGAATGGGAAAATTTACCTTTGGTTCTCTTGAATAATAAGCAAATGAAAGTTATATCCACCATCACCATGAAATGACATTGAAGCTTGATATCTTATCCTGTGTGCTCCTCAACCATGGAAGATGTCCTCAATGTTGCACCTGCATAACAAAAAGAATGATGGAGATGGTGTAGATTGTGAGTATTTTCAAAGAAAGGCTCGTGCTCTTGAAAGATATTGCACGGTAATTCAAAATTTACAGAAACACGCAGTGAAGTTGCTCTCAGACAATGACAATTCACTGTTTTAACAGTCCAACAACGCGCACGTGATTTGACAACTAAAAACGCGTACACGATTTGTATAGCCAAAACACGCACACGATATTGTCAATCACAATTAATGGGGTGGGTGCACGGCTAAACGAGAATAATTATAAATGAAATAATATGAAACACTTTTTTATTAAACTAGTGAAAATGAACGCACATAAACTATATTTAATAAATCAAATTTATTATTTTGTTTACTAAATTTTTTTTTTATATTACATAAAAATTTAAACTTAAATCTCAATTTATTTATTTATATATTTTCTAATTAAATTATACTTAACATGTTATAATAAATGGATCAACCATTACATCATAACTAAACTAAACTAAACTAGTGAACCTACACAACTAAACTAGTTTACATCATAAATGAAATAATATGAACCTACACAACTAAACTAAACTAGTGAAAATGAATGCACGTAAACTATATTTATATAGTTTAATAAATCAAATTTATTATTTTGTTTACTAAATTTTTTTTTTATATTACATAAAAATTTAAACTTAAATCTCAATTTATTTATAAATATTTATTTATTTATATATTTTCTAATTAAATTATACTTAACATGTTATAATAAATGGATCAACTATTACATCATAAAACCCCACTCAACAATAAGCTAATCCAAATAAAGTTGTTTTAGTTTAAAATTTTGTATGAATGGATAATTGATAATGATTAAATAATAATAAAAAGGAGATGGACCTATAAGGGATGATGGACCTATAAGTTACATTTCAAAGGATGATGTTCATGATGTTGATGATGAGGATGATGAAGGTGATGATGATGATGAAGATGATGATGATGATGGCGATGATGATGATGATGATGAGGATGATGATGATGTTCATGATGTTGATGATGTTGATGATGAGGATGATGAAGGTGACGATGATGATGAGGATGATGATGATGATGTTCATGATGTTGATGGTGATGATGATGATGAGGATGATGTTCATGATGTTGATGATGATGAGGATGATGATGATGATGTTGATGGTGATGATGATGATCATGTTGATGATGGTGATGATGATGATGATGATGAAGGTGATGATGAAGATGAGGATGAGGATGATGATGATGATTATGAGGATGATGATGATGAATGATGATGATGTTCATGATGATGATGATAATGATGATGATGTTGATGGTGATGATGATGATGATGAGGATGATGATGATGATGAGGATGATGTTGATGATGTTGATGGTGATGATAATGATGATGATGATGATGATGATGGCAATGATGGCAATGGTGATGATGATGAGGATGATGATGACAATGTTCATGATGTTGATGGTGATGATGATGAGGATGATGATGAGGATGATGATGTTGATGTTCATGATGATGATGGTGGTGATGATGATGATGATGATGTTGATGATGAGGATGATGATGAGGATGAGAATGATGTTCATGATAATGATGATGAAGATGATGATGATGAAGAAGATGAAGATGATGGTGATGGTGATGGTGATGTTGATGATGAGGATGACGATGAGGAAGGTGATGAGGATGATGATGATGGTGATGGTGATGTTGATGATGAGGATGATGATGAGGATGATGATGATGATGTTCATCATGTTGATGGTGATGATGATGATGTTCACGATGTTGATAGTGATGATGATGATGATGATGTTCAAGGTGATGATGATGATGAGGATGAGGATGATGATGAAGAAGGTGATGATGATGTTCATGATGTTGATGGTGATGATGATGATGATGATGATGAGGATGACGATGATGATGAAGGTGATGATGATGATGAGGATGATGATGATGATGTTGATGATGTTGATGGCGATGAGGATGATGATGATGTTCATGATGTTGATGATGTTGATGATGAGGATGATGATGATGAAGTTGATGGTGATGATGATGATGATGATGATGATGTTCACGATGTTGATGGGCATGATGACTGATGATGATGATGATGTTCATGATGTTGATGGTGATGAGGATGAAGAGGATGTTCATGATGTTCATGATGTTGACGATGAGGATGATGATGATGATGTTCATGATGTTGATGGTGACGATGATGAGGAGGATGATGATGATGATGTTCATGATGTTGATGGTGATGATGATGATGATGATGGTGATGGTAATGATGATGAGGATGATGAGGATGATGATGAGCATGATGATGAGGATGAGGATGATGATGAGGATGAGGATGAGCATGATGATGATGATGTTCGTGATGTTGATGGTGATGGTGATGATGATGTTCATGATGTTGATGGTGAGGATGATGATGAGGATGATGTTGATGATGTCGATGGTGATGATGATGATGAAGGTGAGGATGATGATGATGATGAGGATGATGTTGATGATGGTGATGGTGATGATAATGATGAAGGTGAGAATGATGATGATGATGAAGGTGATGACGATGATGAGGATGAGGATGATGATGATATTCGTGATGTTGATGGTGATGATGATGATGAGGATGATGATGATGAATGATGATGATGTTCATGATGTTGATGGTGAGGATGATGTTGATGATGTTGATGATGTTGATGGTGATGATGTTGATGGTGATGGTGAGGATGATGATGATGATGTCCATGATGTTGATGGTGAGGATGATGATGATGATGTCCATGATGTTGATGGTGATGATGATGATGTTCATGATGTTGATGGTGAGGATGATGATGAGGATGATGTCGATGATTTCGATGGTGATGATGATGATGAATGTGAGGATGATGATGATGATGAAGGCGATGACGATGATGAGGATGAGGATGATGATGAGCATGAAGATGATGATGTTCGTGATGTTGATGGTGATGATGAGGATGATGATGATGAATGGTGATGATGTCCATGATGTTGATGGTGAGGATGATGTTCATGATGTTCATGATGAGGATGATGATGATGATGTTGATGGTGATGGTGAGGATGATGATGACAATGTCCATGATGTTGATGGTGATGATGATGATGTTCATGAAGTTGATGGTGAGCATGATGATGAGAATGATGTTGATGATGTTGATGGTGATGATGATGATGAAGGTGCCAATGATGATGATGATGATGAGGATGATGTTGATGATGTTGATGGCGACGATGATGATGAAGGTGAGGATGATGATGATGATGAAGGTGATGACGATGATGAGGATGAGGATGATGATGAGCATGATGATGATGATGTTCGTGATGTTGATGGTGATGATGATGACGAGGATGATGATAATGAATGATGATGATGTTCATGATGTTGATGGTGAGGATGATGATGATAGTGTTCATGATGTTCATGATGTTGATGATGATGATGATGATGATGATGTTGATGGTGATAATGTTGATGGTGATGGTGATGATGATGATGATGATGTCCATGATGTTGATGGTGATGATGATGATGTTCATGATGTTGATGGTGAGGATGATGATGAGGATGATGTTGATGATGTTGATGGTGATGATGATGATGAAGGTGAGGATGATGATGATGATGATGAGGATGATGTTGATGATGTTGATGGTGATGATGATGATGAAGGTGATGACGATGATGAGGATGAGGATGATGATGAGCATGATGATGATGATGTTCGTGATGGTGATGGTGATGAGGATGATGAGGATGATGATGATGAATGATGATGATGTTCATGATGTTGATGGTGATGATGAGGATGATGATGATGATGATGTTGATGGTGATGATGATGATAAGGATGATGATGATGAATGATGATGATGTTCATGATGTTGATGGTGAGGATGATGATGAGGATGAATGATGATGATGTTCGTGATGTTGATGGTGATGATGATGATGAGGATGATGATGATGTTCATGATATTGATGATGATGATGATGATGTTGATGGTGATGATGATGAGGATGATGATGATGATGTTCACGATGTTGATGGTGATGATGAATGATTATGATGATGATGACGATGATGAAGGTGATGATGATGATGATGATGAATGATGATGATGATGATGATGAGGATGAGGATGAGGGTGATGATCATGTTCATGATATTGATGATGATGAAGTTGAAGACGATGATGATGAAGTTGAAGATGATAAAGAAGAAGAAAATGATGATGAATGCTATTTTTGGTTTTAAACAATGCGCATGCAATTTGTATGCACATAACTCACTTGTGTTTTGTTTCTATATAACGCGCACGCGTTTTGTCTAGTTAAATCGCACTCGCGTATTGTTTAAATTCAAAAATTTATTCCCTCCAAATGATAAGGTCGAGCCTGCACCCATGCTTTCATGGAATTCCTATGCCTATGTGTCTGCTTTGTACTTTGCTTCGGATTCAACATGCCTGTGCCTTGGAGTATGATAAACCATGGAAAATTCAGCATTATATTCATATCTTCAATATGCTCGTGTTTAGCGGTTCGTCTGATTATGCTGCACACCTCCATTTTTTATGAGATTTTAGAAACATATATGGTTTTTTTTGCAGATTCTAAATATGTAAATTTTAACAAGAATACATAATTTTTTCTATTTTTTTCTTATTTATCTTCTGTCATCACTCAACTCAAAAAACACACTGGTAGTGTTTCGTCCATATCTCTTTCGTTTCTCAACCATTTTAAAAAAAATTGTATGGTGCACTAAAGAACACCAACCTCTACATGCTAAAAAAACCCATTTTCAAATAATTGCATTAAGCCATTCAAATGCTACACCCACAATTGACGTACTGTTTTCGAGGTTTGATCTCTTAGATAATTAAAAAAAAATTTAAAAATATTATTTTTATTATTGGAAAAATAGTCGTGCACTAGTCCTATATGTTCTCATTTAGACACTCAAACGCTGCACCCACAAAAACATATACCTTATATTTGTCCAAAAAATAAAAAGTGCCCGTTAAAATTTATCTAACTTTATATAGTTAACAACATTTTCAATAGGAAAAAAATATATATTTGGAAAGGTCATTCAATTTCCTACATTTCTTGTTTTTTACTTATTGCAAGATTCATTGTGTAAGTGTCTCAAAATATCCATGCAAGTTGATGGATGCTTGTTTTTTCAGTTTTGTATTGCATCTAAAGTGCCAAAAGAGACCCTCAACTTCTTGCACACACCCACTCAACTGTTTTATTATTTTTTAAAATTAATAAATTAACTAAAAAATTTCACAAATTTACCATTCACATACACTCAATCACCATTAAAATACTCTTTCTTATTTATTATTGTTTAATGACATTACATTGATCTACATCCACAAGATGGAATTTAAAATACATTATTTGAGAAAAAAAACAATTTTAACCATTACATATTTTTAATGTTCAATAATTTTTTAATTATGGGTGAATTGGATTTGAAATTCCAACCTAGATTTATCATGCATCATTTATAAAGAGCTTGATGAGAGGAAATAGAAACTATTTAGGAAAAAATTTCACAAATTTAGCATTCAAGTATAGTTAATCAACATTAGAATACTATTTCTTATTTATTACCTTTATTTCTTATTTCTTATTTCTTATTTATTATTGTTCAATGACATTACATTAATCTACATAAAAAAAGATAGAATTAGACAAATACTATTTCAATTTTTTTTTTTAACCATCACATCTTTAATAATGTTCAATTTTTTTTAATTATAGGTAGGTTGGAATTTGTCAAACACTATTTGAAGAAAAAACAATAGCCAATATGTTCTTTTGAATGAATGAAATGTTCAATAGTGAATCCATTAATATGTATATATATATTACCAGGACCACTGAATCACGAGCTGCAATAGCGAGAATATCTGCACAGGATACAGTTTTTGGGCACGCCTTCTCCAGTTCACTCTTTATCTCATCAATAACTTCAAATCCTCTGGCGGAGTTTTTGTTTGGAACCGATCCCTTCTCACTCACAATGCTTCCACTGTCATCCAGCAGTATCGATGCGTCACATCCCTGTCATACCAAGTACACATTTAATTTCTACGAAATATTTCTGAGAACAATCTGCATTACAATTAAGAAAACCTTATCACCTGTCAATAGTTATAGTAATCTGCAAGAGCTATTCATTGAAAGAGCTATCCATTGAGCTGCAGAGCATTTAATGCGGATGCAGCAAGCTTGATGACTGTTGAATCTCCAGCAGCTCAAGATCCAAGGATCTGCAGCCGCATTAAATGCTCTGCAGCTCAATAGATAGCTCTTGTCTATAAATACTACAAATAATATCAATCTCCATTACAAAAAACACTATGACCTGGACAAAGCAATCATGGAAATGAAGCCTGAGTAAGGACGCCGCCATTCAAGCTTCCTTCATCACGGCCTTCTGTACTACTGATCCTATTATTTGTTCGGCCCTAGCACATGATAGCGCATAGAAACGTGGGATCAAAGAATTGAAAGAAACTGGAGTCGAACGGGGGCGAGAATCGGATAATGAGAATGATAGTAGGCATGCGGCCTGCAGCAAAAAAATTAGCAAAACAGGGAGAGTGAAGCGGGGAGAAATGGTTATGGTCATGATTCTTGAACTGCTATTCCAATCTGTGTATCAACACAGAAGGAAAAATAGAGAAAGCAGAAGTAGTCAGTATGGGTTATGTGGATGTTTTTTTATATCAATTACTGTCTCGATGAACACCACTCCACGGATTAACGTTACTGTTACTGTTAATGATGCAATTGAACAATGAAAGAAACGGATCACCTACTCCATTTCATCTAAGCCTACGTCGCCGCACAGATCCATTGATATTTTTATTTATTTATTTATTTGTTCAATCACATCAATCATTGATGAAATTCATGAACAACGCTGAACAAATGAGTGTTTAAAACCCCATTTACGATTTCAAGTCATTAACATCTAATTGATTTTCTTTCTCTTCTACATCTATTACATAAACAAACAATATGGTTGGATTTTTTTTTGTATTAAACAGGATTAGAACTTGCGATTTTTCAATTTAGGGATGTCTTAACCATACCCAGCCACCAACTATTCTACATCTAGTGGATAATTATTGATTTGTGTTATTTTCTGTAAGTAACTTTATTAGATTTTTGTTAAGTATATAATAAAAACTAATCTATTCATTATTTAAGTTCTTTAACAAAAAATTATTAATGAAAGAATTTTAGAGACATGGTTGAAGGGTAAGTCTTTTAATGAAACTTTATGTGAGTGGAGAGATAAAAGCTCAAAAAGTTAAAAATTATTTAGCTTGAAGAGTATAGATGAAATGAAATTCAAACCATGTTGTGAGGTGACTTACATCAATTTATTTCTCAACCAACCCTTTTATAAGGTGACCTTACAATACCTTTATAGGGCACTTACTTAACAAATATACAATATTATATATTACTTCTACTCAATATTTATTTCTCATTGCCTTACACTCCATTCATTGAACTAACCCAACCTTATATGATTTCTCCCTGTTACTTCATTTTGTTTTGGAGTATTGTGGAGCAAAAAACTATCTTGATGCTTTTTAGTTGAAAAAAAACAACAAATTAGTTAAATTTTAATTCACATCTATTATCAATTTATAAAAATATCCTTCAAAATATCCTTATAAAACCACAAATATCAAAATTCGCAATGCCCAAATACTTTTAGTTTTATATATGGTTATTAAAAAATTAAATATTTATAACTTTAACTTATTTTTTCCTTTTTTCACTTACTCTACTTATAATTTTTCACTACCTAATCCAAAATCCAAAATCAATCTTTTATAATTTTTACTCCTTTATATATGTACAACCTTCTTATTACTTTTTGTTTCTCAAAAATCACATCCATCTCCCAAAGAAAAGAATGAAAAAAGTTATACTTTGAAATTTCATTACTTGAAGCATTTTTTACTTCATTTTACAAAATTATCCTTTAAATGTTTATCATTCAGCATTTAAGAAATTATACATATCCTTAAAATTGAATTCTATAAAATATTTATGAAGTATTTATCTATAATAAATACTGTAGATGACTATGTAAGAACCCAAACCTTGGTCCAGTGGCAAGTACACATATGCCAGAGAAAAATTAAGACGTGTAGTATTTACACATATGTCAGAACCGAAAATAAGCCGTAAGCCGTTGTAGTGCGCGTGGGATAAGCGTTCACCAAATCGCCCGGTTTTTTCGGCAGTTTTTTGATTAAAATCAGTCAAATGTTTGCTGTGAAATTGTTTAAGACATTATTTTGGAATTCTACTAATTTTATTAGCTCTTTCTATACTAAATCCGGCATTTTAAAACTACCTAAATGATTAAAATTACGATTTAATTCCTCGAAAGTATGATTTACAGCAAAATTGATCTGCCGAGTTCCGGCTAGTCGGGGGCGATTTGGTGAACGCTTATCCTGCTCCGTTGTAGTGTTACACATATGTCAGAGCAAAAGGAAAAAGGCATATGCCTCTCGTACCATCTCGTTGACTCAAATAGTACGTGAAACCTACCCTCTTACAATGTGATTATGGATGATGATTTTTAGACCGATCCATTTGCCTCTCACTTGGTTAACACAAGTTTTTAGGTTGTCATTTTTATAAAAGATTTGAAGCCTCACAAATAAAATAAATAAAACTAAAGTCGCATATATTTTAAATTATTAATTTTATATTAAGCTAGTTTAAATAGAAGTAAACTTTCGAACCGACGATATGCATCGATTGGACGACTGGCCGCGCGTGACCGGTTACGTCCGACGCGGCCGGTCGTCCGATCGGTGCATATTGTCGGGCAAATAGGTCCCGACGTTTAAATATGTCTATGATTTGATTTGTATTTATCTTGTTATGTCTTCGACATGGGGTATTAGTTCAAGTGTATGTTTAATTTTTGAATGTACATTATACTTTGTATATAAGTGTAGTAATTTTATTTTTGAAAAACAATTTTTAAATTTCAATTATTATTAATGAAGTTGACATCTATTTTGTTTTGTGTTGTTCACCACGGGGCGGTGGGTAGATGTCATCCAAGTTTAATGTTTCTGGCAACCAAGTTTAATGTCACATGCAATTTTTGGTTGTCATTTTTACAGCTTCGTGAAGAGCCCGGATGCATGCATCTTTTGGTTTTCATGTTACATGGTATGCATTTGGCTTTTCACCTACTCACCCATGTGGCTAAAAAGACAGATTCATTTCTATTAATTGCTCGCACGTGTGAAGAACGGTCGGGGAGAACCATTGCATGCTATCAACCTCCATGCCCAAGTTCATTTCATTATGTTTGCATGAGAGAAGAGAAATTGTTGTCTACAACTTCAAGAGTTGAAGCAAATTACTTAGAGCATGGTCATTTTGATCTCTAGTGCTAGTTCAGTTGTTGAATCTGATGTTGTGACTGCGTCACCTACACCAGTCATGGAATATACTGCAGGATATGTCCCACCACAGTAGCAGATTGCTCTAGCTGTTGAGCAAGTTCTAGTTCCTCTGATCAAGCCATCTGAAAAATCGAGTACAGACCTACTAGGTCCATCGGGTACTTCATGGGGAAAGCACACAAGAAATATGAAGCGAAAAGAGAAAGCAACGACACCACTAGCACTGCCATCAATCCCTGAGGAGGACAAAGAATCTGGAACTAGATTTTTTTTTTTACCGCCATACATTACACCAAGATGCGCAGATGCACTGAAGGTCGAAATTCCAACCAAGTCATGCGCCCCACTGGTAAAACCCATAGTGCCAAAATGAGTTAATGTGTTGAAAAACATTCTGGTTGAACCAGCAAAAGTTATCCTTCATTGACCACGATACGAAGAAACAAAAAGATTGGGACAGGAAGAACTATAAGTTAACTGTGCGGGACACATCAGATTCGCCAAAGCGCTTTGTTCCAATGGAATGGGCGAGGACTAGACCAATATAAGATGTTATCATTTCTATATATGCCACACTTTGACCGAAGCGTAGAAGTGAATACCTTTGTTCGACAATTTTTGGTATAATTTCACGGAGGATTTTTTTTGCTAGATTAAGTACACTCTGTGGATGTCGAGCTCATCGCAGCGATGATAGATCTCCCGCTGGTAGGTATAGACCTAGCAGAATCTTTACGAAAAGACCAGGAAATAGTAATGATAGCAAGGGTTAAGGACAAGTATGACTTGGCTATGGCCAACAGAGGGTTCCTAATCTCTTCCATTAATGACTATACCATTCGTTTTGTTGCGAAGGTATTGTCCTGTAAAATGTTGTGCAAGTTGTGACTGAACCAGTGTACTATGGGTGTGGTTATGCTAGCTGAATTCTGTATGGAGGGAGTTCAGATTAACTGGTCGCAATTCCTGCTGAATGAATTGCTAGAAGACATATCTCTATTGTAGGAAAGTGGTAGACCTTTCCACTATGTCTGGTTGTTAATTTTGATTTCATTTGTTGTCTCGTGCAGAAATCTAATATTGAATTTTTTATTCATGGAGAGGCCCTGAGGGATTAGGTGCGGAAGAAGACAAGACTTGTGGAGGGTATGGTTAAACGGTTCCTCCAAATCATCAAGTTTCAGATCGGGCTACATTATGTTATGATACAACTACAATAAGACCCACAACGCCAGTGGTTGGTGACACAGTTCTTACTAACTGAAGAAGAACTGAAAGCCATTGTCCATGAATGGTTGAAAGAATGGGATGTCCCTATTCTAGATGACAACCTAGACCAGGACAAACCACCATCGTCGCAACCAAAATATCAAGAAGAGGACCCACCAGACGATGTGCAAGATCATGATCCGACCCAAAGTGGCTTGAGTTCAAATCCGACAGACCCAGATGTAGAAGAGAAGAGGAACTAGGAAGAAACAGAACAAGGGGAGTCTAAACGAAATAAAAAGAGAAAGGCTGACAGAACTACCAATACCATCAACATTGATGGGGAATATTTGACGCAGTTAACTGAACCACTAATAGAAATCATAGAGACAGGATTTCAGAAAATAGACAAGCAACAGACAAAGCTAACAAGTAGTATCACTTATCTGCTGAAAACACTATGCACAGTTGTTGAACAAGTTGAAATTACAGTGGATTACATGCCTCAGAGAGTTGAGTTGCAAGATGTACCTGGCCCTTCTGAAGAACACCAACCTGAGATGCCAATGCCAGTTCCAGTAATCATAGCACAAGTATCAAGAGAAGTACTTGATATGGGAACCCCAGAATCCAATGATGTCGCCAAAAGCATAGGGAAGATAACCATATATTTTTCGCAAATGTGCATGACTGAGGTATATGCACTACAAAATGTTGCAGTTGCATAAATGAAAATAAGAGAAGGAGCCTTAATTAAGTAGGTGAAAGTAAAGAATAAAAGTGTTAATAATATGAAGCAGGAAATGTAAGACGCTGAGCAGAAGACAAATACATGGGAAGAAAATAGGCATAGGCTTGACAAGGATGTAGCCCTTGCATGTACAAATTTTGCGGATGAAGGCATAATAGAGGAAATGTTTCCAGAAGCCAAGGTCATTCAAATTGGTGAGATAGCAAAAGGCCTTTGAAAGAAACTTGTAGAGATAGAAGTACAAATAAGACCAAGCACACAACCAAAAGTGTTGGAATAAAGAAGACAAGCAGTAGCAGAAGTTGTGAAGAAGATAGAAGAGGCAGAGGCACTATGTGCTAAGGATGTCGACCAAGTCTCTGAGGATTGGGAATCTTTGATTGAAAATGGTGAATTAGAGAAAGTCATAGGGGAGTTGCACATAGCTGAGAGAGAAGTAACTCAGTTGAAGAATGAGGTGAAACCGTTACCCTTAGCACAAAAGATGGATAAGGAAACATAAATGAATATGCTCAAACAACAAGTGACGGTGTTGTGTATGCAACAACAACAAGCAAGCAAATAAAGTTGAACAGTTTCAAACTGAAGCTAAAAGAGTTACATGAATTATTCATCCTTCACATTAGAGAGTACAACAAGCAGTGGACACAACAAGGCTTGTACCGTTGGAACACCTTAGTTCCTACCCTGTGGAAAACTTGCAGAAAGCAGAGGAAGATGTGCGACAGGAGACAGAGAAAGTACTAAAAATATTGCAATATTTTCAAGGTCAATTCGACACAGGTCAAGAAATGGAAGAATAGCTTCACATGGCTCAGGACGAGCCACATGTGAGTGTTGCGGGCCTGTTGGGCATAGGGAAAGATAGGTATAATTCAATTAGAATTCTTCCCAAGGATGTAAAAGAGTCAGGCCACAATAAGTAAAAGGAGTTGCGAGAGAAGCAGCCGTGGAAGGAAGGAAGGAGGACAAGGTAGAAGAAGTAGTAAGGAAGGAGGATGTAAGAGAGGAGGAACATAATCAAATAAAGAAGAAAGATCTAAGGAAAGATGTAGCTAAAGAGGAAGTTGTGACAGGAGAAGAAGAGATTTTGCAAGAGAAGAGAGTCTGCAATAGAAGAGGAACAATGATAAAAGGAAAGGATGCGACAAGAAAGGATGCAACGTACTTAACCATGTTAGAATATGTACAGTGGCGCAATGGCTAGAAATAGACAGTTCAGAAATATCATGGGTATAAGGTTGGCTAGATTCAGCGGAAGCCACACATATGAAAGCATATTTGTAAGTTGGGTCATTAGTCGCTACTGACATGTGTCGATAGAATAGGAAAAACATCCTATTGGATAACTATATGAATTCGGATGAGAGCGACATGTGATAATATATAAAAGGAGGAACCCAAGTTGTTTGCAGGTTATCCTTTGGTGAGTTATCCTCGATGGTATCTGGTCATAGACACTCACTGGTCATTTAGTGACATTCTAATTGTATTGTTTTTTATTGTGTTGAGTCATAGAGAGGAGTCGAAGAACCTGCAATTGAGAGCACAGAAGTGTAGAAGAGATTCAGTTGATCATGGCTGTGTGCGGATTGATAGTAGAGTCATAGAGGAAGTTTAGTCGATCCAGGCTGTGTGCAGATCATTAGTAGAGTCAAGTAGAGAAGGAATAGCGACAAAAGACCAGAAAACATGAGACGAGGAAGAAGTATGTATAGATAAGAATGATAGATCTAGAATAGAGTCTATAACTTAGTGCATAGACCAAAGGTGCCATATATTTCTCATCTCAAATGAGGAGTTCCTTTGTGTTTTTTTTCGGATGAGTTTCCAAGTTAAATACCATGTCAAATGTGTGAATGGTGAATTTTATTAAGTTGCATATATCTATTACTATGAATATGTGTTTATGCATTTTCTTATGAACCAGATTATCTGTATTTGTCGCACTATTATTAGTGAATGTGCCCATGCTGCATTGGGTTTGTTGTTGTAATACCTACCCAAGGACGAGTTGTATAGCAACTTAACTATGTATAATAAGTATAAACACCCCACCCATCAGCTTCTATCGAGTGCCTTCATAGAATACCAAGGGAAATGAAATCCCCCGCCCAACTATGGAAACCTGGTTATGGTAGTTACCCATAGAAAGATATCTTGGGTGACACTACACCTGTGTCACACGAGATGCTGATTGAGCCTTTCTTTGTTGGGACGATATATTGGGATTTATTATGCACCAAGGAGGGATTGAACCTGGGTCGAAGGGAGAGAAAATTCCAACCCTACCCAAATTTCAAAATTAGACAACACTAGGCATAGTAAAAATATTTGCATAACTTATGCTTAGATGTAAGATTGAAATTATTTCACATAAATTGAGAGTAAATTTTTTCAATGTGGAATCCCCCATTGCATATTAGTCAACCATTTAAAGAATTCTATATACTATTTTATGGATCCCACAAATCTACGTGGTCATCTTTTTTCAACCAATATAGACTCATAAACCAATGCTTCACCTACTTGACGTTCAAGGTGAAATGTTCTGAAAGAGAACATGTAATGTGAATCGGTCATTCTAGAGTGTGGCTTCCCTATTGAGAACACAAAATTTTACATGAACAAAACCTCAAAATACAACAGAAATCCCAAGGTAAATATCTATGCATCAAATAGGGATCCCTCAATCACATAGAGGTGGTTTCCTACACTAATTTTACATTAATCAAATCTACTTTTGAGGAAAAATTAGAGTAAACTTGAATAGAAAAAAAATCATGCATCCTACACATCATGTCTTATTCTACCCTAGGATCACACTTTAGACTAACAAATGTGTAGGTTGTACTCTTTTGAATATCCATTACAATCTTCGATACTTCAACCACACACATGGTGTTTTTGCACATAACCAGGCATGCCATATAACATGCTACTTTTTAAATTTATTTTATGCTACACTTGGGATAGATGGAGTAAAATGGTCACACAATATGATTTGGCTTGGATTCCTTCAAGAGGATTCAATGGAGCAAAATCTATCAATACAAGACCCCAACACTAAACATTTTTTTACACTTTTATGTTCACCACTAAGATTTGTAAAGTGCACCAAGATATTTGGACCATTGTGAAAACAATTGTAAGCAAATGAACTACAATGGAAGTAAAATCATAATCCATGTCCCTATTCTAAAAACTAACTTTAATGAGTAATTTATGGAAAAGGGATCTTGTTTAATTTTGGTACATGTTACCCCATAAAATGCCAGTAGTTTTTAGACTTTGACAAAGCTAGGGTTTTTTAATATCTCTATAAAAGGATGGATATATTAGGTTTGAATATGGAACAAGTGTGGCATTCCTAAATATATATGATTTAAGAGAATCTAAGGTGGGTGTGCACTACCTACCTTTGTCATTCATTTTGTTCCTCTTTTCCTTATGGACATACATAAAGGCTTTGTACATGGTTTTTTAAAATGTTGGATATCATGTTTTTTACTCAACCACATCTCCCTAGGATCCCCTCTTTCTCTTGAATTAATTGGCTATCTACTAAACACATGGTTGATATATACATCATTCCATTCACTGTATTTGCCCAAAATTTGTTGGGAAATCCTCTTCTTCTAGTTTTCACTTATCAATTTTGATTGTCGTGCCAATTACCTAACCACCACCTCTTTAATACTTAGAAGTGCTACCTTCATATATCTTAATTTATGATCTATTTTTTACATACATTGTTCTATTCATTTCCTTCACCAAAAATATTTTGGGAAAGCTTCTTCCTTTCAGTTTTCATTTTGACTATTGTACAATTCTTCTACTTCGCTACTCCATTTTGATGTAGCAAGTAGGTTGCAGTTTGTTGCCTCTTAATTGCATGCCCCTTACTATACCTTTGAAAGTATCCAATAGTATACTTTCCACCACCCTCTGTCCTAAATCAGTCTCAACTACTTTCCATTTTTGGAACTCTACTTTCTTAAAAGTTTTGAAGGAAAAGGTGTCTAATTTATTTCTCAAGAAATCTGTGCAAATCTTCTAGGAAAAGTCTTATATGAAAGTCATAAAATACCTGTCACTCTCCAATGCTTGAGTTAGCATTGGTCCACTAGATCACTATAAATTAAATTTAACACTCTTTCTTCCCTCCAATATTTTTCTAACCCAAACTTAGATCCATGTTTCTTTCTTGCAATACACTCCACATACTACACCGTCCAAGTATACCTATGAAAATTTCAAAACCACCTGTTGTCTATGGAAATGAAAAATGTATTAAAAATTCAAATGACTCCATATTCATGCCACAACATATTAAGCCATACCCAGTAATGTTTCCTACCTTGCTAGTATTACATCTAGCTTGTACAACAAGTTTCAAGAGGAAATTGAGTTGTCAAGAAAAAGGTGCATCAAATAAGCGATAATTATCTTTCTCACCCACATTCTTCAAGTTAGAAAGGATGTATAAAATGTTATATGGGTTAAAATAGGTTGTGCAACTAAGGATTTATATGAAAAATCCAAGGAAAATGAATAAAAACATGAGTGTAACTTTGTTGGTGAGAGTATCAAAGAGGTGTTAAAAGAAAAATAAGACATGTTTTGGGTACAAGGATTCTAGGGTCACAAAGCACGTGACAAGATGCATGCAGTTGGTGAGCAATTTGGAGACATACGTGCAAGGGAGAGATGGTGACCATTGCAGATGATTTTATTTATGAGGTTAAAGGTAAAGGTAATGTCCAAATAAAGGTACAAAATGAACAAGTGAAGCACATCAAATACATATGGTATGTATCTTCCTTCATAAAGAATATACTCTTTATATGAGATTACTAAGTAAAATTTCAAGATTTTGTTTTGTTTTTATGGAAAGGAATTTCATATATAAGACAAAGTGATGATTAACCAAGTGGGTAAGATTCAAGAAAGCGGTGAAGGATACCAATTATCTATTCTTAAGAAATCAATGAACTCTACCTGACAGATTTAAGGATGTTTTAAATGTTTTTTAAGACACTAGTAGTGACTGGAAGGTGAATGTTACTGGTGCTCTTTCCTTAATCTTTGTTCCTAAATCAACCAACTCATTGAATAAGCTGAATCTAGAAATGAAGTTTAAAATATTACTACCTACATAGTTGTAGCATAACTAAATAAATAAACATTTATTTTTTCAAATTTTCCCATGCTACATTGGCCTCCTTAACATTGGTAAAGTGTTTAATTGCACCTTATTTGAAAGAAAGTTAAAATCAATTTGGTGTCCCTATTTTTGCTTTCCAATTTAATAATTCCATCTATATTTAGAGGTTGCTAAGGCATTAGTCCATCTACTAATACTATTATTCTCACATCAATTTTGCCACCATAGAAGAAAATTGAAAAAAATAAATAAATATAAAGTAAAAAACAAAACAAACATCACAAAAAAAAAACAA